>JACBWV010000472.1:6281812-6335682 GCA_013435795.1 Chlamydomonas sp. ICE-L
TGTCAGCGCATGCCTGGTGGGGGCCAGGGGCACAAGTCAGGTTGGTAAACAGGCAAGCACCAGCCAGAAGTGAACATGCACGAGCCAAAGGGGAAGGTTGGGAGGGTTACCAAAGGATCCACCACCACCACCAACAACAACGGTACCACCACCACCATCAACGTAAACACCACCACCACCAACAACAACAACACTACCAACACCACTACACCACCACCACACAACAAACACATTAGTGCACAATGCTGCAACCACTGATTTCCTCAGGAAGTGCTCTGGATACTTGGGGATCTACCACCACCACCACCACTACCACCACCACCACACAACAAACACATTAGTGCACAATGCTGCAACCACCGATTTCCTCAATAAGTGCTCTGGATACTTGGGGATCTACCACCACCACCACTACCACCACCACCACACAACAAACACATTAGTGCACAATGCTGCAACCACTGATTTCCTCAGAAATAGCTCTGGAAATTGGGATCCACCACCACCACCACAACCAATGAACCACCACCACCACCTTAACCAACACCATTACCACAGCTAACACCCGCACACAACAAACACATTATTGCGCAATGCTGCAACCACTGATTTCTTCCCAAATTGCTTTGGTAACTTGGCGATCCACCACCACCACCACAACCAATGAACCACCAACAACACCAACAACACCAACAACCACACCCCCACACAAGAAACACATTAGTGCACAATGCTGCAACCACTCATTTCTTCCCAAATTGCTCTGGAAACTTGGCGATTCACCACCACCACCACAACCAATGAACCACCAACAACACCAACAACAACAACAACCACACCCCCACACAAGAAACACATAAGTGCACAGTGCTGCAACCACTGATTTCTTCTCAAATTGCTCTGGAAACTTGGCGATCCACCACCACCACCACAACCAATGAACCACCACCACCACCTAAACCAACACCATTACCACAGCTAACACCCGCACACAAGAAACACATTATTGCACAATGCTGCAACCACTGATTTCCTCAGAAATAGCTCTGGAAATTGGGATCCACCACCACCACCACAACCAATAAACCACCACCACCACCTAAACCAACACCATAACCACAGCTAACACCCGCACACAAGAAACACATTATTGCACAATGCTGTTACCACTGATTTCCTCAGTAAGTGCTTTGGAAACTTGGCGATCCACCACCAACACCACCACCACCAACAACAACACACCAACACGCACACAAACCACTGAATAACCCTTGAAAGCACCCTGCCGGCCATGCTCCCACCCACACTAGTCCAGGCCACCCTGTGCGATGATCAGCCATCCTAACTATCGACTGTACTTAACAGGTTCTGTTCTTCAGTTGGTACACTCTTCTGTTTAAATTCAGTCGGTACACTCTTCTGTTTAAATTCAGTCGGTACACTCTTATATATAAATTCAGTTGGTGCATTGTTCTGTTTAAAATCAATCAGTACACTCTTTTGTTTATATTCATTTGGTACACTCTTCTGTTTAAACTCAGTTGGTACACTCTTCTGCTTACATTCAGTTGGTACACTTTTCTGTTTAAATTCAGTTCGTACACTCTTCTGTTTAAATTCAAATCAGACAACCGAACCAACCAACCTACCTTGATGGGCATGCCAGTGCAATGAAAGCCCTGGCCAAAGAGCACCCTCTTTCCAATCATACGGTTATACGCGCAGGCGAACTCCAACTGCAAGATATCGGGATGGTAATATGTAAACATGTAAACAAATAAATAAATAAATAAGTAAATACAAATTGCGCCTTGACAATCATACGGTGGTGGTAGGCGCAGGCGAACTCCAACTGCAAGGTATCAGGTTGGTTACGGGTAAATAAATAAAAGTATGCCTTGCCAATCATACGGTGGTAAGCGCAAGCGAACTCCAACTGCAAAATATCGGGTTGGTAACATGTACATAAATACAAATAAATAAATAAACGAATGCAAAAATACATAAATATATAAATAAATAAATAAATAAATAAATAAATAAATAATATAAATAAATAGACAAATAATTAGTATGCCTTATTACGAGGCACGAGGTTGGG
Source organism: Chlamydomonas sp. ICE-L (assembly GCA_013435795.1). Lineage (NCBI taxonomy): Eukaryota > Viridiplantae > Chlorophyta > Chlorophyceae > Chlamydomonadales > Chlamydomonadaceae > Chlamydomonas > Chlamydomonas sp. ICE-L. Next base: position 6,283,914 of record JACBWV010000472.1, read on the forward strand.
GGGGGGGGGGGGGGGGGGGGGGGGGGGGGGCTCTTGCCCTTGAGCAACCACCAATGATGTGCAGTGGAAGTTACTCTAACCAGATGGGGAGTGCATATATTGGGTATATTGTTCTCAATGCAAAGTATCCTCAGCTTTACATCAATGCTTTTTATTTTTTAGCCCTTCCTGTCACGGTTGGGCAAGTCCCTTTAGCCTATTTGGGCTACCCCTGGACTGTAACATACAGACATACATGCACATGTAATATGCAGACAAACATGCATGCATGCATATGTAATGTAAATGCATATAAAATGCTGACATGCATGCATACATGCAGACATGTATATGTAATGTAAATGCATATAAAATGCTGACATGCATGCATACATGCAGACATGCATATGTAATGTAAATGCATATAAAATGCTGACATGCATGCAGTCATGCATACAATCATATGTAATGCAAAAGCATCTAATATGCAGACAAACATGCATACATGCATACATACATATGTAATGTAAAAGCATCTAATATGCAGACATACATGCATACATACATATGTAATGTAAAAGCATCTAATATGCAGACATACATGCATACATGCATACATACATATGTAATGTAAAAGCATCTAATATGCAGACATACATGCACATGTAATATGCAGACAAACATGCATATGCAATGTAAATGCATATTATATGCAGACATACATGCATACAGACATACATGCATACAGACATACATGCATACAGACATACATGCATACAGACATACATGCATACAGACATACATGCATACAGACATACATGCACATGTAATCACTGGAAAGCTAGAACACAAGAAATGCATCCATTAGATCGGTGTTCTTGAAAGCGGTCCTTGAAAACAAACGGCACAGCTATCTTGTCACAAAGTGTTGTTAGATTGTTTAGTATAATATGAGCATGAACACAAATCATGAACACAAATCATGAAACAATAAACATAGACCCCCAAAATCATGAACAAAATAACACATAACCCCAAAATCATGAACAAATGAAGATACAGCCTCAAAATCATGAACAAATATACATACACCCCCAAAATCATGAACAAAATAACACATAACCCCAAAATCATGAACAAAATAACACATAACCCCAAAATCATGAACAAATGAACATACAGCCTCAAAATCATGAACAAATATACATACACCCCCAAAATCATGAAAACATGTACATATACCCCAAAAATCATGAACAAATGAACATATATCCCCCAAATCATAAACAAATAAACACATACCCCCAAAATCATGAATAAATATACATACACACCCAAAATCATGAACAAACATACATACACCCCCAAAGTCATGATCAAATAAATGCTTACCCCAAAATCATGAACAAATATACATATACCCCCAAAGTCATGATCAAATAAATGCTTACCCCAAAATCATGAACAAATATACAAATACCCCCAAAATCATGATCAATAAATGCTTACCCCAAAATCATGATCAAATATACATATACCCCAAAAATCATGATCAATTATATGCTTACCCCAAAATCATGAACAAATATACATATACCCCAAAAATCATGATCAATTATATGCTTACCCCAAAATCATGAACAAATATACATATACCCCGAAAATCATGATCAAATAAATGCTTACCCCAAAATCATGAACAAATATACATACACCCAGAAAATCATGATCAAATAAACAAACATCCCCAAAATCATGAGCAAATGAACAAATACCCCAAAATCATGAAAATATGAACATGTGCACCAAAAATCATAATAAATGAACATATACCCCCCAAAATCATGAACAAATAATCATATACCCCAAAATCATGAACAAATAAACATATACCCCCCAAATCATGAAAAATAAACATATACCCCCCAAATCATGAAGAATAAACATATTTTCAAATAAGCATAACCCCCAAAATCATGAAAAAATAAACAAATTAATTAATCCTGCATTTATGATTTAAAAAAATAAACATATACCCCCCAAATCAAGAAGAATAAACATATTTACATATACCCCCCAATATCAGGAACAAATGAACATACAGCCCCAAAATCATGAACAAAGAAACATATACCCCCAAAATCATGATCAAACAAACATATACCACAAAAACATAAATAAATGAACATATAATCATGAACAAAGAAGAATCTGCTAGCTCACCTTGGACAGAGAGAAAGCATGGCCCAAATGAAGCATTCCATTCATGTACGGATAAGGGAAGTTGCCGAAGAACTTGCCGTTCAATACAACCTCTCCTGCGAGACAATTGAGTTGTGTTACATTAATCTCAGCAGATGGGCTGAAGACCTCCACACACCCACATAGACCCCCTCCCCCCCTCCCCCCCCCCCCCCCCCCCCCCCCCCACACACACACACACAAACACACACATACACGCACACACACACACACACATACACACACACACACACACAAGCATGGCCCAAATGGAGCATCCCATTCATGTGCGGATCAGGGAAGTTGCCGAAGAACTTGCCGTTCATCTCAACCTCTCCTGCGAGACAATTGAGTTGTGTTACATTAATCACATCAGATGGGTTCTTTGAAGACCTCAACACACACACACACACACAAACACACTACACACACACACCACACACACACACACACACACACACACACACAAGCACACAACTACACACACACCACACACACACACCTCCCGGGACCTTGTGGTGAGGGTTGGTACGGGCCAACATGCTGGTTTACATTTTAGTACCGTTCAAATAATAATAAATTGTAATATTGATACAGGGTTTGGGTATGGACAGATTGCGTGATTCAAGGTGTGTGCAGGAGCTGAGACAGCAGCCTGCTTCAGGTGGAGCGACGCAGGGTGTGTACATGAGCTGATTCGGAGGGCTGCTAGGTGTGCACATGAGCTGATTCGGAGGGCTGCAAGGTGTGTACATGAGCTGGTTCGGAGGCCTGCAAGGTGTGTAAAAGAGCTGATCTGGAGGCCTTACAGGTGTGTACATGAGTTGATCCGGAGGGCTGCAAGGTGTGTGCATGAGCTTAGAAGGAAGGAGAGATCAAGACTCCCATGCTGAAGTGTTTATGCATTGCATCCCAGCTACATGGTCTGGCCAGCTCCTACGCAGTTGCATGCCACCCCTTACATTTGGGGAATGCAAGTGGGCAGGGCAGATTACAGGCAAGAGGGAAAGAGAGATACAGATGACAAGCCTAAATGCTCATGCATGGCAATATGGCATCCGAACAACATGGTCAGGCCAGCTTCTGCGCATTTACATGTTTCCACTCCTTGAACTTGGGGTATGATAATGTGCAAGGATGATACAAATGACAGGGAAACAGGAAAAGAGAGACAAAGCCTCCCAGCCTCAAGTGCTCGGTGTTAAGTGCCATGCACCCAAACTACATGGTGGGGCCAGCTTCTGCGCAGTTACATGCTCCCCTCCTAGTTTCGTTTCCGAGCCCTGCCGATGCTCACCCTCGACAGGCGCCTCGACCTCGAACGCCTTAGTGTCGGTCCATTTCTTCTGTGCCTCGTTTTGCAGCTTCAGCAAGAGATCCCTGCGGGCTGTGCGTGGGTCTCCCCCCTGCGTGGTGCAGCGCAACCAGTAAGCACTATGCACCGATACATCGCGCGCAATTCACAGAGCAGCTAGGCTCACAATGCATCCTTACTTCGACTGGTGGGGCAACTGGTGGAGCCATGGGACCCTTAGAGGTATATCGGAGAGCTTGTGCGACTACTGCGCTACGGTAGGAGGGCTGGAACGATTCGGCCAAGCGGAAGCTAATGTTACACACCTTCAGCATCAGCAGAAGCCGCCAGGATCAGATCTGAAAATCTAGCTACCTCGCAACACATCAGTACTGCCTAACAGTACATCCCACCCTGATCAGGGATCAACTACAGTTGCAAGTGCTGCAGTTCATTTGTTCAACCCCCTTTGAGATATATCCCATTTATCACATTTTGGTGCCTGTCTTATTCATGTTCATATCCTCAGTTCAGTTCGTAGAATCAGTCAATCACACCTGGAGAGGTCTTATGTTACCATCCAGGTGTGTTCAAAACGTTACGCTTGAAGTCTAAAAACGCAGATGTGGGCGGGGCCCTCACGATTCGAACTTACTTTTTGGCGCATAGGACTGCGTGAGTGCGTGGGACGTAGATTTAAGCTCATGCAACGCAGATTCACAAGCTCCTTTATACAACCTCGACCCCACCCTGGTACATTAGGAGTGAATATGGGACCCAGGGCGGCACTGGGCAGTGGGAACCATACCCATACCAGTATATAAAATGATGCTGGTTGCAAACTTGCAGTAAGGTATCCTGGGGCAAGATGGGAACCAAAATGTGGACTCAGGTTGAAGAGGTCGAAGGGGGACATACGAATGTCACAAACAAAAATAAAAATGCCTGTAACATGTAAGGCATTTATTATTTGTACTTATGTTGCATACATTATCACATGCAGGCCAGTGATGATCAAAGACCAGCCCCCAGCCCCTCACCAAGACTTCCAAGGGAATTATATGGCAGTCTTGAGCATCCGAGTTCTTCTTATAGCGATGGCATGATGCCTCAGTGTCCTGTTTACTACTGCCAACGACATCAGCACATAGCTGTTAAGCTGTATTCCGGTGCATTCGGTTTTTGGCGGATACCCCTCTCCAAGCGGGGATGCATCTGATTTGGAATCCTGGTGTCGACCAAGAAGTGCGTCCTGGTGCTAGGTGAGTTCGACGGAAGTCAGTGATTGCATGAAGAAATCGGATTAAATACATTTTGACACGAAAAAATGTTTGAATGCTTTTACCGAAGATGCCAAGCAGCCTTAATGGCCATTCAGGGGATGATTTGGGAAACACACTTTGTACTTCGGACTTGGTTCTCAGAATTTAGGCCAATTATAGAGAATTATCGCGAGAATTCTCAGATTTCCAGGCCAAATTCTCGATTTCATGTACGAAGTCCGGGTTCTTCAGAAACCTTGAACCCAAATCATCCGCTGAATTGCTATAATGGCTAGAGCCATGCAAGCATGTTCAAGCTCAAGCTCGACGGCCCGCTTACACTCATCTCACCAATGCGATTTAATTTCGACACAACCTCTCATGCCAGATAAATAAAAATACACAAATTAAAAAAATGCGTAAATATAATAAAATACCACATGCAGGTACACTACATGCAGACAAATACAAATACACGAATTAATAGAATACGTAAATATAATAAAATACCACATCAACAAAAAAGCTGAAGTCACATGTATTTCTCTGTCGCGAATCATTAGCTCTGCTGTTTCGCACACCTTTCTTCCTACCGTTAACTAGTTGTCTAGTAATTCCGGGGCCGACACTTGAGTGAACTTCAAACATGCACCCTGCACAACGTATGCTCCCCTACGTCTCGTATCGGAGCCGGGTCCGGCCGCGGCCAGGTCACAGTTCTGGCCATTGTGAACCTGTGTGAATCCGTTGAACCCGTCGAAGGGTCCGTCCATCCCTTGGTTCATACGCTTCGCGGAACGATGGCTGTTGGACCTGGGCCAACCTGGGCCCGATCTACATCGAGGTGTTGGCGGGTGTTGGCTGGTATTATGGTAAAGATTGGCTCTTAGGGTCTGCCTCGAGTCTCTGGTTGAGTCAAGTTCGCCGACTCGCCGACAGGGCGACAGTTGGACGGATCTAATTATGGGGGCGTCTTCGTAAAGTAGCTCACTGCCACCTGACAACTCCCGTCTCTCTCCTCCCGCCTTCCACAACCTCTTAACCCCTCTCCGCAACGTGCACCACACCGACCATTACTTAAAAAGGCCCTAGTGTTTGTCGACTTTAATCTGCATTTCCCTGTCCCCGTCGTTCCCTTGTACAGCACGCAGCACGCTACTAACAGACGGGTCAGATGGCCGCTACCACGAAGTGAGTCTCGAGTCGTTCGCGACGCGACTGCCGATCTCATAGACGTTGAAGCATCGATGTGAAATCCCTGTATGCATGGGAATGTTGCACAACTCTGCGTGGCTGTTTTTCACCACTTTGCATGGGTGTGATGTCCAAGTATGTATGTGGTGTGCTTCACCTGTTTTCCTGACGAAAACAATCAAGCCATCGACGCACCTTGGCCTGTTAGATGTTCACAGTTTGTGGCACCTCCTGGCTGGCCCTGAATGGGAGGGAATTGGTGTGCTTCACCTGTGTGCACGAGCAGTGCTCTAATTACCGCACTCATACTCATGGGAGCTTCTCTGTTTAACCCCACCCACACTCATGCACTTCCACTCATGGGTGGTGCTCTATTCAACAGCTATCAGCCTCATGCACACGCCATCATGGGCGGTGCTCTATTCAACAGCTATCAGCCTCATGCATACAGAATCATGGGCGGTGCTCTGTTTGACAGCTATCAGCCTCGTGCACACACAATAATGGGCGGCGCTCTGTTTGACAGCTATCAGCCTCATGCACACACAAGCATGCACGCAATCGCACTTAATCCTGTATGTATGCATTTATGTAGGTAGGTAGGTAGGTTACAGTCCCGGGTTAGGCCAAATATGCTAAATGGACTTGCCCAACTGTGACAGGAAGGGCAAAAAAATATTGATGAAGTGAACCCCAATCAATGGTTTTACCGACGGGCGCTCCGAGCCCGTTGTACTGTGATAATTTAATTGTACAGTATAATTAAATAGTGACCATATTGCCACCTGATCCTCGCCGTTTCATCCTTTCCACGACTGCAGGGCCCATGCACCCATCCCTGCTCCCTACCACCCCACATATGACATCCAGAAGGTGGGTTCCCATCCTTAGTCTGCTGCTTATCTTGATGATCTAGTTTGGTAGTGGCAAGAAGAAAGAATGGACTTGTGTAGAGAAGAGAGCATATGTTGGGTAGGGGGCATACTGTATGGGCAGGTATAGGCAGGTATGGGCTGGGTATGGGTAGGGATATGGGTTGGGTAGGGAGCATACTGTATGGGCAGGGATAGGCAGGTATGGGTAGGGATATGGGTTGGGTAGGGAGCATACTGTATGGGCAGGGATATGGGTGGTTTAGGGAGCATACTGTCTGGGCAGGTATAGACAGGGTATGGGTAGGGAGCATACTGTATGGGCAGGAATGGGCAGAAGTATGGTAGTGATCATTTGTAGGGTAGGATAGGTGAGATGAGACTGGGCATGATTAGGGTTGGGGGCACGTTCTGGGTCAAAGGCTTTGGGTGGGAGAGCGGCATCAGGCAGGATGAGGACACGAGGCCTTAGCTCTCTGCTTGTCGTGACCCTCTGCTTCGGCAGTGGCAACCATTGGGAGGGTACGTTAGCAGAGAAGGGAGCCTACGTTGCACAGGGTACATGAGGTGGGAGAGGGGCATCAGGCAGGTTTAAGACACAAGGCCCTAGCTCTCTGCTTGTCGTGACCCTCTGCTTCGGCAGTGGCAACCATTGGCATAGTACGCTAGCTGAGTAGGGAGCATACGTTGTGCAGGGTGCATGAGGTGGGAGAGGGGCATCAGGCAGGTTTAAGACACGAGGCCTTAGCTCTCTGCTTGTCGTTATCCTCTGCTTTGGCAGTGGCAAGCATTGGCATGGTACGCTAGCTGAGTAGGGAGCATTTTTGTGCAGGGTGCATGAGGTTGGAGAGGGGCATCAGGCAGGTTTAAGACACGAGGCCTTAGCTCTCTGCTTGTCGTGATCCTCTGCTTCGGCAGTGGCAAGCATTGGGAAGGTACGTTAGCAGAGTAGGGAGCATACATTGTGCAGGGGGCATGACGTGTATGGTAGAGGACATTAGGTGGGTAGGATAGGTGAAATGAGGGGTATGGACATGCTCAGGGTATAGGAAAATATATGTATCAGTTTTTTGTTACTGTAACACTGGAAGGGGGTATGCGATTGAAAGTGTTGATCCTTTATCCCTCCACCTCTTTTAGGCCTTCCTATCACGATTGGGCAAGTCCTATTTGGCCTACCCCTGGACTGACCTAATAAACATACAGATGCACGTGCGTACACACATGCATGCAGACAGACAGACAGACAGACAGACAGACAGACAGACAGACAGACAGACAGACAGACAGACAGACAGACAGACAGACAGACAGACCCTCTCCTCTCCATCTCTTCACATGCTGCAGGTTGTGAAGGATGCTCTCTATGAGGATGCTGGTGATCGGGGAGACGTGACGACACTGGCCACGTACGTATCCAATATTTGTATAGGTGCATGAATTCTGGATGCATTCACGATTAATTTATATTTATATATTTATATGCATTCTCTATTAATTAATATGAGATACCTATATATTTATATACTTATATGCATCCATTCTTTATTTATATTTATATGCATGCACTATTTATTTATATTTATATATGTATATGCATTCACTATTATTATATTTTCGTATGCATTCTCCATTCATGATATTTATATATCATACATTATTTTTTCGCATATCTGATCTTACATGTTGCTTTGGGGTTGATCATGAATACGTATCACCTCCTGTATATCCAAAACAAAGTACAAATAAAATGGTATTGGTAATAGTATAAACGCCTAAAATAATTAGTACTTGTGTTTTGATGAAGTAAAGGAGTATGATTAGTACCCTGCTCAGATGCCGATCCCCTACTCTTCTTCAAGACATCTCTTCCGACCCCTACCATACCCCAATCCCAACCACACGCCACCCCACCCCATACCACCCAAACCCCCACCACACTACACCACACCACATCGCACCCCAAACCCCACCGCACCCCACCACACCCCTTCCAACCCCTACCCCCACCACACCCCATCCCACCCCAAACCCCATCTCACCCCACCACACCCCATCCCACCCCAATCCCCACCACACCCCACCACTCCTTCTCAGGAACCTGCAGCATGAAGGACCGTCAGCTGCCACACCCCACCCCCCACAAACCCCAACCCACTGCCCTATCCACACCACAAACCCAAACCTCCCCCCCATTCACTGGAACCTGCAGCATCTCAAGCAGCACCAAATGAGAGCACACAAAAAAATTAAAACCAAACCCAAAACAAACCAAATAAAAACCTGCAGCATCTCAAGCAGCACCCAAGCAGTGGCTAAGCAGCACCCTATCAGAGCAACACACCAAAACGAAAACCAAACCAAAACTAAATCCAAAACAAAACAAATCAAAACCAAACCAAACCAAAACCTGCAGCATCTCAAGCAGCACCCAAGCAGTGGCTAAGTTTCTTGCCAAGGCAGATGGAGTGCTGGCAGGATTGTCCATCGCAGATGATGTGTTTCAGATAGTTGATCCGTCCCTGAAGGTGGGTGTAGGGTTTAGGGTTTAGGGTGGCGCTCTCGCTGGTGCATGTCATTCTGCAAAGGAGATGGTGGGTCCTTCCCTGGAGGTGGGTGTAGGGTTTAGGGCTTAGGTTTGCTCTCTCGCTGGTGCATGTCATTCTGCAGAGGAGATAGTAGATCCGTCTCTGAAGGTGAGTGTATGGTTTAGGGTTAAGGGTTGCTCTCTCGCTGGTACATGACATTCTGCAGAGGAGATAGTGGATCCTTCCCTAAAGGTGGGTGTAGGGTTTAGGGCTTAGGGTTGCTCTCTCGCTGGTGCATGTCATTCTGCAGAGGAGATAGTGGATCCGTCTCTGAAAGTGAGTGTAGGGTTTAGGGTTTAGGGTTGCGCTCTCGCTGGTGCATGTCATTCCGCAGAGGAGATAGTGGATCCGTCTCTGAAGGTGCGCTCTCGCCACTGTTGTTTTGTGCGACGCGTTGCCATTCCGTTGCTGCTTGGCTACACATGGGTCTGGCTAAACTAGTCATAAATGTCCCCCCCACCCCCCCTGGGCTCCGCGCTTTGCGCTCCGCGGGTTTCGGGGGGCAGTGCGTTGCACTAAGGTTGCACCGAGTCGCTCAATTGCGGCGCGTCACACGGGAAAAACCTGAGGCTGTCTGGGGGTTAAGCCCAAAGGAGGGACACAGCATGGCAATCACCACCCTGCCCAAACCATCTAGATTTGTGTGCCATACTTTACAGGGTGTTTGGCACAAAAATCTAGATTTTTGTGGGCCCAGACTGGCCCAGAGAGTGTTTAAATGCCCTTATTTATTTATTTAGTTGTGAAAGGACTTTCACCCCAGGAGGTGGGTCTCCCGACACAACCCAGCAACACCGAGGATTCAGTTCGAAAGGCAGTGCCTACCTGTCAGGAATTGTATGCTCAATTATTTTTTTGGCAACCTATTGCAATCGCTACCTGAGACCCCATTTTGACTGGACGCTGTCCTCCAGGACGCTGTCCCTGGTGGAGGAAAAAAAAGAGAAAGCTAACAGGTGACCCACTTTCTAAACGACATTGCTGGGTGGTCGGTGGGTGGTGGTGGTGGGTGGGGGGGTGGGGAGGCCCAAAAACAGAAAGCGACCAGGTGACCCACTTTCTGAACGGCATTGCTGGGTGGTTGGTAGTGGTGGGGGGAAGGGGTGGGTGGTTGGTAGGGGTGAGGTGGGGGCTGGTAGGGGTGGGGTGGGGAGAGGAGGGGCAAAAAACAGAAAGCTAACAGGTGACCCACTTTCTGAACCGGAAAGAAAACTCTGAAAGGAGCCAGTTGTACAGAAAGTTACTCACGCATTGCCATGTAGAGACAAGGGTGGTTGGCCCCAGGCCAGGTCAAATCTTGTTTTGTATCCCTCAAACTACTTCAACCTTCACTACGTTACGTTTTCGTATTTATTTGGGGTATTGGTGGTTGGCCCCATTGCAAACAAATGTGCTGGCCCCCTCAACTTCACGCCTCGTCATAACACGTGACATTTATTTATGGAAGTTAAACCAACAATCCTATTGCATAGGTCCAAGAGGATATAAATGTTAGTCAAACCAACACTCCAATCATATTTCGAAGGTCCAAGAGGATTTAGGTGAAAGTTCAATCTAGTTTTTTTATCTCTCAAACTAATTCAACCTTCACTGCGTTACGTTTTGGGTGGAGCCCCCTCTTCAGGGGGGCGGGAGCCCCCATGTTTACCCATTTGTCCGTTTGTGCGTCCGACCAAAATATTGAAGCCTGACACGTCATCCAACGGTCGTTCAACTAACTCGCTTCAGTCAGCTCCATCATTGCCACCTTTCGTTCCGTTGCCAACACACTTAGCCAATTTTTTCGCGTCACTTGCGACGCTGCATAGGTATTGTCATTCTTATTTAAGGTATTGGTGGTTGACCCCAATGAAAGCAAACAGGCTGGTCCCCTCAACCTCACACCTCGTAACAAGACGTACTATTTATTTATTTGTTTATTTATAGAAACAAGGGCAAGCACAAGCACGGACACAAATATAAATATAAATAGTATCACAAACACTTACTATACATGTAGTGTGTACAGCTCTCTCTCTACTAGAGAGAGAGAGAGAGAGAGAGAGAGAGAGAGAGAGAGAGAACAGTATCACAAACACTTACTATAACATACAAACAGTAACTCTAACACTAACGCTAACACGAACACTAACACAAACACAAACGCACATGCACAAACACAAATATAAACGCAAATGCAAATACAAACACAAAAGCACACTCACAAAAATTAACACTATCACGCAAACACTAACACAAGCACAAACACACACGCTTGAACACAAACACACAGGCGCAAGCACAAACACACACGCGCAAACACAAACACAAACGTACACACGATCACAAACACTAACACTGACACAAACACAAACATGCACGAAGACTAACACAAACACAAACACAAACAAAAACACTAACACGAAGACACACGCACAAACACACACACACAAACACAAACACAAACACACAAACACACACAAACACACACAAGCACAAACACTAACACAAGCACAAACATGCACGAAGACTAACACAAGCACAAACACGCACAAACACGCACAAACACTGAACACTAACAACACTAACACTACACTAACACTAAACACTTACACTAAACACTAACACTACACTAACACTACACTAACACATGCACGAAGACTAACACTAAACACTAACAACACTAACACTACTCTAACACTAACACTAGCACTAAACACCAACACTAAACACTAACACTACACTAACACTACACTAACACATGCACGAAGACTAACACTAAACACCTACACTAAACACTAACACAAACACAAACACTACACTAACACATGCACGAAGACTAACACTAAACACCAACACTAAACACTAACACTACACTAACACTACACTAACACATGCACGAAGACTAACACTAAACACTAACACACGCACTAACACAAACACAAACACAAACACAACCTCTCATTTGAAGAGATGACCTGGACTGCCAAGGACGGCGACGTAGTGACCTCTGGCACGTACTTCGGTACTGTCACCGGTAGCACTCGTTCCATGCTGGTGGCTGAGAGAGTGGCCCTCAACTTCGAGCAAAGGATGTGTGGCGTGGCTTCAGATACTGACTCTACAACCAACATAAACACAACATAAACACAAGCACACACGCACGAACAAAAACACAACTTCAAACGCGCACTCACGAACACAAACACAAACACACACGCACAAACACTGACACAAACACAAACACACACATAGACACAAACACACACATAGACACAAACACAAACACAACCTCTCATTTTAACACTTACACAAACACACATGCACAAACACAAACACAAACACTCATTTTAACACTAACACAAACAAGCACGCACAAACAAAAACACAACCTCTCATTTGAACAGGTGACCTGGACTGCCAAGGACGGTGACGAAGTGACCTCTGGCACGTACTTCGGTACCGTCACCGGTAGCGCTCGTTCCATTCTGGTGGCTGAGAGAGTGGCCCTCAACTTCATGCAAAGGATGAGTGGCGTGGCTTCAGCTACCAAGAAGATGGTGGACATTGCCAACGCGGCTTCTGCGTCCGCAGCGGAGCCATGCAAGATTTTGGAGACTAGGAAGACAGTCCCAGGGCTGCGTCTATTGGACAAGTGGGCTGTGTTAATAGGTATGCCCCTGTTGCCAACTTCGGCAACCCCTAGTCTGCACCATGCATACATGTAGGGTTTAATGCTGCGGCTATTGGACAAGTGGGCTGTGTTACTAGGTAAGTCCCTGTTGCCAACTTCCGCTACCCCTAGACTGTACCATGCATACCTGTAGGGTTTCATGCTGTGGCTATTGGCTAATGGATAATGGACAAGTGGGCTGTGCTCAATAGGTTTGCCGGTACGGCCCTGTTGCCAAGTTGTAAAGAAATGATGTAGTAAAATGATGCCCCCAAAATGATGAGATGAAATGATTAATAATAATGAGAAGAAGAAGAAGAAGAAGAAGAAGAAGAGATAACGAAAGGATGCATAACCTCCAGGTGGTGGCGCCAACCATCGCATGGGTGTGTACGATATGATGATGATCAAGGGCAACCACGTCTCTGCGGCTGGGCTGGGCTGGGCTGGGCTTCCTCTACACACTTACAGGCATACACAGAGCTGACATGCAGGATACGTGAACACAGTCGGACAGATAAACTCCAGTCACCAGAACGCTGAAAGGGGAGCATGAATGAGACTAACAACAGCCCTGTTTTGCACATCTACCTCCAGGTGGTGGAGCCAACCATCCAGGCTGGATGCCAGGCTGGACGCCACCTAGACCTTCGCACCCTGCTTCACACCCTGTTTTGCACCTCTACCTCCAGGTGGTGGAGCCAACTATCCAGGCTGGATGCCAGGCTGGACGCCACCTAGACCTTCGCACCCTGCTTCACACCCTGTTTTGCACCTCTACCTCCAGGTGGTGGAGCCAACCATCCAGGCTGGATGCCAGGCTGGACGCCACCTAGACCTTCACACCCTGCTTCACACCCTGTTGTGCACCTCTACCTCCAGGTGGTGGAGCCAACCATCCAGGCTGGATGCCAGGCTGGACGCCACCTAGACCTTCGCACCCTGCTTCAAACCCTGTTTTGCACCTCTACCTCCAGGTGGTGGAGCCAACCATCCAGGCTGGATGCCAGGCTGGACGCCACCTAGACCTTCGCACCCTGCTTCACACCCTGTTTTGCACCTCTACCTCCAGGTGGTGGAGCCAACCATCCAGGCTGGATGCCAGGCTGGACGCCACCTAGACCTTCGCACCCTGCTTCACACCCTGTTTTGCACCTCTACCTGTGGGTGGTGGAGCTAACCATCACATGGGCTTGTACGATATGATGATGATAAAGGACAACCACGTTGCTGCGGCTGGGCTGGGCTGGGCTGAGCTGGGCTGGGCCGGGCTGAGCTGGGATGGGCTGGGCTGAGCTGGGATGGGCTGGGCTGAGCTGGGATGGGCTGGGCCGGGCTGAGCTGGAATGGGCTGGGCCGGGCTTCCTCTACACACTTACAGGCATACACAGATCTAACATGCCTGATACCTGAACTCAGCCGGACAGATAAACTCCAGTCACCAGAGCACTGAAAGGGGAGTATGAATGGGACTAACAACAGCCCTGTTTTGCACATTTACCTCTAGGTGGTGGAGCCAACCACCGCATGGGCTTGTACGATATGATGATGATCAAGGACAATCACGTTGCTGCGGCAGGGGGCATTGCTGCAGCAGTGCAGCGGGCAGAGGAGTACATCAAGGAAAACGATTTGACCGGAAAGATGAAGGTAAAGTCGTTGGCACATCTCTTCTCCTCACGCCATCTTCAGAATACTTGTGATAGAGTTAATTAATAATTATTATTCATTCATTCATTCATTCATTCATTCATTCATTCATTGTTCAATACAAGCTCAACCAAAAACTATGATGATTCATTATAGCAATTCAGGGGATGAACTGGACAAACGTTTCGTTCTTTGTCGATAATTGTTTCCGAAATTCCAGGCCAAATTGTCGAGAATTCTCGGATTTCCAGGCCCAAATTCTCGACGAAGTACAAAGTACGAATTCTCGCGGAAATGGTTTGTCCAGTTCATCCCCTGAATTGCTTTAACCATAGTAAAGGACCGGTATATCATATGATTTTGACCAAGGGCAAGTACGATATCATATGATATCAATGATGTCATACAAACTGTATTATATGATATTGTTTATAAATGGTAACTTTAGACTAGTCAGACTGCCGGCATCATATGATATTGTATGGTATCATATTGCCGTTCCCTAGGTATATCCCCCCCCCCCCCCCCCACCCCACCCCTCCACCAGGTATATCACCCTTTCATCCCCCCCCCCCCCCCCCCCCCCCCCCCCCCCCCCCCCCCCCCGCGACCCCTACCCTACAGCACCCCCTCCCCTACTGCTTCCCCCATTCCCTACCCAGAGTCCTGCGCTGTTGGGGTATGTAGAGCTAAGCGGACAGCTAGGTCAGTCTCAATGACACAGTGGCGTACCTGTGGACCATAGCCGGTTCCGAAGCCCGTAACTAGTCTATCGTTGGACTGAGGCTGGACATAGTCCAGCCCCCGTGTGTAAACACTGCCTTGAGTCAACAGATATCTGTACCTCTCTCCACCAATCAATATCTTGAGTCAACATATATCTGCACCTCTCTCCACCAATCCATGTCTTGAGTCAACAGATATCTGTACCTCTCTCCACCAATCCATGTCTTGAGTCAACAGATATCTGTACCTCTCTCCACCAATCCATGTCTTGAGTCAACAGATATCTGTACCTCTCTCCACCAATCCATGTCTTGAGTCAACAGATATCTGTACCTCTCTCCACCAATCAATGTCTTCAGTAAAGATATATGTACCTCTCTCCCACCAATCAATGTCTGAGTCAACAGATATCTTACCTCTCTCCACCAATCAATGTCTTGGAGTCAACAGATATCTGTACCCTCTCTCCAACCAATCCATGTCTTGAGTAACAGATGGATCTGTACCTCTCGCCACCATCCAGTCTTGAGTTCAAACAGATATCTGTTACATCTAATCACCAATCAATGTCTTGAGTACAGATATCTTGTACCTCTCTACACCAATCAGTCTTGAGTCAACAGATTTATGTACCTCTCTCCACCCAATCATGTTGTCTGAGTCAACAGATATCTGTCCTCTCCACCAATCCATGTCTTGAATCAACAGATATCGATACCTCTCTCCACCAAATCAAAAAAAATGTCTTTGAGTCAAAGATATCTGTACCTCTCTCCACCAATCATGTTTGAAGTCAACAGATATCTGTTACCTATCTCCACAATCAGTCTTGAGTCAACAGATATCTGTACTCTCTCCACCAAATCCATGTCTTGAGTCACAGAGTTCGAACCCTCTCTCCCCCAATCATTGTCTTGAGTCAACAGATAGCTGTACCTATCTCCACAATCACATGTCTTCAGTCAACCAAGATATGATTAACTCTTCGCCACCAATCCCATGTCTTCAGTAACAGATATCTGTACCTCTCTCCACCATCCATGTATTGAGTCCAACAGATATCTGTACCTCTCTCCACAATCAATGTCTTGAGTCAACAAGATATCTGTACTCTCTCACCAATACCATGTCTTGAGGTCAGCAGATATCTGTACCTCTCTCCACCAACCATGTCTGAGTCAAACAGATATCTGTACCTCTCTCCACCAATCCAGTCTTGAGTCAACAATATCTGTACCTCTCTCCAACCATCCAAGTCGTGAGTCCAACAGATTTCGTACCTCTCTCCACCAATCTGTCTTGAGGTCAACAGATATCTGTACCTCTCTCCACCCAATCCATGTCTTGAATCAACAGAATCTGTATCTCTCCACCATCAATGTCTTGAGTCAACAGATATCTGTACTTCTCCACCAATCCATGTCTTGAGTCAACAGATATCGTCCCTTCTCTCCACCCATCCATGTCTTCAGCAACCGATATCTTACCTCTTTCCACCAATCCATGTCTTGAGTCAACAGATTTCTGTACATCCTCCACCAATCATTGTCTTGAGTCAACAGATATTCGGTACCGCTCTCCACCATAATGGTCTTCAGTAAAAGATATCTGTACATCTCTCCACCAATCAATGCTTCAGTCATACAGATATCTGTACCTCCTCACCAATCCATGTATGAGTCAACAGATATCTGTACCTCTCTCCACCAATCAATGTCTTGAGCAAAGATATCGTGTACCTCTCTCCACCAATCCATGTCTTGAGTCAACAGATATCTGTACCTCTCTCCACCAATCAATGTCTCAGTCAACAGATATCTGTAACATCTTCTCCACCAAATCCATGTTGAGTCACACAGATGTTACTTCTGTACCTCTCTCCACCAATCCATGTCTTGAGTCAACAGATATCTGTACCTCTCTCCACCAATCCATGTCTTGAGTCAACAGATATCTGTACCTCTCTCCACCAATCAATGTCTTGAGTCAACAGATATCTGTACCTCTCTCCACCAATCCATGTCTTGAGTCAACAGATATCTGTACCTCTCTCCACCAATCCATGTCTTGAGTCAACAGATATCTGTACCTCTCTCCACCAATCCATGTCTTGAGTCAACAGATTTCTGTACCTCTCTCCACCAATCATTGTCTTGAGTCAACAGATATCTGTACCGCTCTCCACCAATCAATGTCTTCAGTCAACAGATATCTGTACCTCTCTCCACCAATCCATGTCTTGAGTCAACAGATATCTGTACCTCTCTCCACCAATCCATGTCTTGAGTCAACAGATATCTGTACCTCTCTCCACCAATCATGTCTTGAGTCAAACAGCTATCTTGTACCTCTCTCCACCAATCCATGTCTTGAGTCAACAGATATCTGTACCTCTCTCCACCAATCAATGTCTTGAGTCAACAGATATCTGCACCTCTCTCCACCAATCCATGTCTTGAGTCAACAGATTTCTGTACCTCTCTCCACCAATCCATGTCTTGAGTCAACAGATATCTGTACCTCTCTCCACCAATCGTTTTCATTCCGTCAGGGTGTGTTCCATGGGATTCGTTTAGTTGAACCCCATCCTTAGTGAATTGGTTGACGACCTTTCACCCAAGTATAGTAACTGCAGTTGCGAATCCTTTCTGGTGCTTTCTCCACTGTTTCAGGTTGAGGTGGAAACCCTGTTTGGTGTATGTTTGATGGGATTTGTTGGGTTGTACCCCATTGTTTGCGAATTGGTTGACGACCTACACCCCTGAAGCATATTTACTACAATTGAGAATCCTTTCTTGTGCCTACACCACTGTTTGGGGTACATGAGATGGGGGTTGCTCAGTTGGACCCCATCCTTTGCGAATTGGTTGACGACCTACACACCCTTGAAGTATAGTAACTACACTTGTGAATCCTTTCTGGTCTTCTCTCTTTTGTTTCAGGTTCAGGTGGTAACCCTGTTTGGGGAATGTTAGATGGGATTTGTTGGGTTGTACCCCATCCTTTGCGAATTGGTTAACGACCTACACACCCTTGAATTATAGTTACTACACTTGTGATTCCTTTCTCGCGCTTGCTCCTCTGTTTCAGGTTGGAGGTGGAGACGCAAACCTTGGAGGTGGTGGATTAAGTTCCGCCCTACAGTGTGCTTAACCACAATCCTGAAACAGCCTTCCATTGCACTTGTTGCTGCCTTCGAATTTCGACATGATCAGCACACCACCAAAAAAACACTGAAATAGGGCAGACGTAATACTACTAGAGGAAGAGCTAAGGCTGAACCCCAACGATGAGCGTTCCCAATTCTATTTGGCGAATACATATTGGGACATGGCCAACTTTGAAGCTGCTATCTTCCACTATGTGCGAAGGATCAAGATGGGCGGTACAATTCAATGCTTTTTTATTTTGAGCCCTCCTGTCACGGTTGGGCAAGTCCCTTAAGCCTATTTGGCCTACCCCTGGACTGTAACATACAAACACAACTGCACCTACTGAAATCTGAAAATGAAGTGCATGCTCCTCTGTTCAAGGTTTTGACATTTGACATAATTTAGTTTTTTTAATTTACATATCTCAAGAGATAACCATTAAAAACAAATCTAGAATCACATCAAATTAAATATGATATTTTTTAATTATATAAAATGTTACCAATTGCAGCCAATGAAGTAACAAAAATATGAAAATAAACTGCTTGCTCTTCTATTCAAGGTTGAGGTGGAGACGCGAACATTGGAAGAGGTGGATGAGGTCCTAGCGATCATCAAGTAAGTGGAACAGTGTGTGTGTGTTTGGTGTGTGGTGTGTAATGCGTGGTGTGGTGTCTGTGTATGTGGTGTGTTATGGGTGGTGTGGGGTGGGTGTGTATGCGGTGTGTAATGCGTGGTGTAGGTGTATTTGGTGTGGGTGTGTGGTTTGTGGTGTGTAATGCATGGTGTGTGTGTTTGGTGTACTACTAACAAACAAGCAAACGAACAAAAAACAACCAACCAACCAATCATATGCAGGTCTGGCAATTGCCCTCGTGTAAGCCGCGTCATGCTGGACAACCAACCAACCAACCAACCAACCAACCAACCAACCAACCAACCAACCAACCAACCAACCAACCAACCAACCAACCAGCCAATCACCTGCAGGTCTGGCGACTGCCCTCATGTAAGCGCGTCATGCTGGTCAACCCACCAACCAACCAACCAACTAATTAACTAACCAACCAACCAACCAACCCATCATCTGCAGGTCTGGCAACTGCCCTCATGTAAGCCGCGTCATGCTGGACAACCCACCAACTAACTAACTAACTAACTAACTAACTAACTAACTAACTAACCAACCAACCAATCAACCAACCAACCAACCAACCAACCAACCAACCAACCAACCAACCAACCAACCAACCAACCAACCAACCAACCCGTCATGCTGGACAACCAACCAACAAACAAACCAACTAACTAACTAACCAACCAACCAACCCATCATTTGCATGTCTGGCAACTGCCCTCATGTAAGCCGTGTCATGCTGGACAACCAACCAATAAACAAGCAAACCAACCAACCAACCAACCAACCAACCAACCAACCAACCAACCAACCAACCAACCAACCAACCAACCAACCAACCAACCAACCCATGACCTGCAGGGCCGGCAACTGCCCTCATGTAAGCCGCGTCATGCTGGACAACCAACCAACCAAACCAACCAAGTAACCAACCCATCATCTGCAGGTCTGGCAACTGCCCTCCTGTTAGCCGCGTCATGCTGGACAACATGACCAAGCAACCAACCCACCATCTGCAGGTCTGGCAACTGCCTTCATGTAAGCCGCGTCATGCTGGGCAACCAATCAATCAACCAACCAACCAGCAAACCAACAAACCAACCCATCATCTGCATATCTGGCAACTGCCCTCATGTAAGTCGTGTCATGCTGGACAACCAACCAATAAACAAGCAAACCAACCAACCAAACCAACCAACCAACCCATAACCTGCAGGGCCGGCAACTGCCCTCATGTAAGCCGCGTCATGCTGGACAACCAACCAACCAACCAACCCATCATCTGCAGATCTGGCAACTGCCCTCCTGTAAGCCGCGTCATGCTGGACAACATGACCAAGCAACCAACCCACCATCTGCCGGTCTGGCAACTGCCTTCATGTAAGCCGCGTCATGCTGGACAACCAATCAATCAACCAACCAACCAACCAACCAACCAACCAACCAACCAACCAACCAACCCATCATCTGCAGGTCTGGCAACTGCCCTCATGTAAGCCGCGTCATGCTGAACAACCAATCAATCAACCAACCAACCAACCAACCAACCAACCAACCAACCAACCAGCCAACCAACCCATCATCTGCAGGTCTGGCAACTGCCCTCATGTAAGCCGTGTCATGCTGGACAACATGACCAAGCTGGATTCTGAAGCACCTGGTGGCATTGACGTCACCATGCTGTGTGCTGCTGTCAAACGCATTGAAGGGGTCATTGAGACAGAGGCATCAGGCAACGTAATGTTGGAGACGCTGGCCCCCATAGCAGCCTCCGGTGTCAGCTGTGTGTCTGTAGGGGCGCTCACACACTCGGTGAAGGCGCTTGATATCTCACTCAAGATCACTACCCAGTGACAAATGACCTCATAGTGTATGCATATTTTAATATGCGTGTTTGTGCTGGAGACGCTGGCCCCTAAATCAGCATCCGGTGTCAGCAGTTTGTCTGTAGGGGCGCTCACACACTCGGTGAGGGCGCTTGACATCTCACTCAGAATCACGACCCAGTGAAAAATGAGTATGTGACGTCATAGTTAGGGTTGGGAAGCAAACGAATATTTTTATTTGTATAAGCCGTATAAACGTATAAAAATAGTAGGGGCCCCTGGCGGGTCCCCTGGAGGTCGGCCCCAGGGGTGGTGTAATGTTCGTCAAGCAGCAGTGGCAGCCTCCTTGGTGATGGATGCACAAGCAGTTGCTTACTTATCCGTACAATTTAATATTGGGGGGGGGGGGCGGGGGGGGGGGGGGGGGGGGGGGGTCAAGAATCAATGTAGCATGGCATGGCATTATTATTCAACCTGGTGGCCTGTAAGGCTAATGGACTTATTAGCTCACCGACTTCCCGAAGTTCCATGGAGGCAGGAGCTGCAACTCCCGAGGCTACAGTTGCCACTTCGAAACCTGCAGGAACTAGTGCGAAAGAGCAGATTTCCTTGTCAAGCACAATGCGCTGATGCAATGAGCTACGAGAGTCTCGAAGAAGCGAATTCTTCAAGGGGAAATCGTAGACATGCTCCAGGTCCCTAGACTGAGTCCACAGGACAGGAGGGAAACGACAAATGAAAACGCCGCGTCCACAGTCCGCAAACCTGAGATACGTAAGCGAAAAAGTGCCCTCAGATGTAAATCGCCCCCGATGGGAATCGAACACGAGTCGGTAGGATTTCAGGCCAGTCAGATTAACCGGCAATTTTGACCGGCGTTCTTGGGAATATTTGAAGATGTGAAGATGTGAGGATTTCGTGTATGTATCGCATAGGTCTGTACCCCTTAGGGAACCGACCAACGTATGTAAAAACTGCACTTCTGGAGAAAATTGTTTCACACGGGTTTAAAAGTATTGCCGTGTTGCTAATTCCATTGGCATCACATGTGAACTCTCAGAAGAAAAATCTGGCATCACAGATACTCCTTCCAGTCTAGGACTAGAGCAGGGAGCCCCACCCTGAGGCGTAAATCCTACTGTAGCCAGGTAACCAAGTTCAAGTTCAAGTTCTACGGCAATGGAGTGAAAGGAAGAACAGGATACGACTACTAATGTGATAATGGCGGGTGCCGGGTCTTTTCCGATAACTTCATTTTACCCCAAAAAACCAGGAGGGGTCTTTCCAATAGTCCCTCCGCACGAATTATATCTCGGGGGATGTCCGATAGATTTCCCCGTGCAATACCGTGGTACTACCGTGGCAGTACCGTGATTTTGCCATGGATGATTCGCCTAAGATTCGGGAGCTGACGCGATTCGCCTTATAGATTCGAGAGCTGACGTGTGTCCTGCGAATAGATGAGAAACAATACGACAAAATACGACAAAATACGACAAAATACGATTAGCCAGACTTCGTTACACTTTGTTACACATTTCTACTCTCCCCGACGGGAACCAACTGCAACCGTCTGCCGATTCAGCCGTGAGACGAAGCCGAGGAAGTCAAGAGGAAGTCAAGAGCCGCGGCAGGACCCAACTGTCTCCAGGTTCCCGTTCAGCCCGTGACTCATCACTGCGTGGCGGGAGCTGCTGCTACTCACTACCTGATGACTTTTGCTAGCCCTTGAGCTATACGACCTACCCCACTAGCTTTGGATAGTATTTTTTCAACTTCTGGACTGAACTGCTGTAACGCGCTTCCTACGCCCCTTATTCCGTCCGCTACCCCTCCCTGTCCCAACAAGTCAGCAATGGAGGCTGCCGCATTGGACACTGGTCCCGCAAATTGTCCCACCTTCCGAGCTACACCTCCACCGAAATCAGCTACCTTCTGAACCACATTCCCGAAAGTGCCTACAGCCTTACTATCAGCTTGGATAACACTCCGGAGAGTGGACTTTATGTGTGCAGCACGCCAATCTATAAATGCGGAGACGAGAATAAGTTACAAGCACAGGAGACCCATTAAGGGGCACCAGTGGAGGAAAGGGGGCGGTAGCCTGGAACCTAATCAGGGTACAGGCTAGACAGCGCGTGTCAGAAGAACCGATGACGCAGTCAACAGGAAGCTGACATAGTACTGTCAGGACCGATAGTTCTAAGGGAGTACACAAGGAGTCACCAAGACATAAAACAAGCGAGAGCACCGCTATTCATGCTGATACTCCACCTATGACGCAGGTGACATACAATACTAGTACTCCACCTATGGCACTGGGGACATAGAACCATAAACTGGTAGCAAACAAAAATTATTAAGGAACGGCGGAAAAACAGGAAACCAGAAGAAAGCCTTGTCTAAAATAAAAGGATGAGAAAGGATGAACCAAAAACCACTGTAGTACTCCGAAAATGTAGCAGCAAAAAACTTGGGTCATACCGAGCTGAGCTGAGACCAAAATGGAAATGTAACCATCCATGGTAAGCGCAAAAATACTATTCATCCAGAATAGTAGGCACCAAACCAGAAAATCACAGGGAGGCCAAACAGAAATCAATCCCGACACCAAAGGAAGGGGAACAACGGTGACTGAAAGAACCGAGAACTTAACCTAAAGAGAAGACTGAAAAAATCGTATATCAAAGTTGGGGAACAACGGTATAGAAAACCCAATCCGGGAATAGGAACCTAACGCCAATCAATGATAACCAAAGAGACGGATTGAAATATCGTGTGAGCGCAGCACACGAGAGAATCAAAGCCTAAAGGACGCAGACAAGAGGACACTAAAGACTACGATGGAAAAAAAAAAATCGATGGAAAAATCCACTACCTTAAAAACTATTCTTAGCATAGAATTCATGACTAGGTTGGGATGAAAAAACCATGATGAACTGGTTTCTCACTCAAAGATGGAAGTAAGAAGATTTATGAAAGTTAATTATCATAAATCCCCAGTTACGGCACTAACTAAAACATTCTAGGAGGTGGGTATCGCACCGCAAAGAACTCATGCACTCAAGACACACCAAGCGCCTAACCACAAGCAAACCAAACCTGCAGCAACTGGAAAAAAATCCAAAGGATGCGAAGTTAAAATTTTCAAGAAACTTGTAACCAACAAAGGAAACACAGTTCAATGAACAACAGAAGGGTAGATGTACAACCATAGTACATAAAACCTATTATCCACCTGAAAAATAATAAACGCATAAAAAGGACTTCAAAGAATTTTCTGCAAAGGATGGACTGAAAGGGCGCTTGAAATACACTCGGAAAACAAGAAAGAGGTGAGCGGCGGTACATCTGCAAGTACAACTGCAAGATTACCCAGCCCACCAATTCACAGTAAAATCCAAAGGGAAACAACTACTACACTCCACAAAAAGTTCCAATCACATGAGGGGCTGGTGATCTAAAAACAGTGTGGAGTAAAAAGAAATAGCTAATCTATGATGAGCTCCACCGAACGAACCATCTGCCTATGGAACTAAGAGTCAGAAAACATCAAGACGCTATAACGGTGGTCTGAATTAAGTACCACCTTCCACCAAAACCAAGAAAGACAGCTGAAAGGAAGCTGCCTAAACAAAGCGTCGTAACGCTCCACCAATCTAGACTACCCTATAAGACAGTCTAGGCGGTGCTGAGGAATAGGCACTCACACATAGGGCCATGTTAACCTACGTATGAGAACCAGCAGCACCTAAAACAATGAATCCTGGGTTGACTGTAACACCCCAGCCATACGCAGTATCAAGCTAGACCAGTGTTCAAGATCATCACTTACCCATTCGGCAACGGCTACATCATCACATGGGCTTGACCCGAGTAATCCACCAGGGACGACAGGAGGCGTCAGAATTATCGACACCCGCGAGCCATCCGAGGTGGTCGGAGGTTGGCGACTATTAGTCAATGGACCTGATCCAGTTACCACTATGATCGAAGGCTGTCTAAATCCTAAAGCTTCACCGCTAAAACGTGGCACAGAGGAGGGCCTGGCGACCCCCTGAGATTCGGCTAAGATTATAGTCGGATATCCAACTCCCACCCGCCCTAAAACTTCACACACAATACAGCAAGATCAGGCCCTGGTCTAGAATGCAACAATGATACATCCCAGCCAGGCCAGCCAACAACAATTGGGGTTGTTAAAGGGCGTAGGGAATTACCGGTAACACATAACATATCACCGTTTGATGACAGGAGGGATGCAAGCGGGCACGGGGACCCATACTAATGGGAGAACCCAGAAAGACAGTTTAGAACTGAACTGGAGATAGAGAGTACATCACTACTCACTACTAACTGGCGCAACATTGGAAACCCAAATATAATAACCCTTACTCACCAGGGAATACCCAACCAGTCTACCAAATAATGCCTTTCTAACTAGCTTGTTGCGTGACTGCCCAATACTAAGATTACATAGCAAGGGCAACCAAACAAACGCAACAACGACACATCAGGTGCAACCCCAAAGAAAAGCTCCGAAGGAGTCTTGTCTCCCTAGATGAACACGCGATTGCGAAGATAACACACTAGCACCATGCTGAGCAGTGTCATCATCAACAACTCATGCATGCCCCAACTAATCGAGATCAACCATGCCTCTATACCACTTAACTAAAAATTCCTAAGCCCTATCATAACTCAAACACTTGAACCCAAACTCACGTAGCTAAGGCATACACCTAAGGGGGGAACCTGGGGCACGGGAAGACAAAGTAGTAACCTCTGACGAACCACGGAACGCACAGGGGTCACAAGGAGCCTAAGAGAGAAAAATATCCACCAAGATATCATGCCAAAGATCCTCCACGGCCGCTGGACTAGGGCCAGGGCGAAGCATGGGCGAAGTCCGGCGCTGCGAGACCTGGGATCACAGAAGGTGGGGAAGCGTTAGGTCGAAGTCGAGATTTGAGGTATGGGAAAAAAGGAGACGAGAATGACAGCAAGTCGCACCTGGTGCAGAAAATCGCACCAATGGCAGAAAATCGCAAATCGCAAGGGCAGAATTCGAACATTTATCGCTAGGATGCGAAGAGCAGAGCCGAGGCATGTAAAGGTCCTAATATCCCGCCGTCGATGATGAGTCAATCTCAAGTCCCCCCCTCTATCGCTCGACTCACCCGGTTGGGGGGTAGAGGGAGCAGCACCCGTAGTGGTGCTGACCATACCCCCCTGCTTCCTACCACCTCCAGAATCTCCAGGTCCAGACGCGTAGGTCGTCCTCCTCTGGCGAATCCTAGGGCAGTGCCGGCGATCCGCCAGTTTGATCGAAAAATTTCTCCAGAAGGTAGCACAGAGCCACTAGAGCGCAAGCTCATGCCAGGAGCCGACCGTCGGCTGGGCAGAGCAAAGGGGGCAAAGACGACGTAGACATCAGCAGGGAGCTTGGTCGGCTTGGCAACCTCCGGTATGCAGGCAGAGCCTCAAACACCGGAGAAAGGTTAGCGACGTCAAGGACGCGAGCAGACGAAGACGGGGTATCTCCACCGATGTCCAGGCTAGTCGCCGACTTGAGTCTGCACGTCACAGTCATCTACGACAGACGGGAGGAGGCGACAGACGGCAGGGGAGGAAAAGGAAGAGAAGATGGAGGAATGACCGGGGGGGGTTACTTCCACGATGGCGGAAGGACTCTCATGACCGCTAGCAGAGGCAGCTGGTGCACAAACGTCTAGCCAATCATCAAGAGGAGCCGTTCCTCCGTTGGAAGGATTGGTCGCAGCCATCGCTGAGAATGATACTGCGCATCCCGCGCGTCCAGGAAAGACCATCCATGTCATGGAGTTTCTCAAAATGGCGGGAGGTCCTCGCGGAAGTTGCATCGCAAAGCAGTGGTAGTAAATGAAGGGCCATATAACCTATCAGCTTGGATAACACTCCGGAGAGTGGACTTTGTGTGTGCAGCACGCCAATCTATAAATGCGGAGACGAGAATAAGTTACAAGCACAGGAGACCCATTAAGGGGCACCAGTGGAGGAAAGGGGGCGGTAGCCTGGAACCTGATCAGGGTACAGGCTAGACAGCGCGTGTCAGAAGAACCGATGACGCAGTCAACAGGAAGCTGACATAGTACTGTCAGGACCGATAGTTCTAAGGGAGTACACAAGGAGTCACCAAGACATAAAACAAGCGAGAGCACCGCTATTCATGCTGATACTTACCAACGCCAGATTTGAGAGTATTAAAGAATCCCATTAATATACTCTTTGATATTATTTGATGGAAAGTAAAAGCAATTTCTGGTCTATGGATTTCAAAATTGATAAAATAGAATTCATAGGATCAGTATCAGATTCATAATCTATTCTGAGAGTGATGCTCCAGTCGTAGGGAAAAGGCCCTATAGAGTCTTATGTTCATCTTTAATGCTCAAACTCAATTCTAACACATGTGAGGCGCTTGTATAGAAAGAAAAGTCGTCTGCTGTATTCTGATAAATGTTGTTGGCAAAACTTTCAACATTAACAGGTAGACGGATTCCTGCATATTGTTTTGTCTGAAATTGTTGACAGCACTGTTAGTTACCTTGGGTAAATTGTGATGGATTGTCAGGAAACTTTCAAGATTTAAACGCAATGGAAAGGAGCTAACAATGGGAGCACCACCAGGTGTTTCGTGAGGCAGAAACCCAAACAAATAACTACTTTTATCTTTGAATTCGAATGAATACCCTGGCCCAGGAGGGTTGAATATACAAAGCCCGTTTGTTTCATTATGGGTTATTGTCCATCCCGTAAGCAACACACCCAATTCTGTCAGCCAAGAATCAAGGGTATGGTTCCCAATTGGAATTCTGATTGATGTCTTGGTACCATTGTTGTTAACAATAAAGTCATTGTTACTTGCTCTAATCGAATAAAAACACCTGTTGATGATGACATCTGCAACTGTGACTTTCGCCCTCCCTCCATAGGGATTTTGCAGGACTCCTGCAGGTAATGATGTTGTGAAATTGTTAGGCGTTCCACTTGTTCGAAACGTGCTTGATATGTACAACAATTGTGTTTTCAAGACAGGTGGAGACATTTTATAAGATGGTATATATTATACTGTAATATTTTGCATTGTAACCAAGCCATCTAAAACCTTAGTACCAGAAACAGGTTTCATTTTATTCAGCAAGTCTTTCCTGATAGCTTTCTTGTCCCTATACAACAATGGTTTATTGATATGTACAGAAATAGCTACATCTACCAAGTATTCAGGTAGACCAGGAGACATGTCTAAAATTGCAGCTCTGAAGTTTTTGTATTCATTCGTTTGCTTGTATTCTTGTGTCAAAGAGGCCATTCTTTAACAATCAGTTAGAAAAAATAAAATGTTTTATTGCAGGTTCAGAAAAATATCAAAGTTCTTCTTGAACCTATTTAGTTTGTCTCCTGTGAAATCTATAACAAGAGAGTCATGCTTATCCTGTGTTGCATGTATATACAGCCTCTCAAACTTCTTCAAGGTGAGAGTAGAGCTGACTTCATCATGAAGATCTACCAATATTTTGGTTGATGCAAACTTGAATAAAACGAACAATGAAGTATTAGTTCTGAACACGGGGTGATAACGTGGGCCGATAATTTTTCCAGATAGAACACGGGGGGATAAATACGAGAACGGGGTGATAAACTGGGCCAAGATAGATTATGACATTAATTAATTCGGATGGTGTTGCACCCAGGGGAATAGATTGCTTAATCAGTTCATTATCAGTTTCGTTTGATGACGTTCAGGTCCAGTCCATCAACAATTATCATAATCTCACAAGACTAATGGCTGTTCATAACTCCCCTGCGAATTCCTCCAATATGTTAGGTAATGCTCAGGCTGTGGATTTAATTTCCATGTCAGATGATGAGCCATATGTTATAGACCGTTTCCATGGTATCTTAGGTACCAAGGACTGTGTAATCAAAGGCAGGGTTCGAATCTGTATTGTTTGGGCAGATGCTGCAGTATTGTTGAGAGACAATGATTCAACAAGCTATGAGATTTCCGATCTACACCTTATTGTTCGAAGTGAAATTCAAGACAATGTCACAGAACGTGTTGAATTTGACAACTTCTCATCCATGTTTCAACTCAATGAAGACGAAAACCAACAAACTAATTTATACATTGCTTCCAGGGATATTGAGTATGCTATTGCAACGTTCATGACAGAAGATTTTCACTCCAAGACTTCAACCCAAGACTATAACGGGACAAGCTACTATTTTTCACATGGCATTCCAAGTATTATAACAAATGATGCTCCAGTTTATGTTGGTATTAGTGTCAACAATATACCTGTTGCAGACCACCCAATAAACTATTTCAGGGCAAATGAATACTTGGACATGATTTTTGACAATGACAACAGATCAATGGAACACATGACTACATTGACAAAGGATGGTACCCTATTAATACGAAGCGCAAGTACTCTAGCAACTCGTCAGTGGGCCCTGGGTCTACCAATAGATGTAATGGATGAAGACATACCCTATAACATCATATTTCATAGTACTGGTAATATCAACACGAAGAACTATTCACTTTTATTCGTCAAGTACAACTCTCTTTTGGAGATAGATACTGGTGAAAACGGCTCGAAATACTTTTTCACAAGGTAATGTATAAAATGGATAAATATTTGCTACCTCTCTGTCTAGAAACATGGCCTAATAGAGCCATTAAATATGCTCAACCAGCTACAAACTATGTAGGTAGGAGAATGATCCGACAACCGTTACATGAGACTGAGTTGCTGTGGGGTCTTCCTTTACCCAACAAGCCCAAAGCCATACATATCCTGAGGACATCTCCTGTGGTTCCAAAATTCCAATGATCATTTGTAAATTCCAGTATTTTTTCTATTATTTTCTAACTTGAAATTATATATGGAGGATATTGAACAACTCAGTAACAATTTGGAGGATTTGGAAGTGATTCAACCCAAAGCAAAGAGGGTCATGTCTGAGAATCAGAAAGAGGTACTAGCAAGAGCACGGGAAAAAGCTTGGGCCAAGAGAAAAGAATTAGGAGAAATCAGTAGACAAGAGAAACAGCTCCAGAAACAGGAGAAACAAGTAAAGCAACAAGAAAAGGCTACTGAGATGAAAATTCGTAAGAAGGCAGTCAATAATAAACTGAAGACAACTATTGTTGTTAGTGATGATGACTCTGACGAAGACGAATAGGTGATAACAGATGATTCCCAGCCAGAATCAGAAGAAGTTGAAGTGAAACAGATGTCAAGACAAATTAAAAAACGCTTGAGCGTTACAAAAGTTCAAAAAATAAGCCAGGAGGAAACTGTTGAACTGTTTAGACAGAAAATAATGAATGATGGGAAACGACTGGCTTATCAATCACTCTTCCCTGGGTCACAATGCCCTTTTTAGTAAAATATTATGTCCTGTAAAAATAGATGAATATCACAGAAAACGCAGTCAGTAATTTTATTCATAAAAAACTCGTTTATAAGCCAAACACTTACCCACAATGTTTAAACACGTCCCTACCACGCAACTATTTTGTAGCCCTTTTCATTGGGAGCCGAGGGACTGGTAAAACATATTCTGTTTGCCAATTATTGAAACAATATGAGCTTGCGGGTTTTGATAAAAACCAAGCTATGAGAGTTATTGTTTTTAGCCCCACGCATGATGCAAATCCAGTATTCAATTGTCTGAAGATTGATCCTTCTGATATTGTAAATGATTACAGTGACTCCAAGCTTTTAGAAGTTATAGAAGACATCAAACAAGAAAAACAAAACACTGCAGAATACAAGAAAGATTTGCAAGTTTGGTCAAAGTTTTTCAATGGAAAAATAGATGCATTGACATTTGATGAGATGGATTTTCTTGAGAGAACTGCATACCAAAAGCCTACTTGTAGATACCCAAACGGTGCAATGAATTATTTTGTATTGGATGATCTGGTGGGTAGTAGTGCATTCAAAAGTGTGGGTAAATCAGCATTGACAAACTTGGTTTTGAAGAACAGGCATTTGGGTATAAACATCATGATTTGCTCACAGAATTTGAAAGCTATACCCAAGAGCATTTTTGGCCCAAATTTTTAAAATGTCATCTCACCACGTCGGGTGTCGAGCACGGTGTGATACCGACGCGTATCTAACACAAATCCGATGTACATCTAACAAAATCTAATTCTGATTTATCCTAAAACTGTCTGTACGGGGGCGAATTCTGGTTTTTCGTTCGGCGCATCGAATGAGTCGCAGTTCGATAGAGAGAGATTCGAATTCGAACGCTTTAACTGTACAGAAGTTTAATTGTTTACACTACTTTTTTTCGAAGCGCATGCGGAACACACGTCGTATCAAGCAGGCTTCTGCTTGACAACTCTATAGGGATCGTGAAGGGGAAACCGCGGGCCCCACGGAGTGGGGCAGTGGAATTCAGCTGCTGACTCGCAACGTAAGACTTCTCTTCGATTGATTGAACCCGCATGTGTCGCGGCTTTCGCTATGGTCCGGTCATCCTGGTGGCTTCTCAAGCAGACTTCTGCTCGACATATAAGTTGTTTGGAGTCTTTAAATGTTAATTCAAAACGGTACGCCGTACAGTCGTTCTGTATTCGCATCGAACGTTTGACACCATCATTGCATATTATTCATAGATCGATCGGTTTTGTGATATAGATTCTAACACAATTAAGCTGCTGACTCCTACCACCGTCAATTGATTAAAGGGGGTAGTGGTGTTGTCCATACGCCACGGCGGATTTCGCAGACCCCACGTTCGTCCATTCATTCTCACACACGCCACCCAGGCGGCTTGCGCCATCAGACAGACAACAGACCGCACACACATGACACGGTGGCTTGCGCAGACTCACATCTGTCTCCACACGACACACCGCACTGAGGCTTGCGGAGGCGGCTGTAGAAAAACGAGTGTAAACAAAATGGATCCATGCAACTGACATTACAGATTACAGATGGCACACTCAAGGTACATTTCCATTGATGTTGAAGCATGTGCCACCGGGAGAGGTCACAACGATCGCTCTCCATGCCAAGTAGCGGTTGTTGACGATGACGGGACGCTTCTGCTAAACGAGGTCATTTGTGTTAATGACATTTACGATCCGATGACTTCCCTGACAGGTGTTACGCGAGAGCAGATTCTTGCTGGAAAGCCTTTCGAGGAGGTCCGGGAATCAGTCATTCAGATTCTGTGCCCTCGCACAAGCATCATAGTTGGATGCAGACCACAGGGAGATGTCAAATGGATGCAGCTGGAAGAAGGGATTCACTTTGCATCCATTGTCGATTTGTCTGACCTACTCAAGGCATGGAACGATCGTTACAAGAATTACAACTTTTTTTCACTCCGAAAGATGGCGTATGGTCTTCTTGGTACGACGATTCAAGATGCGGCACATTCTCCTGTGATTGACGCACAGATTTCACTCGAAATATACAGGAAGCATGCATCAGATCCTGTTCGGATGAAATCTGCCATCAAGAAGCTGAGTAGGATGACTTATAAAAGGGAGTTCCCTGAAGATATGGGGAAGACGGTGATTGTTGGCGATATCTGCTCGTACAAATTCAACCCCAAGAAATGTTTTTGCGGACAGCCAACTTTTGCATAGATTCTCAGTATTGGGATGATCACTTAACCGCATTCAATGTGGCCCGGTCATCAAAAGAAACAGTATGGTCTCAAGCAGGCTTCTGCTTGACAACTCTATGGGAATTCTGAAGGGGGGTCGCGGGCACCGCGTAGCGGAGCAGTGGAATTCAGATGCTGGTATCAAGCAGAACTCTGCTTGGACACCCCTTTTTGTTTTATTAAGGGGGGAAGCACGGGAATTCCTGTCCCGAATGACTTCTGAGACGAAGACTTCTTTCTCCGACTTACACGAAACTTGAAAAATGTGAATCTTTTGCCTAGCATACACATGGAAGTTCGGAGCTGAATCTTGATAGCCCCCTTCTTCATCATAGCCATCTTAAGTGCCTGCGAACATGGGTGGATGGTTGGTCAGCTCATGCTATCGCAGATGGAGGAGCCATAGAGATAGAAAGCCAGCGCAATCCAAACGCGAACTTCGCAAATACTAGCAGCCATGAAAGTAACCATGACTGGATAATGCTTTCGCAGGTGGAGACATAGAGCTAGCAAGCCTCGCGAATACTATAGCAGCAATGAAAGTAACCATGACTACACTTGACGGAATACTAAAATGAAACCGTTTTCTGGAGTGTACGGCACACCTTACGGTGTAACCAAATGGTGTAGCAACCCACGGGGCAGTGGAACACCAATACGATTTTGAATCAACAAATTGCAGGATGTTAACGAGAATATCGTGGTTCTTTTTTAGATCACGGCTCTCCATCCTGCAGACTCCGTATCGTTCTTTTGTCGGTACTTTCGAGAGTGTCCATTGAAGGACCAGCCGCACTTAAGCGATTCGACTCTTCCCCGGTACCGTGGCCCAAAAGAACACGGGGTCTTTGTTGATGTGCAATGCGTCATGAAAGGAGGTTTCTTTGCTGGACGGGCCATTTTGTAGGACCATCCACTCGTACACTATAACGTCTGTCGACGCCTTATACCGTTTATTGGGATGTTTCATTTTACTGTTCCGCCGACTGTAGATCTCGATTACTGCTACTATTGAACTCACCCTCGGAATCAGCTTTCGGAGTTCGCTGGATGCTCCCTAACACACTGAGTTCACCCTCGGAATTAGCTTTCGGATTTCGCTGGATACGCCCGAACACACTGAGTTCGTGAGAGAAGAATTGGAGTACTTCGGTACTTGGTTAAGATTGACATGCCTGGGTGTGGCGTGGACAGGGTTCGTATTTTTCGAGGCGCATGGGGACACGTGTCGTCTCAAGCAGACTTCTGCTTGACAACTATGTCGGGAGTATGAAAGAGGAATCGCGGGACACACGGAGGGGGGCAGGGAGAATAGTGGGCGGATTCAACTGGTTACAATAGCTAATCTCAATCAATACATAGATCTCCATCTCACCACCCACCACCTCATAAACTAACGTCCAGACCCACCCGCCCCCATGCTAAGTGGGCATACACCACAGTCACATGATTCGAATGTAGTCGAGTGATCGACTGTCACAACTGCATTCGCAGGGCAATCCCTGCAATTCGCAAGCATAGGGATAGGCATACCAAACATCTTCATGATTATGACACTAAAATCAGGAGACGAAGAGTGCTTCAAATCTCGCAGTCGAACCCCTTCCCGGTCGACAACATCCTCGCCAACATCCTCCTCGTCGATGATGCAAAAGATGCCATTCTTGATGTACGGAACACTTCCTGCATACTCGGAATGCATACACATGGAAGTTCGGAGCTGAATCTTGATAGCCCCCTTCTTCATCATAGCCATCTTCAGTGCCTGCGAACATGGGTGGATGGTTGGTCAGCTCATGCTTTCGCAGCCAGCACAATCTTCGCAATCAATTACTGGATAATGCTTTCGAAGGTGGAGCCATAGAGCTAGCAAGCCAGCGCAATCCGAACGCGAACTTCGCAAATACTAGCAGCCATGAAAGTAACCATGAATGGCTTTCGCAGGTGGAGACATAGAGCTAGCAAGCCAGCGCAATCCAAACTCGAACTTCGCAAATACTAGCAGCCATGAAAGTAACCATGACTGGATAATGCTTTCGCAGGTGGAGACATAGAGCTAGCAAGACTCGAGAATAATAGCAGCAATGAAAGTAACCATGAATAGATCTCGATGACTGCTAATATTGAACTCACCCTCGGAATCAGCTTTCGGAGTTCGCTGGATGCTCCCTAACACACTGAGTTCGTGAGAGAAGAATTGGAGAACTTCGGAACTTCGGAATTTCGGAACTTCGGTACTTGGTTAAGATTGACATGGCTGGTGTGTGTGTGGCTTGGCCTGGGTGTGGCGTGGCCAGGGTTCGTATTTTTCAAGGCGCATGGGGACACGTGTCGTCTCAAGCAGACTTCTGCTTGACAACTATGTCGGGTGTATGAAAGAGGAATCGCGGGACACACGGAGTGGGGCAGGGGAATTCAGTTGAGGACTCGTGGGAAGATTCGATGCGCGCGAAAACATTACGCATTGGATTACGCATTGATAGAGAGTTGGTTGGGACGCGCGTATCATGAGGATTTAGTCGACGACAAGGGTTTCGTGCGCGTGCGGACTCAAACAAAAGAGTGTAAGAAACGCAAAAGACGGACAGATGACGTGTGTGTCTTTTGATCAGACTTCTAATAGTCTCAAATACCGGATTCGGTACGCCCCTACACGAAATCCTCAATATTACACCAAAAAAGGAAACTTTCTCTATTCAAGTCCCCTTATAGGACTTTCTATTATGGTGTAATTTTACTACTTTCGTGTAGGAAGTAAAAAATTGTATATGTATATAATGGACCTTGTAAAACCTAAAAACAATGGGGATGTTAAGCTGAGTTGAGACAACCAACGTCTGTGTCTTTTTGATCAGACTTCTAATGGTCTCAAATACCGGATTCGGTACGCCCCTACACGAAATCCTCAATATTACACCAAAAAAGGAAACTTTCTCTATTCAAGTCCCCTTATAGGACTT
This sequence comes from Chlamydomonas sp. ICE-L, assembly GCA_013435795.1. Taxonomy (NCBI): domain Eukaryota; kingdom Viridiplantae; phylum Chlorophyta; class Chlorophyceae; order Chlamydomonadales; family Chlamydomonadaceae; genus Chlamydomonas; species Chlamydomonas sp. ICE-L. The sequence goes on from JACBWV010000472.1 coordinate 6,319,632, forward strand.
TCTATTATGGTGTAATTTTACTACTTTCGTGTAGGAAGTAAAAAATTGTATATGTATATAATGGACCTTGTAAAACCTAAAAACAATGGGGATGTTAAGCTGAGTTGAGACAACCAACGTCTGTGTCTTTTTGATCAGACTTCTAATGGTCTCAAATACCGGATTCGGTACGCCCCTACACGAAATCCTCAATATTACACCAAAAAAGGAAACTTTCTCTATTCAAGTCCCCTTATAGGACTTTCTATTATGGTGTAATTTTACTACTTTCGTGTAGGAAGTAAACAATTGTATATGTATATAATGGACCTTGTAAAACCTAAAAACAATGGGGATGTTAAGCTGAGTTGAGACAACCAACGTCTGTGTCTTTTTGATCAGACTTCTAATGGTCTCAAAATACCGGATTCGGTACGCCCCTACACGAAATCCTCAATATTACACCAAAAAGGAAACTTTCTCTATTCAAGTCCCCTTATAGGACTTTCTATTATGGTGTAATTTTACTACTTTCGTGTAGGAAGTAAAAAATTGTATATGTATATAATGGACCTTGTAAAACCTAAAAACAATGGGGATGTTAAGCTGAGTTGAGACAACCAACGTCTGTGTCTTTTTGATCAGACTTCTAATGGTCTCAAAATACCGGATTCGGTACGCCCCTACACGAAATCCTCAATATTACACCAAAAAAGGAAACTTTCTCTATTCAAGTCCCCTTATAGGACTTTCTATTATGGTGTAATTTTACTACTTTCGTGTAGGAAGTAAAAAATTGTATATGTATATAATGGACCTTGTAAAACCTAAAAACAATGGGGATGTTAAGCTGAGTTGAGACAAAAACAATATGAGACAACGTCTGAAGAGGGGAATAAGTTAGTAAAAGAGTCTTCTGCGTTGTTTACAACACTTCATTCGAATTCATTTGAATGTACGGACGGGGGGTGCGAAAGCCGTCGTGTGTCATGTAAGGATGCGGGGGGGGGTGGCGGTCTATTTTGTGAGTGTGGACGATAAGTCATTCCGGGTGTTCCATCATCATGCACTTCAGTGTGTGCGCGAGCGAATGGTCTGAGAAGCGATTGAGCGTGTGTATAAGGGAGAGGGGAAATCTATAATGGAGAAGAGATGGATAATTTATTGTAAAAGAAACGAATAATACCTCGCACATTAATGATGTCATCGAGCAAGGAGACTAGGTTCTTCACGCCAAAAAACCAAAATGGAGACAAGGGGATATCAACGTTGTCAAAGAAACGATACTTCGAACTGGAAGAGAGAGTGAATAGCATACTGGGGGATAGATGCGAGGCAGAGGCGGGTATGGTCATGAAGGCGATGCGTGAGATCATGAAGTTTGACCCGAATGTCTCAAGGTACAGCGAGGAGGTCAGGGAGGCGCTTGGGGAGAGCTGCAGAAAGTGGAGGCAACGGAATAAAGAGGAGAAGAATGCGGCAAGACAACAGCTTTTAGTATGAAACGCAACACACATTCATGGATGCAGACACGCACGCGAGAATCATCTTAGGGTGGCTTAAAGGAAATACTGCATGAATGCATAACATCAATTAAACGACATGGCATCCTACGAAGAGTTGCAGAAGCTCAGCGTGTGGCTGAAGAGATCTGAGGTGAGTGTGGGAAAAACAGTATTGATGCCCATGACTGATTTGAAGGCTCCTAAACACAAGCATTTAGGAAAAGCGAAGTGGGGATGGGCAGAAGCGGACGCGTACGCGAACAACAACCCAACACACAAGGCATGGGGAATGTTGTTGGATGGATTGGTTGTGATCGACGCGGACGACGCAGAGACAGTGCAGTGGTTGGAGAGGATGGAAGATGAAGATGGTGAGGTGGGTGAGGCCATGCAGAGGTGTGCCATTCAAGAGACTAGGAAGGGACGCCACTACATGTTCTTGCGCCCGACATGGGCAGACGAGGAGGGGTACTATGACGGTGCACGACAAGTCGATGATGATGCAAGGAAGGTTGATATGAAGAGCCTGTGCCGGACAGGGACCAGGGGTCTGCTGTCTGTTGCGCCCACTGAGGGGAAGGCATGGAAGGAGGGAAGGGCTCCGTGGGAGCTGGAGTCGATACCCTACATTCCAAAGGCGCTGATGGAGAGGGTGGCGGTGGCGAAGAAGAAGAATAAAAGGACGAGTAAGGGAGCGGAGGGATACTCAAAGGCAAAGCTGGACAACACATCAACAACAACAAAGGAGGTAGAGCAGGGGATAATGATGCCGACAAGCTTCATGGAGAGCACGCATGTAGAGAAGATTCTACTGCTCCTAGGAAAAAACAGGTGGGATTCCAGAGACACATGGAGAGGAGTGGCGACGGCATTGAAGAACGAGTACGGAGAGGCGTACAAGGCGCTATGGAAAAACATGTCCAGGGTGTCGACAAGATACGATGAGGAAGCCGCAGACAAAGCTATGGGAGACGGTGGGAAGGGAAGACTATGATGGGCCGAAGATGACAATGAAGTCGGTGGTCAAGTGGGCAGGCGAGGACGACCCGCGCGGGTACGCTGTGTACAGAGCATCTTCGATTCCAAAAATAATACGGGACAGTTGGGACAAGGGAGACCGTGGATTGGGGGAGATCGTGCACTATCTTATGAAAGGGACGTTGAAGAAGACGGGGAAGGGATGCAGCGACTACTACATATTCGATGAGGACACGTGCAGGTGGGTCAATGTGGAGGATGGGTGGGTCAAGACCGTGGCGAGCAAGGTCTTAGAAGGGATACTCAGAGACGTCGATTTATGGATATCGACACAGGCCGCACAGTTGTGCATCGGAGTGGTGGTGGGAAAAGAAGAAGAAGAAGACTCCAGGAGTAAAGCAGATCTGGATGCGAAGAAAAAAGAAGTTGCAAGGCTGATACGGTACATACAGTCTTCACGTGGAGTGAAGAACACGATGGACTTCGCAGGGCCACTGCTCATTGACGAGACGTTCGAGCAACGACTGGACGGAAATAGGCACTTGATCGGGATCAAGGGGGGGAACGTGGTGGACCTCAGGACAGGCCAGAAGAGACAGAGGGTGGCAGAGGACATGGTGCACAACGAACTGGACGTGGAGTACGGCGGAGACCATGTCAAGAACGAAGCAGACGCCACAGGCGCCGAGTGGATGCACAGGATCGTCGAGAAGATAATGGGCGGGGACGAGGACATGGCAAGATTCCTTCAACGTCTTTTAGGGTACGGCATCACAGGCGAAGTGAGAGAGGAGGTTTTCCCAGTATGGACGGGGAGCGGAAGGAACGGAAAGGGACTGCTGACGCAGGCGCTACAGCAGCTGCTAGGGGCATACTACAAGGAGATGAACTGCGCGGTCATAAGCGATCTCGAGAGTTTGCAGTAATCTTGACGCGGAGCGGGCAAAGCTCATAGGAGCGAGACTCGCGGTCTTCAACGAGCTCAAGAATGGGGAGAAGCTGAAGACGAACGAGGTCCAGCTTTTAACTGGCGGAGATGGCTTTCCGGCAAAGGCGCTTTATAAAGACCCAGTAACGATTCAACCACGGCATCTCGCAATCTTAGTGACCAATCATATGCCAGAGATGTCCGATGTGATCGTTGCTATGATTGAGCGGCTGTTAGCAATAAATTTTCCGGTGACTTTCAGGGATCTCATACCTGGGGAGAGAGAGACCGCGACGCTGCGGCAATGCGACAGAACCATGAAGGAGAAACTGAAGTCGCCAGAGGGTCAGTCTTCTCTGTTTGCCTGGCTGGTCGAGGGCGCGGTGGCGTGGTACGGGGGGGCGGAGGGCCTGAAGGCCGTGGCGCCAAAGAAGGTCACAGAATTTACAAGAAAATACTTGGCGGAGCAGGACGGTAGTGCAAGCGTTCCTCGCCGAGAACTGCGAGTTTGCGGAAGATTTCAGGGAGTCGAGCGTTGCCTTGTTCCACATGTATCTCGAGGAAAGCGGGGACAGTAACGATCGAGAAAAGTGGTTCCACGGGCAGATGAAGAACAAGGGGTTCGTAAAAAAAGTGCTTCAAATCAAAGGGAAGTCGACACGCGGATATATGGGATTGAGGCTACGACATGATGAATGAATGAATGCACGGCGGAAACATGTCCTCGTCTCCAAAAGACACCACGGCGGCACCTGTCGTGTCGTGTCGTGTCGAGTCGAGTCACATCACATGGCGACCTCTCGCATCATGGCGGAAACTGTCGAGTCGAGTCGAGTCACATCACATGGCGACCTCTCGCATCAGGCGGCGGCACATGGCGGAAACTGTCGAGTCGAGTCGAGTCGAGTCGAGTCACATCACATGGCGACCTCTCGCATCACGGCGGAAACTGTCGAGTCGAGTCGAGTCACATCACATGGCGACCACTCTCATCAGGGGAACCTCTGTCGAGTCACACTCTCGTCACAGAGCGACCTCTCACATCAGGCGGCGGCACATGTCGAGTCGAGTCGAGTCACATCACATGGTGACCTCTCGCATCACGGCGGAAACTGTCCAGTCGAGTCACAGAGCGAGCGACCTCTTGCATAATGGCGGAAACTGTCGAGTCGAGTCACGTCACATGGCGACCGACCTATCGCATCATGGCGGAAATTGTCGAGTCGAGTCACGTCACATGGCGATTATGAAAGGGGAATCGCGGGACACACGGAGTGGGGGTAGGGGAATTGAGATGCAGAAACCAAGTGGCATCAATGCTGATGATGCACTGCACTGCACTGACTGACTGATTTCTCACATCACATCACATCACATGGCGACCGAACTCTCGCATCACGGCGGAACCTCTGTCGAGTCACATCACAGAGCGACCTCCATCATCGCATCAAGGACGGCGGAACCTGCGGCTTCTCCACGTGCCACACGGCGGAACATGCGGTTTCCCTAAACCCGAAACCCGGCTTTCGTCGCTTATAAAACTCGATGCATAATGGAAATGAAAGAGATTTGCGCAGTCAATCAATCGCTAGATTCCAGGATAATCAATCAATCGTACGCTGTCTGTCTGTCTGTCGCCAGAAGCCAAACAGGTGACCATTTGAGTTCAACATGTCGCATGCATTGGGATGGATGCTAGCAAGTTTCCATGATAGGCGCAGGGAACTAAACCAATGTGTCTCCCTCCCCAACATACAGGGAAATGCCGAGTGCGAATTGCGATGTTTGTAAAGGTCGGAGGAATTTCGGCTTTGATGGCCGATGCAGGAATTGTGGAAAGAAAATCGTCGGGGAGACAATCAGGACCAACAGGAATGATGATGATCATGTCACCAACAGGAATGAGCCTACAGTGAAGGGGATCCCCTAGATTAGATAAGCTAGACCATGCAGAGCTACCAAAGCTGCTGCGAATGCAGGCAGATGGTGATCAAGTGCGGCATCGAAGCTCATATGTAGGGACAGTTGATGATTACATTGTACTTTTTTTAAGGATTATGAAAAGTTGACCAAGTCAACCAGATTTTGTAACCGATATTGTCAATACAGAGACGGTGTGTCTGTGACTCTGTGTCTTCAGGATAGGACCCCACTCCCACTCCCATCTCAGACTCCCAAAGCGACCTCTCGCATCACATGACGGCGGAACCTGTATAGTCAAAGTCACATCACATCACATCACATGGCGACCGACCTATCGCATCAGGCGGCGGAAACTGTCGAGTTGAGTCGAGTCACATCACATCACATGGCGACCTCTCGCATCAGGCGGCGGAACCTGTGTCGAGTAGAGTCACATCACATGGTGACCTCTCGCATCATGGCGGAAACTGTCGAGTAGAGTCGAGTCACAGAGTCACATGGCGACATCTCGCATCACGGCGGAAACTGTGTAAGAGTCACAGAGTCACATGGCGACATCTCGCATCACGGCGGAAACTGTGTAAGAGTCACAGAGTCACATGGCGACATCTCGCATCACGGCGGCACGTGTGTCGAGTCACAGAGTCACATGGCGACCTCTCGTATCACGGCGGGAAACTGTGATACGAGTCACATCACATCACATGGCGAGGGGGCTTAGGCCACTCACTACGTTTACACTCGTTTTTAGAGGAACGGCTCATCAAGGACGGCGGCATATGTGTCGAGTCGAGGCACAGAGTCACATGGCAACATCTCGCATCACGGCGGAAACTGTGTAAGAGTCACAGAGTCACATGGAGACATCTAGCATCACGGCGGAAACTGTGTCGAGTCGAGGCGAGTCACATCACGGCGGCATATGTGTCGAGTCGAGGCACAGAGTCACATGGCGACCGACCTCTTGCATTACATGACGGCGGAAACTGTGTCGAGTCGAGGCGAGTCGAGGCAAAGATAACAAACAACACTTGGATGAGAACCGTCTCACATTAACATATAACAAGCGGCGGAGCCCCTTTCACCTCCCCACAGCGGAGCGACTGGGGGCGACCGGAGGGGAGCCCCACAAAAGGGTCCGCGAGGAACCGAGCGGGTGGGCGACCGGAGGGGAGCCCACAGTTCACATCAAGCTTGGAAGGACACAAGCAAACGGCGGAAAACTGTCGAATGTATCGGAGATGCGGAACACGGTCGAATGTATCGGAGATGCGGAACACGGTCGAATGTATCGGAGGACACAAGCAAACGGCGGGAAACTGTCGCATCCACACAGTCCGTCAGTCCGTCCATTCATGACTAATACACGGATGCGGTGGCGGATCATATCCATCAATCAGACTCCACATGCACATGCAAACGGCGGAAACATGTCCTCGTCCTCGTATCCAAAAGACACCGCGGCGGCAAGCGCATCCTCATTGTCTAGTCCATCTGTCTCCAAAAGACACCACGGCGGCTTGCGCGTCACTCATCGTCTCGGAAAGTGGTTGTAAACAACTGTTGCAACCAATTAACGAACATCATTATCATCTTCACAGCCAGAAAGTTGTTATTAATGTTACTACACATTGAGGAGGAGGAGGACGACGTCCGCGCGTGCAACGGGAGCCATAACGAGATCGCGCGCATCGCGAAACGAATACTTGGAAACCGCATCGCTGCCGCCGCGAGGAGCACGAACGGAAAGCTATTATGGTACGTATTCGACGGGCGATGGAAGACGGTCGCCAAGTTCCAAGTCAAGCACGAGCTGTCCACCGTTGTTCGAGATCACTTCATGACCGCTCTGCACAAGGAGAGAGCTTACGATATGCAGAGCAACCTGCTAAGTATGAGAACAAAGAACGAAACCGCCGAACGGCTAGCGAACATCACCGAGCGCCTCCAGGACGCGACCTTCAAGAACAACGTCCTGAAAGAGATGCTAGAGTACTTTTACGACCCGGACTTCATGAAGAAACTAGACGCCGACCCAAACCTCTTAGGGTTCAACAACGGCGTGTGGGAACTCAAAAACGCCGTCTTCCGTCAAGGGCATCCGGAGGACATGGTCTCCATGTCCGTGGGATTCGATTACAATGGCGCAGTGTGCGCGGAATCAGCAGACCGCGTGCGGAAATACTGGGACACGATGCACCCCGATATATACCAACTCATCCACACATTTGCTAGACAGCTGTACGGAGACAGCGGACAAGAGCTCTTTCACATACACGCCGGAGCCAACGCGTCCGCCTCCAACGGGAAGAAGACAAACTTATTCGAAGTCATGGAGATAGCATTGGGCGACTACATCAGTAGGTTTGTGGACGCGGATGAGGCGGACGCCGCCAAATTCCTCTTCCCACGAGACGCAGGGCTTGTAGAGGCATTCAAGGCAGACGACGGAGCGATGCGCATGGAGTTCCTACGCACCCTTCTACACGCGTTTGCATACGCTTACAAGTTCGATATGCCCGATTCGTTAAAGAAGACCAGTGCAATGTACTTGAACGCGAACGACGCCGTGGCTATGTTCGTCGAAGAGCACGTCGCTGCCAGCCCGGACAGCGCATTTCTGCTGAAGGAGGCCAAAGAACGCTTCAAGAAATGCGAATATTTCAACGGGAAACTCAGCACGATCAAGGCGGACCTGGAACGTCACCTAAGTGTCAGGTGTCTAGAGCAAAGCCGCGTCAAAAGCCGCGGAAACGAAAATTTGCGAGGGGTTTTCAAAGGATACAAGTTGGTGTAAATAATCGAATGAATGAATGCAAGCAAACGCACGCACGTACGTACGAACACACGCAAAGGGATGAACACTGTCATCGTCCATCAATCAGACTCCACATGCAAACGGCGGAAACATGTCCTCGTCCTCGTCTCCAAAAGACACCACGGATCCTCATTGTCTCGTCCATCTGTCTCCAGGCTAGATGATAATGATGCTTATGGATTATCTAGATTTGTTCAGAAAATAAGGATGGAAGCAAAGACGGCTTCAAGGAACCCTCAAGGATCGTACAGAGTGCCCAGGAGACTTTCACAGATTGGAAGGAGAGAGTCTGACGATTCCTCTTTTGACAGAGGAACTGCTCGTCTTCGCAAGCGGCGGCGGCTACCTTGACAGCACTCTCATCGATCCGAGAGGTTAGCCAACCTCGAGTGTGTTATCAGACATCGGGGTTTTGGCAATCCCCATCAATGATGCTGTCGGGCGTGAGCCACACACTTCACTCGAGGCTCGATGAATGATGCTGCTCATGGAAAGGAGGAAGATGTCGGTCGGTCGTGTTCGAAGAAGAGAGAGGAGAACAAAACAAAAGGAAATTATGCAGTTACGGGGGATCGTCGGGTCTTTTATCATGTCCGGCGATCGATTGTACCGACGCCAGCACTACACAGGATTTGGTTGAGGGGGCTTAGGCCACTCACTACGTTTACACTCGTTTTAGAGGAACGGCGACCACTCTCATCAAGGACGGCGGCATATGTGTCGAGTCGAGTAGAGTAGAGTAGAGTCACATGGCGACATCTCGCATCACGGCGGCACGTGTGTCGAGTCACAGAGTCACAGAGCGAGCGACCTCTCGCATCATGGTGGCACCTGTCGAGTCGAGTCACATGGCGACATCTCGCATCACGGCGGCACCTGTCGAGTCGAGTCACAGAGCGAGCGACCTCTCGCATCACGGCGGCGGCTGTCGAAGAATCCTCGTCCATCAGCCTCCACACGACACATGACACTGCGACCACTCGCTCTCATCAAGGACGGCGGCATCTGTGTCGAGTCGAGTAACAGAGTCACAGAGTCACATGGCGACATCTCGCATCACGGCGGCACCTGTCGAGTCGAGTCACAGAGCGAGCGACCTCTCGCATCACGGCGGCGGCTGTCGAAGAATCCTCGTCCATCAGCCTCCACACGACACATGACACTGCGACCACTCGCTCTCATCAAGGACGGCGGCATCTGTGTCGAGTCGAGTAACAGAGTAACAGAGTCACATGGCGACATCTCGCATCACGGCGGCACCTGTCGAGTCGAGTCAAGTCACATCACATCACATGGCGACCTCTCGTATCACGGCGGAAACTGTCGAGTCGAGTCGAGTCACATCACATCACATCACATGGCGACCTCTCGCATCAGGTGTGTCAATACCTCGATACTGTAAGATTGCAAACGGTATGCAAATAAAAACAGTATAAGCATACCTCAAACTCTATATTTTATACATCCTTCTGCAAATGGGGTCTTGCACCAGTTCGCCTCAAGTAAACGAAACTCGTGATTTGAACAAGACCTTGCAACCCATTGCAAGAGATTTTGTAGACATTTTCTGTTCGGTTGATCCAAAAAATCATTGTATGTCAAATGAAATAGTATCGGCGTTTTTTCATTTTGCGATCACTCGTGGTGTAGACCTGAATCGTATAAACATAGCCAGATTCGAACATGAATTTGCAAGGTTGATGGTAGAACATGTGCCTGAATTTAGTAGAAAAGGCATGCACATACGAATTGATGGGGGAAGCACGTTCATTGGAGCTTGCACTGGTCTCAAATTGAAACATTTCCCGTAGAATGGGCGTTCCCGTTCAGCATCCCTACAAAATGGAAGCGGTCTCCATTACCCCAACAGTTCCATGCAGTGCAGCCTTGCTACACGAAATCCTCAATATTACACCAAAAAAAGAAACTTTTCTCTATTCAAGTCCCCTTATAGGACTTTCTATTATGGTCGCATGCATTGGGATGGATGCTAGCAAGTTTCCATTATAGGAACCCAAAGCGACCTCTCGCATCACATGACGGCGGAACCTGTATATAAATGTGCGTTCCTGCCTCCCGGCCGATTTTTTTAAATTTCTAATCAGGATTTAGAGCCTCCTGAACGACTCTCTAGCTTGAGACATCAGCACAAAGGAATCACAAATCCGCTCCATACCATGTTTCGCAACCAGTCAAAATCGGCCGGGAGGCAGGAACGCCCATTTATAGTCGAAGTCACATCACATCACATGGCGACCTCTCGTATCACGGCGGAGGAAACTGTCGAGTCACATCACATCACATGGCGACCTCTCGCATCAGGCGACCTCTCGCATCAGGCGGCGGCACATGTCGAGTCGAGTCGAGTCGAGTCGAGTCACATCACATGGCGACCTCTCGTATCACGGCGGAAACTGTCGAGTCACATCACATCACATGGCGACCTCTCGCATCAGGCGGCGGCACATGTCGAGTCGAGTCGAGGCAAAGATAACAAACAACACTTGGATGAGAACCGTCTCACATTAACATATAACAAGCGGCGGAGCCCCTTTCACCTCCCCACAGCGGAGCGACTGGGGGCGACCGGAGGGGAGCCCCCACAAAGGGTCCGCGATGAACCGAGCGGGTGGGCGACCGGAGGGGAGCCCACAGTTCACATCAAGCTTGGAAGAAGCGGTATCGGAGGACACAAGTTGCGGAAAACTGTCGAATGTATCGGAGGACACAAGCAAACGGCGGAAAACTGTCGAATGTATCGGAGATGCGGAACACTGTCGAATGTATCGGAGGACACACGCAAGATGCGGAACACTGTCGAATGTATCGGAGGACACACGCAAGATCGAATGTATCGGAGATGCGGAACACTGTCGATGTCGTGTGTCATGTAAGGATGCGGGAGGGTGGAACGCCCATTACATACCCCCGCACACACGCACGGAGGGGGATTCTGTCTTTTCGTTCCATTGCCACACACCCCCCTCCTTAAGAGGACACGTGGGGATCCTCACACCCCCCACACGCCATGGCGGGGGGGGTCGAAGCCCCAAACGGAGTATAACTACTGGGGGCATTCACTTCTATCAACAAATCTGAATGAGAATAAAGGACATGACGACTATCGATATCGATATCGTCACGCCGTCTGCGTGCATTATGGGATCACACGTACGTGCGCCTCGGTACGTGGTAGGAGACGACGTTGCAGCAAAGATACTGCTCAAGGATTTGGAAGGGAAGCTTGTCAAGTCCAACGGGGTCGTCTTGGTAAAACATGGAGACGTTTGGACCAATGACAAGAATGCCGTCAAAGACATCATGTTCAGGGCGTGCGAAGAAGCAAACATACATATGATAAACGATTCGGGGAAATCAAGACAGTACAGCAGCACGCGCGCAGGTGCACGAAATATTGTGAAGACAGCCAAACACTACATCACGGTAGACGACAACTTTGTATCTGTAGACAAACGACGTAGCATAGATAGATAGATAGATAGGATAACTTTATCACACTTTATCACGACACATGCCGCATTCTCACACACACACGCGTCGCGGAGGCTGCTGTCGAGATCATGATGATAACCATAACCCACCAACCACTCACTCACGCACTCACTCACTCACTCACTCACTCACTCACTCACTCATTCTCACGCAAACGGCGGAACACGGTCGAATGTCATGTGTCATGTAAGGATGCGGGGGGCGCTGCTGACACACGTGCCGCTCGACATCCATTTAGGGTTTTGAGATCGGGGGGGACGGATATAGGGAGGTGTTACAGGATGATGAGTGACGGAATCATATCCACTGGCTGACCAAGAATTCTTCAGACGATCACCGAGACATGAATGGCATGTTGGTTGGGTTATTTATTTGTTTGTAAAAGATTCTCTACGATTTTGAACTATGGATGAACTATCAAGCTGATACATAAGCAACCACAACACGTCCATTCGACTTTGCAGTAGATACAGCAAAAGAAATAGCGACTACCGAAGCGCTAGCATAACTTCCACCACCACCACCAGCTAAGCTATGTGAAGGATGACCATTGGGTGCGCCACCACCAGAATAACCACCACCACCACCTCCACCGCCTCCACCAGATTGTCCTCCACCAGCAGCACCACCGCCACCAAAACCTCCCTCTGGCCCTTGACTATCAACAAATGAAACTCTAATATCTCTCAATCCCCCATTAAACAAGGATGTCGCATTACATAATTGCAACCCACAGCCACCACTTCCACCTGACCCATTAAAGCCAGTAGCAGTTCTTCTTCCGTCTCCACCTGTGCAATAGCCACCGTTTTTTCCAGCAGCAAATGTTGTTGTTGATACACCACCATTACCAGGCAAACCATCAGTTCCAAATCCGGGACCTGTGCCATTTGAAGTGGCGCCCCCATCCAACCCTTTCTTTTGATGTGTCGATCCACCTCCACCACCGGCTGCAAACAAGATATTGTTGAAAGAAATGCTATTTATAAATACAAATGTACCTCCACCGCCACCAGTTTGATATTTATTTTCCCCACCCTTTTGACCCACAACAATGTACAGGAGATCAGCCTGGTTCAATGTTACCGAACCTGATACACGTGCTCCTAACGAGTGATTTGACACGTGCGTATTTGACGTATATAAGCTCATACCACCACTTGCACCTTCCACAGTCAAACTATACACGCCAGTCTTTGGAACTCGCCAAACTTGAACGCCCCCATTAACAACATTCAAGTTAGCAATATCGGTATGCCATAAAGTGGAATAAGAGTTGCGAACGGCGGTTAAGCTTGGTCCGAGTCTCCCAACTACGCCCGCATTTGTAAAGGTGTGTGAACCAAAAGTATATAAATCACTCTGCGTCGTCTGCAGCGTGGTAGTGCTTTTTGCTGTTGCAGTACCTGGAACATTGATGGAGTTGTACGGAGTAACTGTGAATGTGTAGGGACTGTTAATTGCAAGCCCAGAGGCATCGTAAAAAGACGTACCTGACAGTATGTATCCGGAGGAGCCTCCCCCGGTCCACGTCACGATTACCTTGGTATATCCACTACCCGTCCAGTTGACCCGTGCCCCTGATGTTGTAACATTGGTCAGGGTCACATTAGTCAACGTCGATGGCAGAGTTCTTACACTTAGCGTGGAAGAAGCACTGCCTTCCTTGTCAGTCGAGGAAACAGGTGTCAATGTTATACCTGAAATGCTATTTGGCACCATCCCTGGTACATCGACCGTGAACACGCCATAGGGTATCGATGAGGATCCACCCAGCCAAATTACTTTGGAACTGCTATAGCTCGAACCTTGCCAACTTATCCGCACAACGGTTGGGGACACGTTTATGTATTGCACATTGGAAATTTTCATCTTCCCTTTTCCCCTAAGTATTTCTATTTCATGACTACTACCTTCCTCTTCTATCGAGAAATCAATGTTGCTTGAAAACATTCCGCCTGGCATGTAATCTGACAAGTATATTGCATTGGTGTTGTCACGGCCACCAAATGTGTCTCGTATGTTGGCAAAAGTTATTGTTGTATATGGTAAATTTTCCATGATATAGACTTTTTATGATATATCTTTTCAAATATTCTTTTGGGTTCCTTTGGTCACACACAATTGATTTATACACCATCACCAAAAATATGCAACCAAAACCGCTCGATCTCCCAAGCATTGATCTCGTCAGCACGCAATTTATGATGAAGGGACGTCCACCAAGACATTGACTTGAGCTCCGTCATGAGTTGCGTATCGGGTGTCATCTTTAACTTAATGCTGAGATTTCTTGACAGCCTGCACAGACGAGCAATGCCCTTCTTGAGCCCGTGCATGGATACGGCGGAAACTGTCGAGTCGAGTCAAGTCACGTCACATCACATGGCGACCGACCTCTCGCATTACATGACGGCGGAAACTGTTGAGTCGAGTCAAGTCACGTCACATCACATGGCGACCGACCTCTCGCATTACATGACGGCGGAAACTGTCGAGTCACATCACATGGCGACCGACCTCTCGCATTACATGACGGCGGAACCTGTGTAGAGTCGAGGCAAAGATAACAAACAACACTTGGATGAGAACCGTCTCACATAACATATAACAAGCGGTGCGGAGAGGATCCAGTGGCACACGTCGGACATCCATCCTCGACCGCATGCCGCAGTGGACTTCGCACACGCATTTTAACCCTAAACCCGTGTGTGGGTTTAGAATACCCAAACGGAGTATAAATTCTGGGACAAATCCATTTCCTTACATATTTTCTCAATCATCATAAGCAGGTCACGTCGAAGCTTGAAGGAGGAGATTTTGATGCACAATCGGACCGGTATGGACGCGCTTCAGATGGAACTCGTGGTTTTGATCATGCGCCGAGCAGGCAGTTGGAAGAAGGACGGGAACTGGATGCACGCAGGATTCATCAGTCGAGCCATGCATACTGCTTTCACTGCTGACGCTGCATGTGAAGCACAGGCGCTAGTGGACAGATGTGATCATCTCAATCAGAACCCCATGAGGATAGCGTGTAAGGCCGGGCGAGCCGACGTCGTCCGCATATTGCTAAAAGATCACAACGATATCCGGTCATTGGAGTACGCCGCTTATGGAGGCCATGTGGATCTGTGCAAGCTTCTTATGGATCCGGAGTTTGCAGGCGAGCACTGCGCCAAGGCAGATGCCAATAATGGCCATGCACTGAGTTTAGCTGCTAAGGGAGGTCATGTGGATGTCTGCAAGGTTCTGATGAATCCTGAGTTCGCTGGCGAGAAGCACCGTGCCAAAGCTTATACATACTACAGCTACGCACTGAGTGCCGCCGCTATTGGAGGCCATCTCGATGTCTGCAAGGTTCTGATGAATCCTGAGTTCACAGGCGAGGAGTACCGTGCCAAGGCAGATGCCAGTGAAAGCCAGTCACTGAGGTTAGCCGCTCGGGGAGGCTATCTGGATGTCTGCAAGATTCTGATGAATCCTGAGTTCGCGGGCGAGGAGCACCGGGCCAAGGCAAATGTCATTGACAGTCTAGCACTGATGATCGCCGCTATTGGAGGCCATCTCGATGTCTGCAAGATTCTGATGAATCCTGAGTTCGCGGGCGAGGAGCACCGGGCCAATGCAGATGAAAACAACAGTGATGCACTAAGTGCCGCCTCTGCGAGAGGCCATCTCGATGTCTGCAAGGTTCTGATGGATCCTGAGTTCGCAGGCGAGGAGCACCGAGCCAAAGCTGATTCATTATACAGCAAGGCACTGAGTTCCGCCGCTAGTGGAGGCCATCTCGATGTCTGCAAGATTCTGATGAATCCTGAGTTCGCGGGCGAGGAGCACCGGGCCAAGGCAGATGACTACAACAGTGATGCACTAAGTGCCGCCGCTCGGCGAGGATATATCGATATCTGCAAGGTTCTGATGGATCCTGAGTTCGCAGGCGAGGAGCACCGAGCCAAAGCTGATTCATTATACAGCAAGGCACTGAGTTCCGCCGCTAGTGGAGGCCATCTCGATGTCTGCAAGATTCTGATGAATCCTGAGTTCGCGGGCGAGGAGCACCGGGCCAAGGCAGATGACTACAACAGTGATGCACTAAGTGCCGCCGCTCGGCGAGGCTATATCGATATCTGCAAGGTTCTGATGGATCCTTTGTTAGCGGGCGAGGAGCACCGAGCCAAGGCAGATGACGACAACAGTCAGGCACTGAGTGCCGGCGCTAAGGGAGGTCATGTGGATGTCTGCAAGATTCTGATGGATCCTTTGTTCGCGGGCGAGGAGCATCGAGCCAAGGCAGATGACGACAACAGAGAGGCACTGTGTGTCTCCGCTAAGGGAGGCTATCTGGATTCTTGCAAGGTTCTGATGGATTCTTTGTTACACTCGACAGGCGGAGGACCACCTGCC
>JACBWV010000472.1:6336182-6491182 GCA_013435795.1 Chlamydomonas sp. ICE-L
GTGTGTGTGTGGTGGGGGGGGGGAGGTGAGTGGAAACCTGTTACAAATTGGATGGTGGAAGAAACCTGTTTACAGTGGAGGACGGATGAAGAATGCACGGGATGGAGGGGAGTGTCTCGTGGGACAGAACACCGCGAAGCCGAAGGACCGACCAGAGGGACCGACTGAAGCATCCAGTGCTAGCCGCAGTGTCCCTTCCGGTCGTCGGGAACGCAGAAACGGCAACGGATCGGCTGACACAAAGGGAAGGAGATGATTTAGCCAAGAAGAGAAGATATGATGGCATCCAGCAGATTCCAGGAACATAGGTCGAGAAACTCGATAAAGCAAAACACCAAAGCTACAGCTCGAAAAAAGTATGTACCCAAAGCAATCGAACATTTTTACACGGGACCCAAGTAGTTCTGTATTCGCTGTCGGGACCCCAGCGGTCTTGGCCTTCTTCGTCGGGTTATCCTGCTTGCCCATCGCAGCAGTAGGGGCGACTAGGAGAGCGGTAGGGGTGACTCGGAGAGCAGCAGAGGCGAGCAGCAGAGGCGACAGGCGAGGTAAAGCAGGAAGGGAGGAGGCGGAAAGGAAGAGAGAGAGGAGGGAGCAGTAGGGAGGAGAGTGTGAAAAGGAGGTGCGAAGGAGAAGTGAGGAGCGAGGACTCCGACTTGGCGACTGGCGACGAGGAGTCGAGGACAAGGACTGCACAAGGGGGACAGGAAAAGTTTAGACACTTGATGTCAGCGCGTTTCCAGGAATTCGGCAGGTCACAACTCAACAAGCTGAAAGAGTACTCGACTCGTCGATTCAGACGCAATCGAACTTACGTGTGGGGGTTAGAAGGAGCCTATCAGACTTGAGCAGTTAGCTGTGACGAAATGGCAACAGATGAGCAGCAGATGAGCAGGGCGAGGAACGGAAGCGTTGAATAAGCCCAGAGATAGGATTCTGACGTAACCGCACTCTGCCGGGTGTTGTATTTAAAAGTCCAGAATACGGTTGTTTCCGTTAGCGTTCAAATTGCACGGCCGACGGCTCGCCGCGTGCTGCTACAGTGCTACCTAGTCAGGATGGCTGCCTGTCACACTATTTGAATCCCTTGAGTCACTCAGTCAGTCACTCAATGGGTCAGTGACTGTCAGTGGTAGGTCAGGCATGTTCCGGAAACCCGAGCCATGACGAGGTCACCTACCAGAGTACCAGTACGCGCATCGATCTCATCAATCTACACTTGAACTTGGTACAATGGCTCCATCCAGCAATTTGGCTGGTCGCCGTTAATCATTCTAAACGCGCACACAATTCCAGCATGAGCCTTTATGCATACAATTGATCCTAAACACAGGCTTCGACAAGGAACTCTCAGTGCGCTCTTCGCTCGAAGAGCTCTATGGCGCGCAATGATTTAAATGCAACAAGTAAGTCATCATGATGGGCTGCTGCCCACTTGCCTCTGCTAGGAGACGAAGAACCAGTACTTGTGAAAAGTTCGAATCCGAATGCTGTGGTATTCGTCGTGAGTGGTGCGGGGCGTAATTTCGCGCTCGTCCAGGCCCCTTACATGGATAAAGAAGGGCCCCAATTGTTATTGCAGGTGGGATGTGTGGTCTTTACATAAAAATGATCGTGTGAGAGTTCGATTCGGATTGGAAATGGAGTAAACAGTTTTGGCAACTTTATGGGGCTTCAGATTTCGGCTCTTGGCCACTTACATGTGGACCCCCGCCAACAACACATCTGCGCTAAAAGCCTAGAACCCTCGCTCGTGTCTGCATGGGCTATTTCGTCTCTTGTGCTAGATGGTGCAAGGCAGGCCCTTTAGCCCCTTTTCCCATTGGTGGGTGTTAGCTTTCCCATTTGGTTTGTACCCCAAGGTTGGGACTTGTGGTACAAGGTCGGATCCTGGCCCACGAACTGTGCGAAAAAGGTCCTGACAGAGTGACAGTGCACCACCATGCATCAGATGTACCTTGTAGACAATAACTCGCAGCGCGAAATTAGGCCCCGCACCACGACGAAACTCCATAGCATAAGGGGATTCGAAAAATCGTCGTGGTGGCGGGCCTAATTTCGCGCTGCGAGTAATTGTCCACAAGGTCTATCTGATGCATGGTGGTGCACTGTCAGGACCTGTTTCGCACAGTTCGTGGCCAGGAGCCGACCTTGTACCACAGTTCCCAACCTTGTACCAAAATGGGAAAGCTAAAACCCACCAAAACTGGAGAAGGGGCTAAAATCCAGCCTGCCTTGCCCCATCTAGCACTAGAGCCGAAACAGCCCATGGCATGCAGACACGAGGGGTTCTAGCTCATATGTGTTGTTGGGGGGGTCCACATGTTAGTCTAGCCATGAGCCCAAAATCTGAGGCCCCCCAAAGTTGTCAAAACTGTTCCTCCATTTCCAATCTGAATCGAACTCTCACCCGATCATTGCAATGTAATTATGTAAAGACAAACATTTCTCCAGCAAACACAATCGGGTCCTTTTTGTCCATGTTTAGGGGCCTGTTTGTTTTTGATAAGGGAGTTTTCTCATTCTCTAAAAACTGTTCATCATAGCCAGAGATTACGTATGTTTCGCCTACATGTTCATCTTACATAAAATGTAGAGTATAGAGGATGGGAACTACCATACCCCCCTCCCGGCCATTCCCAAATCGGGGTTTCGGCTGTTGTGCAGGGAGGGCGTCAGTCTGACAGGCAGTGTTCTTCTTTTAAGCTATTAGAAGCAGCTTCTAGGCAGCTCCCTTGACTGGCTATTCACCCAAAGCTGACGCAACCTAGTGTGCCTGGAAGCTGACAGAACCCGCTGGTTAGAACTGTCAAAATCTTGGGGCTTAGCTTATATAGATAGATAGAAGGAGATCCTAGGTTATTAGGGGGAAGATCAGCAGTTCAGCATGGGGGATGGAGGGTGAGATACATGAATAACTTCTGATATAGCCTATGCGAGGAGCCGAGGAGGTAGATGAGGAGGGTTGGAGAGAGAGATTTTGGGGGGGAGGGTTGGAGTGTTGGACCATGGTGGGGTATCTATCTGCAGAGATCTAAGGCGTGAGGATCGTAGACGTGAGATCCTAGGCGTGAGCCAGATGAGGAGATTGCTAAAAACTCAACCCATCATATTAAGGGCGCCTGGAGGCACATGATAAAGAAAATTTTCAATTAATAATGGATTTAATTTAATTTAATTTGATTTAATTTAATTGTATTGGATTTAATTGGATAGTGGTATAATTTGTTTGGCAATCGGCATTGCTCATATGTGGTAGGTGAATAGCCCACCCTCTCTGCCCACCCCACGCACGGCCCTGAGTGCGGGTTAGGATGGAGTTGGCTAGGATGGGATGTAGTGAGCTTTATTTAGGTGCAAGGTAAGTAGGGATGAAGTGAGATCAAGAGGGGTGGGGGTTTGGGATGGAATGGACTCAAGGAGGGTGCGGGTTAGAATGGAGTGGGCTGGGATGGGATTGAGTGAGCTGTATTTTGTGCAAGTTGGGATGAAGTGAGATCAAGAGGGGTGCAGGGTTGGGATGGAGTGGGCTAAAGGAGGGTGCGGGTTAGGATGGAGAAGGCTGGGCTGGGATGGAGTGAGCTTTATTTAGGTGCTGGTTGGGATGAAGTGAGATCAAGAGGGGTGTGGGGTTTGAATGGAGTGGGCTGGAATGGGATGGAGTGAGATGTATTTAGGTGCGGTTTGGGATGAAGTGAGATCAAGAGGGGTGCAGGGTTGGAATGGAGTGGGCTCAAGGAGGGTGCAGGTTAGGATGGAGAAGGCTGGGCTGGGATGGAGTGAGCTTTATTTAGGTGCTGGTTGGGATGAAGTGAGATCAAGAGGGGTGTGGGGTTTGGATGGAGTGGGCTGGAATGGGATGGAGTGAGCTGTATTTAGGTGCGGGTTGGGATGAAGTGAGATCAAGAGGGGTGCACGGTTGGGATGGAGTGGGCTCAAGGAGGGTGCGGGTTAGGATGGACTGGGCTGGGATGGGATGGAGTGAGCTTTCTTTAGGTGCGGGTTGGGATGAAGTGAGATCAAGAGGGGTGTGGGGTTGGGATGGAGTGGGCTCAAGGAGGGTGCGGGTTAGGATGGAGTGGGCTGGTACGGGATGGAGTGAGCTGTATTTAGGTGCGGGTTGGGATGAAGTGAAATCAAGAGGGGTGTGGGGTAGGGATGGAGTGGGCTCAAGGAGGGTGCAGGTTAGGATGGAGTGGGCTGGGATGGGATGGAGTGAGCTGTATTTAGGTGCGGGTTGGGATGTAGTGAAATCAAGAGGGGTGTGGGGTTGGGATGGAATGGGCTCAAGGAGGGTGCAGGTTGGGATGCAGTGGGCTGGGATGAGATGGAGTGAGCTGTATTTAGGTGCGGGTTGGGATGAAGTGAAATCAAGAGGGTCGTAGGTTTGGGATGGAGTGGGCTCACAAAGTATGCGGGTTGGGATGGAGTGGGCTGGAATGGGATGGAGTGAGCTTTATTTAGGTGCTGGTTGGGATGAAGTGAGATCAAGAGGGGTGTGGGGTTTGGATGGAGTGGGCTGGAATGGGATGGAGTGAGATGTATCTAGGTGCGGGCTGGGATGAAGTGAGATCAAGAGGGGTGTGGGGTTGGGATTGAGTGGGCTCAAGGAGGGTGCGGGTTTGGATGGAGTGGGCTGGGATGGGATTGAGTGAGCTTTCTTTAGGTGCGGGTTGGGATGAAGTGGGATCAAGAGGGGTGTGGGGTTTGGATGGAGTGGGCTGGAATGGGATGGAGTGAGCTGTATTTAGGTGCGGGTTGGGATGAAGTGAGATAAAGAGGGGTGCAGGGTTGGGATGGAGTGGGCTCAAGGAGGGTGCAGGTTGGGATGGAGTGGGCTGGGATGGGATGGAGTGAGCTTTCTATAGGTGCGGGTTGGGATGAAGTGAGATCAAGAGGGGTGTGGGGTTTCGATTGAGTGGGCTCAAGGAGGGTGCGGGTTGGGATGGAGTGGGCTGGTATGGGATGGAGTGAGTTGATTTAGGTGCGGGTTGGGATGAAGTGAGATCAAGAGGGGTGCGGGGATTAGGATGGAGTGGGCTTAAGGAGGGTGCGGTTTAGGATGAAATCGGCTGGGATGGGATGGAGTGAGCTTTATCTAGGTGCAAGTTGGGATGAATTGAGATCAAGCGGGGTGCAGGGTTGGGACGGAGTGGGCTCAAGGAAGGTGTGGGTTAGGTTGGAGTGGGCTGGGATGGGATGGAGTGAGCTGTATTTAGGTGCGGGTTGGGATGAAGTGAGATCAAGAGGGGTGTGGGGTTGGGATGGTGTGGGCTCAAGGAGGGTGCGGGTTGGGATGGAGTGGGCTGGTATGGGATGGAGTGAGTTGTTTTAGGTGCGGGTTGGGATGAGGTGAGATCAAGAGGGGTGCGGGGATTAGGATGGAGTGGGCTTAAGGAAGGTGCTGTTTAGGATGGAATGGGCTGGGATGGGATGGAGTGAGCTTTATCTAGGTGCAAGTTGGGATGAAGTGAGATCAAGAGGGGTGCAGGGTTAGGATGGAATGGGCTCAAGGAGGGTGCAGGTTGGGATGGAGTGGGCTGGGATGGGATGGAGTGAGCTTTATTTAGGTGCTGGTTGCGATTAAGTGAGATGAAGATATGTGTGGGGTTGGGATGGAGTGGGCTCAAGGAGGGTGCGGGTTGGGATGGAGTGGGCTGGAATGGGATGGAGTGAGCTGTATTTAGGTGCGGGTTGGGATGAAGTGAGATCAAGAGGGGTGCACGGTTGGGATGGAGTGGGCTCAAGGAGGGTGCGGGTTAGGATGGACTGGGCTGGGATGGGATGGAGTGAGCTTTATTTAGGTGCGGTTTGGGATGAAGTGAGATCAAGAGGGGTGTGGGGTTGGGATGGAGTGGGCAGGGATGGGATGGAGTGAACTGTATTTAGGTGCGGGTTGGGATGAGGTGAGATCAAGAGGGGTGCAGGGTTGGGATGGAGTGGGCTCAAGGAGGGTGCGGGTTAGGTTGGAGTGGGCTGGGATGGGATGGAGTGAGCTTTATTTAGGTGCGGGTTGGGATGAAGTGAGATCAAGACGGGTGCGGGGATTGGGATGGAGTGGGCTTAAGGATGGTGCAATTTAGGATGGAATGGGCTGGGATGGGATGGAGTGAGCTTTATTTAGGTGCAAGTTGGGATGAAGTGAGATCAAGAGGGGTGCGGGGTTGGGATGGAATGGGCTCATCAAGGAGGGTGCAGGTTGGGATGGAGTGGGCTGGGATGGGATGGAGTGAGCTGTATTAAGGTGCGGGTTGGGATGAAGTGAGATTAAGATATGTGTGGTTTTGGGATGGAGTGGGCTCAAGGAGGGTGCGGGTTGGGATGGAGTGGGCTGGGATGGGGTGGAGTGAGCTTTATTTAGGTGCTGGTTGGGATGAAGTGAGATCAAAAGGGGTGTGGGGTTTGGATGGAGTGGGCTGGAATGGGATGGAGTGGGATGTATCTAGGTGCGGGCTGGGATGAAGTGAGATCAACAGGGGTGTGGGGTTGGGATGGAGTGGGCTCAAGGAGGGTGCGGGTTGGGATGGAGTGGGCTGGGATGGGATTGAGTGAGCTTTCTTTAGGTGCGGGTTGGGATGAAGTGAGATCAAGAGGGGTGTGGGGTTTGGATGGAGTGGGCTGGAATGGGATGGAGTGAGCTGTATTTAGGTGCAAGTTGGGATGAAGTGAGATCAAGAGGGGTGTGGGGTTGGGATGGAGTGGGCTTAAGGAGGGTGCGGGTTAGGATGGAGTGGGCTGGGTTGGGATGGAGTGAGCTGTATTTAGGTGCGGGTTGGGATGAAGTGAAATCAAGAGGGGTGTGGGGTTGGGATGGAGTGGGCTCAAGGAGGGTGCAGGTTGGGATGCATGGAGTGGGCTGGGATGGGATGGAGAGCTGTATTTAGGTGCGGGTTGGGATGAAGTGAGATCAAGATAGGTGTGGTGTTGGGATGGAGTGGGCTCAAGGAGGGTGCAGGTTGTGATGGAATGGGCTGAGATGGGATGGAGTGAGCTGTATTTAGGTGTGGGTTGCGATGAAGTGAGATCAAGAGGGGTGTGGGGTTGGGATGGAGTGGGCTCAAGGAGGATGCGGGTAAGGATGGAGTGGGCTGGGCTGGGATGGAGTGAGCTGTATTTAGGTGTGGGTTGGGATGAAGTGAAATCAAGAGGGGTGTGGGGTTGGGATAGAGTGGGCTTAATGAGGGTGCGGGTTAGGATGGAGTGGGCTGGGCTGGGATGGAGTGAGCTGTATTTAGGTGCGGGTTGGGATGAAGTGAGATCAAGAGGGGTGTGGGGTTGGGATGGAATGGGCTCAAGGAGGGTGCGAGTTAGGATGGAGTGGGCTGAGATGGGATGGAGTAAGCTGTATTTAGGTGCGGGTTGGGATGAAGTGAGATCAAGTGGGGTTTGGGGTTGGGATGGAGTGGGCTCACGAAGGTTGCAGGTTGGGATGCATGGAGTGGGCTGGGATAGGATGGAGTGAGTTTTATTTAGGTGCAAGTTGGGATGAAGTGAGATCAAGAGGGGTGCGGGGTTGGGATGGAACGGGCTCAAGGAGGGTGCGAGTTAGAATGGAGTGGGCTGGGATGGGATGGAGTAAGCTGTATTTAGGTGCGGGTTGGGATGAAGTGAGATCAAGTGGGGTTTGGGGTTGGGATGGAGTGGGCTCACGAAGGTTGCAGGTTGGGATGCATGGAGTGGGCTGGGTAGGGATGGAGTGAGCTGTATTTAGGTGCGGGTTGGGATGAAGTGAGATCAAGAGGGGTGTGGGGTTTGGATGGAGTGGGCAGGAATGGGACGGAGTGTGATGTATTTATGTGCGTGTTGGGATGAAGTGAGATCAAGAGGGGTGCACGGTTGGGATGGAGTGGGCTCAAGGAGGGTGCTGGTTACGATGGAGTGGGCTGGGATGGGATGGAGTGAGCTTTCTTTAGGTGCGGGTTGGGATGAAGTGAGATCAAGAGGGGTGTGGGGTTGGGATGGAGTGGGCTCAAGGAGGGTGCAGGTTAGGATGGAGTGGGCTGGTACGGGATGGAGTGAGCTGTATTTAGGTGCGGGTTGGGATGAAGTGAAATCAAGAGGGGTGTGGGGTAGGGATGGAGTGGGATCAAGGAGGGTGCAGGTTAGGATGGAGTGGGCTGGGATGGGATGGAGTGAGCTGTATTTAGGTGCGGGTTGGGATGAAGTGAAATCAAGAGGGGTGTGGGGTTGGGATGGAATGGGCTCAAGGAGGGTGCAGGTTGGGATGGAATGGGCTGGGATGAGATGGTGTGAGCTGTATTTAGGTGCGGGTTCGAATGAAGTGAGATCAAGAGGGGTGTAGGTTTGGGATGGAGTGGGCTCACAAAGGATGCGGGTTGGGATGGAGTGGGCTGGTATGGGATGGAGTGAGCTTTATTTAGGTGCTGGTTGGGATGAAGTGAGATCAAGAGGGGTGTGGGGGTTGGATGGAGTGGGCTGGAATGGGCTGGAGTGAGATGTATCTAGGTGCGGGCTGGGATGAAGTGAGATCAAGAGGGGTGTGGGTTTGGGATGGAGTGGGCTCAAGGAGGGTGTGGGTTGGGATGGAGTGGGCTGGGATGGGATAAAGTGAGCTTTCTTAAGGTGCGGGTTGGGATGAAGTGAGATCAAGAGGGGTGTGGGGTTTGGATGGAGTGGGCTGGAATGGGATGGAGTGAGATGTATTTAGGTGCGGGTTGGGTTAAAGTGAGATCAAGAGGGGTGCAGGGTTGGGATGGAATGGGCTCAAGGTGGGTGTGGGTTGGGATGGAGTGGGCTGGGATGGGATGGAGTGAGCATTCTTTAGGTGCAAGTTGGGATGAAGTGAGATCAAGAGGGGTGCGGGGTTGGGATGGAATGGGCTCAAGGAGGGTGCGGATTAGGATGAAGTGGGCTGGTATGGGATGGAGTGAGCTGTATTTAGGTGTGGGTTGGGATGAAGTGAGATCATGAGGGGTGTAGGTTCGGGATGGAGTGGGCTCAAGGAGGGTGCGGGGTAGGATGGAGTGGGCTGGGATGGGATGGAGTGAGCTGTATTTAGGTGCGGGTTGGGATGAAGTGAGATCAAGAGGGGTGCAGGGATTGGGATGGAGTGGGCTCAAGGAGGGTGCGAGTTAGGATGGAGTGGGCGGGATGGAATGGAGTGAGCTGTATTTAGGTGCTGGTTGGGATGAAGTGAGATCAAGAGGGGTGTGGGGGTTGGATGGAGTGGGCTGGAATGGGATGGAGTGAGATGCATTTAGGTGCGGGTTGGGATGAAGTGAGATCAAGAGGGGTGCAGGGTTGGGATTGAGTGGGCTTAAGGAGGGTGCGGGTTAGGATGGTGTGGGCTGGGATGGAATAGAGTGAGCTTTATTTAGGTTCAAGTTGGGATAAAGTGAGATCAAGAGGGGTGCGGGGTTGGGATGGAATGGGCTCAAGGAGGGTGCGGGTTCGGATGGAGTGGGCTGGAATGGGATAGAGTGAGCTGTATTAAGGTGCGGGTTGGGATGAAGTGAGATAAAGATATGTGTGGGTTTGGGATGGAGTGGGCTCAAGGAGGGTGCGGGTTGGGATGGAGTGGGCTGGGATGGGATGGAGTGAGCTGTATTAAGGTGTGGGTTGGGATGAAGTGAGATCAAGAGGGGTTCGGGGTTGGGATGGAATGGGCTCATCAAGGAGGGTGCAGGTTTGGATGGAGTGGGCTAGGATGGGATGGAGTGAGCTGTATTAAGGTGCGGGTTGGGATGAAGTGAGATTAAGATAGGTGTGGGGTTGGGATGGAGTGGGCACAAGGAGGGTGCGGGTTGGGATGGAGTGGGCTGGTATGGGATGGAGTGAGCTGTATTTAGGTGCGTGTTGGGATGAAGTGAGATCAAGAGGGGTGTGGGGTTGGGATGGAGTAGGCTGGAATGGGATGGAGTGAGATGTATTTAGGTGCGGGTTGGGATGAAGTGAGATCAAGCGGGGTGCGGGGTTGGGATGGAGTGGGCTCAAGGAGGGTGTGGGTCATATCTGATACTAAGGCTATACTGCAAATGGCACTGCACTTCTTACAAGTGCTATAGTGCTAAACTGCAAGTGGCACTGCACATCTTACAAGTGCTATAGTGCATAGTGCAATAGTGCTGTACTATTTTTTTTTTAACATCCCAACATTCGAACCTCCGATGTAACTTTCTCGCTGCTCATTTTCCTTCTTAGCATTCGCGTAGCGCATTCGCATTCTCCTGCGTCTGCGCTACCGAATGATACCACCTGCTCTCTGTTCCATACAGTTTCGGTCAACTCTTCCCGAAACTGCAACCAAACAGGAGCTCATGCTTTCGCAGAGGCAATGCTGCTATCGAAGTCGCCGTCTACAACATCTGACGCGACTCGCAGCAACTTCTGTGGTCGCAGGGTGGTAGACGGTTACTTTGACAGTCAGCTGCGCCTCTGGGCAGTCGGAAGCGTGGATTTCCGGACAGAATGCGTCTCTCCCTGGACTTCCCAACAGGGGGGGATGCGAAGCGCACATTCCTGGCGCATTCTTGAAGGTCGCTGCCAGGAGCGAAGGCTCCATGCAATCGAGAAACCTACTAACAACCACTTCCCTCCTCCATGCAGGTGCCCCAAACAGCTACCTGCTTTTTTGAACAAGAAAGACGTGTACCGCCCAGGATTTCGAGAAGCCGGCAATAATAATAAGAAGGAATGCGTGAAGATTTTCAGTCGCGAAGTGTTGCGCGAAATCTCCCATGACCCCCAAACTTTGACTCTCGTCCCTGATTCTGCTTGTTTCCCTTCCTTGGCCTCTGCGCCTGCTTGTGATCCTACTCGAACCTTCGATCCGCTAGTGCTGAATCGCGACAACAGTGCTGATTACCACCCTGATTACAAAGCTATTAGAACCATGAACGACTACGGGAAAGCCGTTATGCATGGGATGAGTGGCCTGCACAAAGCCGTACGTGAGTGCTACCCATCCCGAAAACTCGATCATGCGCGATACATAGGCACAGGCGAGAGATATGATAGATCTAGGGCGCATTATAATAATCACACCTCTCCTTGCCGAAATGCACCCCTAACCTCCTCCTGCTGTCCTCAATGCTGGGCTCCCCCTAACCAATCCCGCTCGAAAGAGCTCTGCCGAGAGGCATCCCCGACACCTTCCCACTGCAAGCAGTGCTGGTATCACCCTACCCAATCATACTGGAAACAGTGTAGATTACCCAAACCTTGCTCGAAAGAGCTCTGCCAAGAGGCACCCCCGACACCTTCCCACTCTAAGCAGTGCTGGTATCACCCTACCCAATCCCACTGGAAACAGTGTAGATTACCCAAACCTTGCTCGAAAGAGCTCTGCCGAGAGGCACCCCCGACACCTTCCCACTGTAAGCAGTGCAGGTATCACCCTACCCAATCCCACTGGAAACAGTGTAGATTACCCAAACCTTGCTCGAAAGAGCTCTGCCGAGAGGCATCCCTGACACCTTCCCACTGTAAGCAGTGCTGGTATCACCCTACCCAATCACATTGGAAACAATGCTGATGCCGATTAACACCCCCTCGACCCCCTGGATCCAATATATTAAGCTTACTCCAATCCAACTTGCAACAATGCTGGGTTACAGGTCCTTGGCTTCTTCAGCACCTATCCAAGACGCAGCAACAAAGCACCTCCAGACACACCCTGGTCACTGGCCCACCAACGCGCTGGCTATCATGGCTGGACGACCATGTGATATTATGTAGTGCTATGTCTGCTGCCCTTCTCTTGATTTCTGTATCCTGGGTGGACCAAAAAGTTATAAGAATTCTATATTTACCTCTAGGGAGAACAAATACTGCCCCAACCTGGCCTACTTTCCCTTGCGATATCCTTACCCGCGCTTATGCTACCTTGATTGAAATCTTGGCAGACCAAATAGTTCTTAGAAGTATCTCTGCCCATTTTGGTGTATATATGAGACCCAGCGTGGGACCTCAAGTTGTAACTGAGGGCACTACCCCCAAGTACCACACCACTATTATAGCCGGTAACTTGACCTTGCTCCGGGATACGCAGATCTGGTGGCTCCTTTGGATCATTCCTACATGGCTACACTGGATGGCTTTCTGGATTTGTTCTTAGCACACAAAAATTAAAGAACGTTTCCTCGCCCCCACTTGTATTAAGGACAGACTTACTCAAAACTACGTATTCAATGCCTTACTCCAGCCCCCCCAGGACCCGACATGTAGGGGAGGAAAGCGCCCCCCCCCCCTCAGCAAGGCCAGTCCACAATCCCGGCCCTAAGCACTATCCTACCATACATTGAGAAACAAATTTCAAGCCACTGCCAAGTGCACGCCATCAATGCCTACCTTGGTGGACCACATTACATTACATTACATTACATTAAATGTTAAAGTCTACTTGACACCGCGAGGGTGTATGAGACTCTGTGCTTTAAACAAAAAGAAAAAGCACCCACAAAGCAAAAAAACCCATTACATCAGGGGTGTGTCGAGGACAAACAAACCAAACTCCCAACCACCGTTTTGGTGGCGTAGGTATTAAACCCCTTAGAGCCGGACCCAGATCTCAACCACTTACAGTGGCGGAGGTAAGAAGCTAACAACTGAGAAGTCACAAGAAGAAAAAAAGGGATGATAAATTACGGTGCCACTAAGCAGTCCAGGGCTTCCTGTCTTGCTCTTCTACAAGTAGAAAGATAGTCAATGCACATGTCAATGCAGGGGAAATTTTCAAATTTGGGGAGAGACACCACCAAATACTCAAAGCAACCCGTAGCGACCTGGGTGTTAGGCCGCTCCACTTCACCTCAGCGGGGAATTTTTCAAATTTGCTGATGCAGGCCTACATGCACACTGAATGCCCCCAGATGGGCATACTCCACCAAATTGCACAACCCGATTATAACCCTGAACACACCAATCTCCACAACCTTTCCTCTGATGAATCCTACAACTTTGGGATCCTACCTGGTAGCAGCAGAAAACAAATCCTCGAACGTCTACAAGGACACAATAAATGTATCTTGCACTTTACCACCCCCCTCCCAGCCGCATGTGGACATGCCGGCTGTCTCAAACAATATCATAACACCTGGTACTGGATAGACTCAGAAAACCTCTCGCCAATCCCCTTGGACTCCACACCGGGCGCCTGGCAGGCCATATATGGGCAAATCCTCATCCTTAAAGATGAGAGCGCAGACATAAGGTTTTTGGACCCCCAATTCCAGCTTGGAAATGTGTCGGCTGTTACCAAAGATACAACCCCTCCGAACCCAATGCCTACGCTAACCAACATGGAATATACCATGATGGAGGACGCCAGCTCACCCCAACGCACCTCCCCCCAAAACACACGAATGGACTGCGACATGGGAGATGTTGCCTTAGACCCAACCCCGGCCCTGAGTGCTATCCTACCATACATTGAGAAACAAATTCGATGCCACTGCCAAGTGCACGCCATCAATGCCTATCTCGGTGGACCATATGTCGACACAGAAAAAATATTCAAATTTGGGGAGAGACATCACCGGATACTCAAGGCAACCCGTAATGACCTGTGTGTTTGGCCGAACCACTTCATCCCTCTCAGGGGGAATTTTACTAATATGCTGATGCAGGCCTACATGCACACCGAATGCCCCCAAATGGGAATACTTCACCGAATCGTACAACCTGATTATAATCCGGAACACCCAAACCCGCACGACCTTATCCCTGATGAACCCTACAACCTTGGGATCCTACCTGGCAGTAGCAAAGACCAAATCCTCCAACGTCTGCAAGGACACAGTAAATGTATCTTGCACTTTACCACCCCCCCTCCCAATCGCCTATAAACATGCTGGTTGTCTAAAAAAATACCATAACATCTGGTATTGGATAGACTCAGAAAACCTCTCGCCAATCCCCTTGGACTCCACACCGGGAGCCTGGCAGGCCCTATATGGGAACATCTTCATCCTTAAAAAAGAGAGCGCAGACATGAGATTTTTGGACCCCCAATACCATCTTGACGTTGCGACGATGGATACTATAGACACATCCCCTACTACAACTCCTACAAAACCCATGCCTTCACAACCCAACATGGAAGATACCATGATGAAGGACGCCAGCCCGCCCGTTCGCACATCCCCCCCCAACACGCAAATGGACTGCGATACAGGAGATGCTGCCCCTTCAACTGTCACCAACCTGAAAAAACGTGGTACCACAGAGCACCCCCCCCACCACAAAAAATATCAGGCACCCCAACAAGCATCTGAAACACTCGCAAAACCTGGGCCCCAACATTAAACTCAAACAAACACCAATCCACAACTTTTTCCCCCCCACCTCTACCACCACCAATTCCAAGGGAGCCCCCCCCCCCCAACAGGCTAAGAAGCTCAAACAAACATGCTTTAAACCAACCATTCCTTTTACCCCTAAGGATAATGGACCTGCCCAACAACCCACCCACCATGCCCAGTCACCCCAAGACTACTACAAGGATAACATACATTTTCTACTCCTCAACTGCAGAGGGCTGAGGAGCTCCTGGGAGCTAATTCTCAATCACATCCTAGACCACAAACCTGATGTGGCTATTCTTACAGAAACCAAACTGCTCTCCTGCCTCTCCTTCACCCAATTCATCAAGAAGGAACTCCCCCAATACTCCCTTCACCACAGTAGTGTGGCCAAAACCCCGGACAACAACCACGGTAAAGGAGGGGTCATAATCCTCACCCACAAGCAATTAGGCCCCCCCCGTCCACCATGAAGTCAATGCAGACCTGGCTGGTTGCCTGGTGCACATCACCTTCGTCTCAACCACCCCAACTCCTACACACATCATAGGCGTCTACATGCCCCATGACCAACCCCAGCAACGGCACGCCGCCTATACATACATCGGGACTCACACCAAAAAGCCCAATCACACCACACTCTGTGGAGGGGATTGGAATGCAACCCTCTTTCCCTCAGATAGATCTACCCACGCCACTTCCCACACAGACCAACATCACATATCTATGTGCTCCCAACTCAACCTCCACCCCACCAACCCTTCCACTAGAGCACCTACCTTCCATTGCTACCAGGAAGGCAACCTCGAGCACCACAGCAGAATCGATGAAATCCTCATCTCCCCTTGCCCCAACCCCCTCCACCCCCATATTAGTGAAAAGACCAGGGAGGTCGGAGGATACCTAGACCATATGGCCCTTAACCAAATTATCCCCCCTATTTACCTTCCCATACCCCTGACATTGACTGACCCCCCCCCTCCTAGACCCCAACAACTAGTCACCCCCGTCAGCAAGGCCTCCATGAACGCCACTAGAAAGGCCATTGAAGAAACGCACACTACCTTCTTCATGGAACACACCCAAACCATCAGGGACTGGTGGGACCAGGCCACCAACCTCATAGGAGACAATTCCCTCCCATCCCACCTCCACCAAGTCAAACACACTCTCCTTGCAAAAGGATTAGACCTCGACCATCTCAGCAACCAGATTATGGAACCTATTAGGATGGCCCTCACCACTATGTTTGAAACCTGCCCTACCAGGAACCAAATCCCAGGGCACTTCCTTGACAGAAAGAAGAGCAAAGCCCACGCCAAAATCAACTCCCATATCCAACAACTTAAGACGTACAGGAAACTCCTAACCACCGACCCCAACTCCTACCACACCGCCCATTCTACTCTCCTAGAAACATGCCATAACCATCCTACCACCCTTACCCATATCCAGCTTGCCTCAGACCATGCCTCACTTTTGGCTGCAATCAATATATCCCTCGATGAGGCCCTCCCTGCCCTCCGGAGAATTCTGACAAACAGCAGACAAACAGCTACCGCCACTGGCAAAGCAGCCTTCATGACCCAACTATCCAACAAACCTAAACAAGCCCACAGAAACATCTTCAAAACCTCTGATAATCCGACGTCACCCCAGACCCTCCAAGACCCCACCACTAGCCAACACAAAACGTCCACTAATGACCTCCTGGACATCTTAGGGGAGCACATGGGACACTTGATGGCCCCCCCTCACCACACGTGCACCGGCAAATACCTACCCCAGGACAGACAGACCGCCCCCCCTCCATGGGCCTCCCTGCTAGACACATTCTCCCTAGAAACCAAGGCCCAACCCCACCACCACTCCAACCCCATCCTACCCTACCTCATGGAGTTCTCTAATTACCAAACATGCATCCAACACGTAGCAAAAAGCAAACAGGCTGGCCCAGACGGAATCCCCAATGAACTACTAACCTGCCTCCCCTGGTCTTGGCACCACACCATACATAAAATGTTTGGGCTTATGTGGATTACCGGCTACACCCCCATTTGCTGGAAGACCTCCAACACCATCATACTTTACAAGAAAGGAGACCCCACCCAAGCCAACCACTACAGACCTATTGGCCTCAACAACACGATGGGTAAATTGTGGACTAACATGGTTACAACAGTGATATCCAAATACTTGGACCAATACCAAGTCCTCAGTGACTCCCAAGAGGGATTAAGACAGAACAGAAGCACCCATAGACAGCTCACCCACCTCCTACATGACATCGAGGATGCGGCCCACTCAAAAAGAGACCTGTTTGCTGCCTACTTTGACTTCTCATCTGCCTTTAATATGGTGGACCATGACAAGCTGCTCCAAACTATGTATGACCTTGGAATCCCGGTAGATGTCATTGAAACAGTGAAAGGAATTTACAACGGGGCTACTACCCACATGTACCTCAACAACACTCAAGGCAAACCAATTCAAATCACAAGAGGCACCATCCAAGGTGACACCCTCTCCCCCCTACTCTTTATCATCTTCATCGAACCTCTCCTCAGATGGCTACAAGCCGGGGGCAGAGGATACAAGCAAGGCATAACCTCAACATCCAATACTGACCAAGATAAAACAGGTAGCCTAGGATATGCTGATGACACCAGTGTGGTCACTAACACAGCAGACAACCTCAAGGTACAATGCCTTAAAGTGCAACAATTCAGTACTTGGTCTGGGATTCCTCTTAACGGGGGTAAATGCATGATCACTGGCCTATTGCATGGCTCCCACCCCAAGGATCCCACCAACCACAAGGCCCTAACCAAACTTCTCCACAACACCATCCTCATTAACGACACATGGGCTACATACCTTCCCCCAAATGAACCATACAAGTATCTAGGGGTGCCGGTTAGCCTCACCCTAAACTGGAGACCCCTCATGAAACAAACCTTGGCCCTCATACATAGTAAAGGACACCAAATCCTCACCACTGCCAAACCAAAAGGCGCCACCCCTCTCCAATGTCTCAGACTCATCACCACGTGTATTAAGCCTGCCATCACCTACCCTATGAACGTAGCGCCCTACAGCTACTCGGATATAGGCATCTTAGACAAGGCCTTATGGACCCTGGCTAAAAAATGCTGTGACCTACACCCCTCATTCCCAACTGCTAGTGTCTGCCTCCCCTTGGGACAGGCAGGATTGGGTATCCCCTCCCTAATGGTGGACTATGCTCAAATTACAGCAGCCCACCTCACTAGGTCCCTCAACGACACGGGGAAACTAGGCAGGCTCACTACAGCCCTCCTCCACAAAGAAGCTGCTATGCTCCAGGGTATGGATCCTCTTACCTTGCCCAGCCACACACTTCAATACTTTACCTTGGCCAGGCAAATGCACATCCTCAAAAGAGCCTCCATCCAAATCCATATGGAAGATGAAACCCTACTCAACCCCCTTCAAGACTCCCTCCCGGACTTACCCCAACACACCATTCCCCCCAACCTTCTCAAAACCCTCATCCCCTTGGGCATTACTTCCCTAGCTGACATTGTGAGCCCTGATGGGACCACAATCATCCCATCCAATACCCTCTCGCACACCTATGGCACTAGAGTCTCCACTAGGCATAAAGTTGCCCTCAACAGACTCAGCCTACACCTGTGCTCTCCACCCCCACCTGGAAGCCCACCTCAACCCTACTCCTGCCACAGCCCCCTGCCCTTGGCATTGAGGACCCTCCCCATACACCTACGCATTCCCCAACGGCACATTACCAAGTTCTCTACATATACTATCAGCCACCACCTTTACAACTGGGACACCGCCCCCATACTGCCCCGACCCTTGACCCCCAGTGCCGGCATCCTTACCCCAACCACAACACAGCCCCCCACGCATAATATCGAGGAGATCCCTGCCTCCAATGCACACATGTGGTGGGCCAGAGAGTCCTATCTTCACCCCACCAAGTATGCTCAAGCCTGGAGCACTGACCCCAAGATTGCTTGGACTGCCAGAATGCAATTCATCAGAAATGACACCCACAAATGTACTGACGCCTCGTACTACAAACACCACACCATCCGTAAGAACAGCTCCCCCGACGACCTGGTGCATGCTGTCTCTACCCCAGACCTTCTTGATCCCCCAACCCCAGCCAAGCTCCTCCACCTCCTATATGGAAACCAACACAGCCTGACCCACCTCCTGGGCTTCAGAGCCCAAAAGAGGAAGGCTAACGAACCTCGAGAAACCCCCCATCACAGATATTGGAGGGTCCAGAAAGCCCCATGCACCATTCTCTGCCACCATCTCCCTTGTTACATATCTGCTGGCCTCCCCGTGCATTCCCACACCTACTCCTCTGCCACCTCCATTGTGGTCACTTGGTCCCCCGTCCATCTCACAGAGGAACAAATCACCCTGCTGGTTGGCCCCAACAGATTTCAGGAACTCCTCCATGCCTACAACACTGAAACTACCCCCAAAGCCCCCTCCCCCTCCATTCCACCCAGACAAGACCTCCACCTCACTAACCTCCAACAACAAGGACAGTGGGCGGAGGGAGGAGAGTTTGATGCCAAATGGTATAGCGAACTCAGGCAAAACCTCATCATTAACACGGCAGACCACCACCCAGACTGGGATATCCACCCCCCCGGCAAAAACCACATACAGGCTGGTACACTGAATGACAGGTACCACCACCTCCCTCCCCAACTCAACAACGGAGACACCACCTACATCTACTCACCAACAGGCCAATGTGTCGGTCATATACCCCTCTCCCAACTCCACCTCCTCCACCACAGATACCATACCACCAAGGCACACTCTCCCCACCTCTGGACCCTCCACAGCACAGGAACCTTCGCTGGAGACGTAGCCACCCTCCTATCACAGCACAAAGACACTACCATCTCCAATGTCTCCCCTGCCATACACAAAGCTATGTCCACCCTGGGGATGACAACGGACCTTGACACATCACCCCTCCTAATGAGTCCCCACCTCCCCATGGGCAACACCCCCACCCCCATTGGCCAACTGTTTGGCTTAGGACCCCACTGCTACACCCAACCTTGGTACGGGGGAAACACACACCTCACCAGCCAGAACCCTGAAGAGGCCCACAAGGCTGTTCGATGGGCACTAGGCAGTGCCATACATGCTCACACCCTTGATATCCCCGCGTGCACCATTCTCTTGGTCCCACACAAACCCACATATGCCCATAACGCCCTCCTAAATCACCCATGGGCTATGGAACTAGCCACTCTGCCTCCCAAGGCCAAACCCCTCACCCCCTCCCTAATCTGGACGGGGGGAAAACTCAACCCTGCCGAGAGACACAGAGGAACCTACAAACTCATTGCCATCTCAAACCCAGCTGGCCATGCCAAGTACCTCCACAACCCACCCACCAGATGGGCCCAAACCATGAGGGACATGGGGGCCACTTCCATCCCACGACTAGGTCCCCCCCCCTCCCAACTGGGCCTTCCTACCACCCACCTACCCAAGGCACTTAGCTCCCTCCTTAAGACCTGGGCACAACAACCCACCCCCATGCAGATAGACCCCACACCCATAACACCCCCCGTGCTCCCGTGCACACATGCTATCCTACAAGCACCAGGCCTCGCTCTATACACAGATGGAAGTGCCATCATAGACAAAGACGGCGTCCTACGCCTAGGGGCAGGCGTATACTCCCCCAGGGCCGCTTCACGTTGCCTCCGCATAGACCCTGGCGGACAGGGCATCACTGCCGACATCAATCGCGCCGAACTCGTGGCAATCCAACAAGCACTCATACACTCCGAAATAGATGAAGAACTCACCATCTACTCCGACAGCTTATGTTCCTTGCAGCTTATTAACCTGCACATTTACCATCCCAGCAGGACCCGGGAAAACAAACACCGCGACCTCCTGCAAGACATCGCCATCCACATTATCAACAGACACAACGCTGCTGCTACCACACGCCTGCTTAAGGTCCGATCTCACTCAGGAATCATAGGGAATGACGAGGCAGACACGCTCGCGAAAGAAGCGACGACAGGATACAATGTAATTGGGCCAGTTAAAACAGGGGAACATGCGCACCTCAATATGCATTGGCCGTCTGTCCAGCCCCCCAAATCTATTAATCTGGACCAGCCCCCCCGGCACCCGGCCAACAATCTCACCAAGGGTATCAAGGCTAACCTCCCCACCCCCCTGCACACCGGGCATGCCAACACCACGGGCATATACTCCTCCATGTGGGAGCAAGCCAACCCCTTCCTCCTCCCTCAGGCTAGTAATCGTTTCTGGCAATCCACCGACATGAAATGGTGGCAAAAAATACAAATCCACAAGGCTCGGTGGGGACGCTTATGGACTAGGAAATTGGCGTACAGATACAAACGCCCCTATGGTACTAGCACTAGCCCCCCCTCTGATGATAACTGCCCTCTTTGTCGCAAAGCACAGGACGGAGCTGGCCATATTCTTGCTGGGTGCAGCCACCCTGTCTTCAAAGGAATGTATATTAACAGACATAATAAGGCGGTCCAACTCATCCAAAAGGCAGTAGCCAAAGGAGCTCTGGGGGCTCTCCCCATGTACATGGATGCAGGCACTTGTGAAGCGTCCTCCGACATTCCCACAAGACCCCCAGCCACCCTCAAACCCCCTGATCTTCCCCAAGCCACATGGGATAAATACAGGCCTGATCTCCTCCTCATTGACGACGAATCCAAACCAAGAAAAGCCTACCTAGTTGAACTGGGCTACTGCTCAGACACTAACCACCAAATCAAATTCCAGGAAAAGAGCGTTCAGCATAAGGAGCTCCAACGTATCCTTCAACAACAAGGATTCCTTGTACACTACCTAGTCTTCACCATAGGTACCACTGGTACCATACCAATCCCAACTATTACCAATCTCTCCACCTTAGGGATCAGTCGCGAACACGTAGACCAACTCATCTCTAAGCTGCACAGAGAATCTACCGCCTCCTGTACCAGCATTCTTGCCACACGTCGCATGTAGGAGTCCCTCCCGCCTGGAGGGTGACACTTACTATGTCTGCCATGGTGACTTTCCCCAGCTGCGGCGTACGGGAGGGTCCCCTTTACACCACGCCCCTCCAGGCGTTATCTTTTTTTTGTGGGTTAGGTTGGAGTGGGCTGGGATGGGATGGAGTGAGCTGTATTTAGGTGCGGGTTGGGATGAAGTGAGATCAAGAGGGGTGTGGGTTTGGGATGGAGTGGGCTCAAGGAGGGTGCGGGTTGGGATGGAGTGGGCTGGGATGGGATGGAGTGAGCTGTATTTAGGTGCGTGTTGGGATGAAGTGAGATCAAGAGGGGTGCGGGATTGGGATGGAGTGGGCTTAAGGAGGGTGCGGGTTAGGATGGAGTGGGCTGGGATGGGATGGAGCGAGCTTTATTTAGGTGCAAGTTGGGATGAAGTGAGATCAAGAGGGGTGCGGGGTTGGGATGGAATGGGCTCAAGGAGGGTGCGAGTTAGGATGGAGTGGGCTGGGCTGGGATGGAGTGAGCTGTATTAAGGTGTGGGTTGGGATGAAGTGAGATCAAGAGGGGTGTGGTGTTGGGATGGAGTGGGCTTAAGGAGGGTGCAGGTTGGGATGGAGTGGGCTGGGATGGGATGGAGTGAGCTGTATTTAGGTGCGGGCTGGGATGAAGTGAGATCAAGAGGGGTGTGGTGTTGGGATGGAGTGGGCTCAAGGAGGGTGCGGGTTAGGATGGAGTGGGCTTGAATGGGATGGAGTGAGCTGTACTTAGGTGCGGGTTGGGATGGAGTCGGCTAGGATGGAGGTAGCTGTATTATAGTGTGGGTTGTGATAGTTTGACTGGCATGGAGTGGGCTGTATTAAGGTGCGGGTTGGGATGAAGTGGGCTGAGACGGAGTGGGCTGTATAAAGGTGCGGGTTGGGATGAAGTGGGCTGGGATGGAGTGGGCTGTATTAAGGTGCGGGTTAGGATGGTGTGGGCTGGGATAGAAAGGGCTTTATTAATGTCCGGGTTCGGATGGAGTGGGCTGGGACGGAGGTAGCTGTATTATAGTGTGGGTTGTGATAGTTAGACTGGCATGGAGTGGGCTGCATTAAGGTGCGGGTTGGGATGGAGTGGGCTGGGATGAATCGGGATGTATTAACGTGCGGGTTGGGATGGAATGGGATGTGTTAAGGTGCGGGTTGGGATATAGTGGTCTTTATTAAGGTGTGGGTTGAGATTGAGCTGTCTGGGATGGAGTGGGCTGAGATGGAGTGGTCTGTATTAAGGTGCTGGTTGGGATGGAGTGGGCTGGAATTAAGTGGGTTGGGATGGAGTGGGCTGTATTGACGTGCGTGTTGGGATGGAGTGGTCTGGGATGGAGTGGGCTAAATTAAGATGCGTGTTGGAATGGAGTGGGCTGGGATGGAGTGGGATGTGCTGTATTGAAGTTCGGGTTGGGATGGAGTGGGCTGGGATGGAGTGGCTGGGATGGAGTGGGCTGTATTAAGGTGTGGGTTTGGATGGTGTGGGTATGGATGTAGTGTGCTCCTGAAGGGTGCGGGTTGGGATGGAGTGGGCTGGGATAAAGGGGCCGGGATGGAGGGCTGTATTAAGGTGCAGGTTGGGATGTAGTGGGTATGGATGTAGTGTGCTCCTGTAGGGTGCAGGGTAGGATTGAGTGGGCTGGGATTGAGTGGGCTGTATTAAGGTGCGGGTTGGGATGGAGTGGGTATGGAAATGGTGTGCTCTTCGAGGGTGCGGGTAGGGATGGAGTGGGCTGGGATGGAGTGGGAAGTATTAAGGTGTGGGTTGGGATGGAATGGTCTGTATTGAGGTGCGGGTTGATATTGAGTTGTTTGGGATGGAGTGGGCTGGGATGGAGTGGGCTGAGATGGAGTGGTCTGGGATGGAGTGGGCTGGGATGGAGTGAGCAGTATTAATAGGCGAGTTGGGATGGAATGGGCTGTATTAAGGTGCAGGTCGGGATGGAGTGGCTTGGGATGGTGTAGGCTGTATTTAGGTGGGTGCTGGGATGGAGTGGTCTGGGATGGAGTGGGTAGTATTGAGTTGTGTGTTGGGATGCAGTTGGCTGCAATGGAGTTGGCTGTAATGAGGTGCGGGTTGGGATGGTGTGGGCTGGGCTTGAGTGCGTAGGATGGAGTGGGGGGTATTAAAATGTGGGCTGGGATGGAGTGGGCTGGGATAGAGTGGGCGGTATTAAGGTGCGGGTTGGGATGGAGTCGGCTGTATGAAGGTGCGGGTTGGGATGGAGTGGGCGGTATTAAGGTGCACGTTGGGATGGAGTGGGCTGGGATAGAGTGGGCGGTATTAAGGTGCGGGTTGGGATGGAGTGGGCGGTATTAAAGTGTGGGTTGGGATGGAGTGGGCTGAGATGGAATGGGCTGCATTGAGGTGCATGTTGGGATGGAGTGGGCAGTATTAAGGTGCGGGTTGGGATGGTGTGGGCTGGGCTTGAGTGCGCATGGATGGAGTGGGCGGTATTAAAGTTAAGGTTGGGATGGAGTGGGCTCAGATGGAATGCGCTGCATTAAGGTGCATGTTGGAATGGAGTGGGCTGTATGAAGGTGTGGGTTGGGATGGATTGGGCGGTATTAAGGTGCGGGTTGGGATGCATGGAGTGGGCTGGGCTTGAGTGGGCAAGGACGAAGTGGGTGGTATTAATGTGTGGGTTTGGATGGAGTGGGCTGGGATTCAGTGGGCTGAGATGGAGTGAGCTGTATTAAGGTGCGGATTGGGATGGAGTAAGCTGGGCTTGAGTGGGCAGGGATGGAGTGGGCGGTATGAAAGTGTGGTTTGGGATGGAGTGGGCTTGGCTTGAGTGGGCAGGGTTGGAGTGGGTGGTATTAAAGTGTAGGTTGGGATGGAGTGGCTGGGCTGAGATGAAATGGGCTGCATTAAGGTGCGGGTTGGGATGGAGTGGGCTGTATTAAGGTGCGGGTTGGGGTGGAGTGGGCGGTATTTAGGTGCGGTTTGGGATGGAGTGGGCTGGGCTTGAGTGAGCAGGGATGGAGTGGGGGGTATTAAAATGTGGGTTGGGACGGAGTAAGCTGGGCTTGAGTGGGCAGGGATGGAGTGGGCGGTATTGTAGTGTGGTTTGGGATTGGGTGGGCTGAGATGGAATGGGCTGCATTAAGGTGCATGTTGGGATGAAGTGGGTGGTATT
The DNA here is from genome assembly GCA_013435795.1 of Chlamydomonas sp. ICE-L. Taxonomy (NCBI): domain Eukaryota; kingdom Viridiplantae; phylum Chlorophyta; class Chlorophyceae; order Chlamydomonadales; family Chlamydomonadaceae; genus Chlamydomonas; species Chlamydomonas sp. ICE-L. Next base: position 6,360,653 of record JACBWV010000472.1, read on the forward strand.
AAGGCGCGGGTTGGGTTGGAGTAGGCTGGCCTAGAGTGGGCAGGGATGGAGTGGGCAGTATTAAAGTGTGGGTTGGGATGGAGTGGGCTGAGATGGAATGGGCTACATTAAGGTGCATGTTGGGATGGAGTGGGCGGTATTAAGGTGCATGTTGGGATGGAGAGGGTTGGGCTTGAGTGGGTAGGGATGGAGTGGGCGGTATTAAAGTGTGGGTTGGGATTGAGTGGGATGAGATGGAATGGGCTGCATTAAGGTGCATGTTGGGATGGAGTGGGTGGTATTAAGGTGCGGGTTGGGATGGAGTGGGCTGGGCTTGAGTGGGCAGAGATGGAGTGGGCGGTATTAAGGTGGGGGTTGGGATGGGGTGGGCTGGGATAGAGTGGGCAGGGATGGAGTGGGCGTTATTAAGGTGCGGGTTGGGATGGAGTGGGCTGGGCTTGATTGGGCAGGGATGGAGTGGGCGGTATTAAGGTGTGGTTGGGATGGCGTGGGCTGGGCTTACATACATACATACATTACATGTTAAAGTCTACTTGACACCGCGAGGGTGTATGAGACTCTGTGCTTTAAACAAAAAGAAAAAGCACCCACAAAGCAAAAAACCCCATTACATCAGGGGTGTGTCGAGGACAAACAAACCAAACTCCCAACCACCGTTTTGGTGGCGTAGGTATTAAACCCCTTAGAGCAGGACCCAGATCTCAACCACTTGCAGTGGCGGAGGTAAGAAGCTAACAAATGAGAAGTCTCAAGAAGAAAAAAAAGGGATAATAAATTACGGTGCCACTAAGCAGTCCAGGGCTTCCTGTCTTGCTCTTCTACAAGTAGAAAGATAGTCGGCTAGGTTGCTCCAAAAAGACTTAGTGCCATTTCCATTCATAAAGGTTCTGAATGTGGAATCGCAGAATTCCACATTCCATACGGTTAAGTCGGTATCCTCATGGACATGCCTATAAATATCTGTAAACAGATTCTGGTAGCGGAGGCGAATATCATTATAAAAAGGGCACTCAAACATATGCATTTCATCCTCAGTTTTTTGGAACCCACACATTTGACAGTGTCTCATTGAGCGAGGGATGTGTGCTCTATCCACCACCCTCATTCTTTCTGTGTTCAGCCAATGGGAACCCATTCTAAACTGTGCTATAGAACGAATCTGATCCTGCTTATGTAAGGCGGATGTAAAAGGAATCAAGCTTGAGTGCGCATGGATGGAGTGGGAGGTATTAAAGTTAAGGTTGGGATGCAGTGGGCTGAGATGGAATGCGCTGCATTAAGGTGCATGTTGGAATGGAGTGGGCTGTATGAAGGTGTGGGTTGGGATGGATTGGGCGGTATTAAGGTGCGGGTTGGGATGTATGAAGTGGGCTGGGCTTGAGTGGGCAAGGACGGAGTGGGTGGTATTAATGTGTGGGTTGGGATGGAGTGGGCTGGGATTCAGTGGGCTGAGATGGAGTGGGCTGTATTAAGGTGCGGGTTGGGATGGAGTAGGCTGGGCTTGAGTCGGCAGGGACGGAGTGGGCGGTATGAAAGTTGGGTTGGGATGGAGTGGGCTAAGATGGAATGGGCTGCCTTAAGTGCATTTTGGGATGGAGTTGGTGGTATTAAGGTGCGGGTTGGGATGGAGTGGGCTGGGCTTGAGTGGGCAGGGATGGAGCGGGCTGTATTAAGGTGTGGGTTGGGATGGAATGGGCTGCATTAAGGTGCATGTTGGGATGGAGTGGGTGGTATTAAGGTGCAGGTTGGGATGGAGAGGGTTGGGCTTGAGTGGGTAGGGATGGAGTGGGCGGTATTAAGGTGGGTTTTGGGATGGAGTGGGCTGGGATAGAATGGGCAGGGATGGATGGAGTGGGCGTTATTATGGTGCGGATTGGGATGGAGTGGGGTGGGCTTGAGTGGGCAGGGATGGAGTGGGCGGTATTAAGGTGTGGTTTGGGATGGAGTGAGCTTGGCTTGAGCGGGCAGGGATGGAGTGGGTGGTATTAAAGTGTAGGTTGGTATGGAGTGGCTGGGCTGAGATGGAATGGGCTGCATTAAGGTGCATGTAAGAATGGAGTGGGCTGTATTAAGGTGTGGGTTGGGATGGAGTGGGCGGTATTTAGGTGCGGTTTGGGATGGAGTGGGCTGGGCTTGAGTGAGCAGGGATGGAGTGGGCGGTATTAATGTGCGGGTTGGGATGGAGTAAGCTGGGCTTGAGTGGGCAGGGATGGAGTGGGCGGTATTGTAGTGTGGTTTGGGATTGGGTGGGCTGAGATGGAATGGGCTGCATTAAGGTGCATGTTGGGATGAAGTGGGTGGTAGTAAGGCGCGGGTTGGGATGGAGTAGGCTGGGCTAGAGTGGGCAGGGATGGAGTGGGCAGTATTAATGTGCGGGTTGGGATGGAGTGGGCTGAGATGGAATGGGCTGCATTAACGTGCATGTTTGGATGGAGTGGGCGGTATTAAGGTGTAGGTTGGCATGGAGAGGGTTGGGCTTGAGTGGGTAGGGATGGAGTGGGCAGTATTAAAGTGTGGGTTGGGATTGAGTGGGCTGAGATGGAATGGGCTGCATTAAGGTGCATGTTGGGATGGAGTGGGTGGTATTAAGGTGCAGGTTGGGATGGAGAGGGTTGGGCTTGAGTGGGTAGGGATGGAGTGGGCGGTATTAAAGTGTGGGTTGGGATTGAGTGGGCTGAGATGGAATGGGCTGCATTAAGGTGCATGTTGGGATGGAGTGGGTGGTATTAAGGTGCAGGTTGGGATGAAGTGGGCTGTATTAAGGTGCAGGTTGGGATGGAGTGGGTTGTATTAAGGTGCCGGTTGGGATGGAGTGGGCTGGGATAGAGTGGGCAGGGATGGAGTGGGCGTTATTAAAGTGCAGGTTGGGATGGAGTGGGCTGTATTAAGGTGCAGGTTGAGATGGAGTGGGTATGGATGTAGTGTGCTCCTGGAGGGTGCAGGGTGGGATTGAGTGGGCTGGGATGGAGTGGGCTGTATTAAGGTGCGGGTTGGGATGGAGTGGGTATGAATATGGTGTGCTCCTGGAGGGTGTGGGTTGGGATTGAGTGGGCTGTATTATGGTGCGGGTTGGGATGGAGTGGTCTGGGATGGAGTGGTCTGGGATGAAGTGGTCTCGGATGGACTGGGTGGAATCAAGGTTTGGGTTGAGATGGAGTGGGCTGGGATGGAGCTGGCAGTATTAAGGTGTGGGTTGGGATGGAGATGGCTGGGATGGAGTGGGCTGTATTAAGGTGTGGGTTGGGGCGTAGTGGGCTGGGATGGGATGTAGTGGGCTGGGATGGGTTGTAGTGGGCTGGGATGGGATGGAGTGGGCTGGGATGGGATGTAGTGGGTTGGGATTGGATGAAGTGGGCTGGGATGGGATGTAGTGGGCTGGGATGGGGTGTAGTGGGCTGGGATGGGGTGTAGTGGGCTGGGATGGGATGTAGTGGGCTGGGCTGGGATGTAGTGGGCTGGGATAGGATGTAGTGGGCCATATCAAGGTGTTGGTCGGGATGGAATTGTCGGGATGCAGTGGTCTTTATTAAAGTGCAGGTTGGGATGGAGTGGGCTGGGATGGAGTCATCTGTTTTTTTGTGTGGGTTGGGATGTAGTGGGCTTTGATGTAGTGGGCTGTATAACAGTGCTGGGAGGGATGGATTGGGCTGGGATGGATTGGGCTATATTACAGTTCGGGTTGGCTTGGAGTGGGCTGTATTAAGGTGCATGTTGGGATGGAAAGGGCTGGTATGGAGAGGGCTTAATTTAGGTGCGGGTTCGGTGACCTTGACAAGGAAAGCTGCCGACACAGCCACGGCAGCATCGGCTGGTACAACGAGGCATTAATAAACTTGGTGCTTTCAGAGATTGCGACGCACCATAACGACATGCTCCGTAACGATAACAAAAGCGATGCAAGCATGTCGGTAGAGTGCCATAAGGCGGTTATTATGCGGAACAAGAGATTGTTACTGGCGTACTTGATGCAGCGGATGGAGCGGCTCAAATCGGCCTGCTGGGAGAGTAAGCCACCGAACAGGGCTGACATAAGCAGCCACAAGAATGCCTCCCAGCTAGCGTACGAGAGCAATCTGACAACGTACATGAGCGAGGGAACAGGAATTGGCCTAGAGCTGAGATACGACACCCAGGGCTTGGACTTCACAATGCCTAATAACTTGTTTCTGACTTAAAGAGAAAGTCTTATCAAAGCAAGGCAATATCATTATAGGAGGTGGATATCCAAATGGAACGTAGAATATCAGCATGTATAGCGGTGCTCTCACGCGTTTTATGACTTGGTGACTACTTATGTACTCCCTTAGAACTATCGGCTCTCCTGAGCCAGCTTCCCGTGGGACTGAGTCATCTTGAGATGACTCAGTGGCAGCTTCCTGTCACCTACGTCTCCGGTCTGATCTGTACCCTGTTAGGTTCCTGTCTACCGCCTCCTTTCACCACAGGTGCCCCTTTATGGGTCTCCTGTGTCTGTAACGTTATCCTTGTCTCCGTGTATAGATTGGTGCGTCTGTTCCGCTGCTTTAATCTACTGTCCACTCTACCGGAGTGATTTCAAGCTGATAGGTTACTGGGCTCCTCATCACTACCACTGCTTTGATAATGCAACTTCCGCGAGGGCCTCCTGCCGGCTTTGTGAAACTTACCAAACTTAATGGTGTTTCATGGGCTCGTGGGATCCGCAGTGTCATTGTGAGCAATGGATGCGACCGAATCCTCCCAACGGGGGTGAAGGTTCCTCTAGATTGGCTAGACGACTGCGCGCCAGCGGCCTCTGCTGCCGGAGAGGAGGGTCCTTCCGCCATAAATTCAAGAAACTTGTAACCAACAAAGGAACATAGTTCAATGGACAATATAAGTTTAGACGTACAAACATAGTACAGAAAACCGATTCACTTGAAAATAATTACTTTGAAAATGTACTTAAATGGATTTACTAGAATGGGTGTATTGAAATGCGACTGTAGGGTCACCAATGCAAGTGGCAAGAGAAACAGTTTGCTTTAGTGGCTGGAAGACAATTGGCTGTAGTGGCTGAGAAAGCAGAGGCTCTAGTGGCTGAAAGACAGTCGGCACTAGTCGCCTGATCACGGTTGGCTGTAGTGGTCAGGAAAGCAGAGGCTCAATAGTTTGGATAAGAATTGTGGCTCTAGTGCATGGGAAAGCATGGGCTGAATGGCCGGGATAAGGACAGTGGCTGTAGTGTTGTCAACACTTGTGTCTCTGGGGAAGCGGGACAGTGCATCTGCGTTGCCATGCTGTGCACCAGGCCTGTGCATGATGTCAAAGTCAAACGATTGCATCATGCATGCCCATCTTGAGATGGCACCGGTTCATTTTGCTAAGGAGAACACGTAAAAAATGCAATGTTACTCCCCATGCCTTTGGCCTGCTGGGTAGTTGTGAGGTAGGTATTGTGCCTCACTGGGGTGTTTGTATTCTACATTAAAGTGTTGCAACTACTGTGTGTATCCCCCCCCCTGCTTTTAGCTTGCTGGGTGGGTAGGTACCTAGGAACTATTCTTGTAACAAATAGCATATCACCACCTGTATTACCCCCCCTTTCACGGTGTGGGAATAAGGAAGGTGGTGAAAGCGAATGGCCAGAAATAAATCTAAGAAGTAGCAGAGTGCAAAGGGCACATGATGCAAAATTAGTTGATGCCGCATATATAGAGCGCTGCTGGCGCTGAGCGAACTGATGGCGCTGAGCGCGCTGATGCCGCTAAGAGCGCTGAGGCCGATGAGGCTGCTGAGGGCGCTGATGCGCTGAGTGCGCTGATGCGCTGAGGGCCCTGATGTAGCAGAGGGCGCTTGATGTAACAGAGGGCGCTGATGCTGCATATGGCATTGGTGGTGCATAGGGCGGTGATGCTGCATAGGGCGCTGATGGCGCTGTGGGCGCTGAGGGTGCTAAGGGCGTTGAAGGCGCTGAGGGTGCTGAGGCTGCTGAAGGCGCTGATGCTACTGAGGGTGCTGAGGGCGCTGAGGGCGCAGAAGGCGCTGAGGGCTCTAACGGCGCTGAATTGCTGAAGGCGCTGATGTTGCTGAGTCGCTGAGGGCGCTGGATGCTGCATGGGGCGCTAATGGCGCTGAGGGCGCTGATGCCGCTCAGGGCGCTAACGACCTTGAAGGCGCTTAGGGCGCTGAGGCCGTTGAGGGCGCAGAAGGCGCTGCGGGCGCTGAATCGCTGAAGGCGCTGAGTCGCGGAAAGCCCTGGCATCCTAGGCTAGCGATGATGAGCCATTGTGTCTGGTCATTCACTGAAGCAGCCATGAGATGCGTGGGTGTGATCATTGTCACGTCCTGAGGCAGGGTTGTAAAGGCGTGATCGCAAGCATAGGACTTGAGAAGGTGAGGGTACTACAGAGCTAGCTCTCGAATGCGAAACTTAGCAGCGATCTGAGCGGCAGGTGCGATGTCACTGTACAAGTACTTGTTGACCTGGACACCGTTGCGCAAAGTTGCTTCCAATCCTGCACACAAGCCTCCGCACATTTCATACACCTTTTTTTGGGCCATGTATGTGACTGCGGCGGGGAGAGGTGTAGTGCAGATGGTAATGACGGCTTTGACCCCAAAGTAGTTGTCTACAGGTGCCCCAAGCGTGAGCTCTAAGGGTTTGTAGGTTTGCCTGAGTGTGAGCTCTAAGGACTTGTGGCTGTGCCCGAACGTGAGCTCAAGGGACGCACCGTGTTGTTTGTGCTTGTGTCCATCACCATCAGGACCCGTAGGGGTCTTGACGAGGACTATCAACTTTCTGATCATACGCAAAGAGTGTGTTGTTGATCATGATGTCGTTGTCGGCACCACCGTGAGTGTCAGGGGCACTGTTGAATGTTTCAAGAGGTGTAACAAAAGGTCAACGTGGGACACTGGTGTGTGCTCTTGGAGCATTGGAGCTGGTGTTCTTGCTGGGGACAAAGGAGGGTACTCTGAGTCCTTAGCTTGTTACTCCTTAAGAACAGGGATGCGCGTGGCTGGCTGTCCCAAGGTGATGTTGCTCAAAGGTTGTTCAGAACTGTCTAATGCGCGCCTCAATTGACGCTGCCCTGTCCAAGGCGTTATTGCGTCACGTGTCAAGCGTAATGAGGGCGGCGCACTACTTGGTCTAGGTGGTGTGTTGTCAGTGCCTGGCGGCTGAGGCATCGGCGGACATACAACCACAGGAGGGAGGAGAGGCCTAGCGACGTTGGGAAGCGGTGGAGAAGGGAGTCCACAGGATAGAGGAGGAGAGGGGGACGAAGGGCCCTTGACGACTGGTGGAAAAGGGGACAAAGGGCCACCAATGACCGTAGGAGACGAGGCTTCTAGGATGTCCGGGGGAGGAGAAGGAGCAGCTACGTCGATGACGACAGGCGGCTGGATCGCAAGGGTTCTTAGTGGATCTAAACCAGGGTCGGGTCGTTCCCCCCATTCCAGGGATGGTTTTCCCCTAATGGGGGAGGTGAGCTTATGTGCTGGGTGAGGATGCTGATGTAATATGCTGATGTGGTGGGTGAGGTAGCATTATCTGATACCGCCGAATTAGTACCGTCGGTATTGTGCAAAAGCATTTGTTGAAGGTGGTTGGCTATAGTTAAATCATCAGAATGAGTGTTTCTGATGTCTGGTAGAGCTTGGGCACTAGCGGCCGCTGCGACGCTTCTTGTACCTTGCATTCAGTGTTTATCAAAGAAATGATAGGTTAGGAAGTGGGGTAATCCAAACAGTATCAGATATTGAGATTCTCCTGAAGAAGGAAGCATCGGGTATATAAAGCAGCTTCAATTTGAAGAGGCTTAATTGTTCCGGAGTAAGTAGCACTACAAGAAATAATTTCTGTGGAGCGGGTGTAAGATGTGGAAGTGGGCCAGCTGGAGGCGACGGTTTGCCGTTGCCTGGCGGCTAGGAGTGTGGTTTGGTATCGAAAAGCAAGATATTGGAGTCTGGATATTCCTCAGAGAATCTTGGAAATGTAGTGTACCGACAGAGCTGGTGGGACAGAAAATTCAGCCACAGAAAATTCAGCCAAATTGAGGGACTCAAAATTGACGTAGAGAAAATTCAGGCAAATTGAGCCATAGAAAATTTAGGCACAGAAAATTTAACCACAGAAAATTCAGGCAAAGATAGCCGCAGAAAATTCAGCCAAATTCAGGGACACAAAATTGACGTACAGAAAATTCAGGCAAATTGAGCCGTAGAAAATTCAGGAACAGAAAAATTAACCACAGAAAATTCAGCCATAGAAAAGTCTGAAAGTTCTGCAAGAAGTAATTTATTGGAAAGTGGGGTGAGAAGTTGTAGTTGGCCTGTTGGTAGGAAAGTCCTTCTCCGTGCCTTTCGGCTGGGGTGATTTTCTTGTACCGAAATGCAAGGTAGAAGCAGCGCTTCGTCGTCGTCGTTGGGCTAGGTGGTGGTTGGCATAAAAAAAAACAGATAGGAGCAGCGCACCGCCGTTGTCTTTCGGCTATGTGGTAGGTTTTGGAAACCCAAGGCCAGATGAGGAATTCTGTACCTTGACAAGACCTGGGATGATTCTTGGAAATCTTGGGAGTCAAGAGTACCTACACAAGGGTAAGGTGGGGAGTGCAACTGATCAGTACGGTAACAGTTTGTGTTTGTCGTTTGTTGATGTTGTATGGATGATGAGGTATGCTGGTATCAGCTGTAGCGTTATCAGCGATAACTGTATGAGCGATAGTTGTAACAGCAAGTGCGGGATTGTCCTTGCTGAACAGGCCTGGTACTCAGGGGTGTGGAATCTCACAGCAGAGGGAGAGGTATCAGCAAATTGGTATCAGCAAGTTGGTATTCGCCGTATAAGTGTTCAGAAGTACGGGATCGGTACTGTCTCTGAACGGATAGGGCGGTTCTAAACAGGATTGGTATCAAGAAGTTGGCTGGTACATACTTTACTTGACAAGTTCTGTCTTACAGTAGGTGTATTTTCTGGTGTATTTTTAGATCAGTTGTGTGGGTTCTGTTCTACAGCAGGTGTATGTTCCTGGTGTATGTTTGGGTCAGGTGGGTGGGTTCTGTCTTACAGCAGGTGTATGTTCCTGTTGTATGTTTGGATCAGGTGGGCGGGTTCCGTCCTACAGCAGGTGTATGTTTATGTTGTATGTTTGGATCAGGTGGGTGGGTTCTCTCCTACAGCAAGTGTATGTTTCTGTTGTACGGTTGGATCAGGTGGGGAGTCTCAAAGTGGCAGACTGGCTTGGATTAGAAGTAGCAATGGAAGCGTGCAGGGATAAGTACATGTCTGATGTGGTTCTTGGGTGGGAAACCGCAAGGTGGGTTGGGTTCTTAGTCCTCCAGGAGGCTGCTAGTGAGTTGCGTCGACTCGTAACGTAGGAGGAGCAATGGAGGAAAAGAGTGCCCTTGATCTATAGTTGATCAGTATGGTTATGGAGGCTGTATGCGTGTTGCTAGAATGGGGTAATTAGTTCTAGACTATGGTCACAGCAGGTAGGTTGGGGGAATTAAGTCCAAACTATATGTGTACAACTTGATCCAATCAGCAGCAAAGGGCTATGGGTTCGCTGCCCAAAGTGATCGCTTTGCTTGCTGGCTCAATCTCTTAGAAAGCTTCCCTAGGGTATATTCCCGTGGGTAGCTTTGTATCTGTCCAGAAAAAAAACTAAAGCCCTGGCAGGGAGTACCAAGATGGTGGGGATTAGGGAGGTGTTTGGGACTCAGATACCTTTACATTTTTGCTTTTTCATATTTCCAAGTAAATTACCCTTAGAGGGTTAAGGAAGTAAGCAATGCAGGCTTCATCATTGTCAGTAACTTGTATTTGCAAAGTTAAGGGGCCTGCTGTTGCTGGACATTTAGTCAGTGCACAAGAGGTCCAGCGATCTTCAGATGGGGCCCCTTAGGTACAGGTGCAAATAAAAATATTTAAAGGTGTCAGCTGGCGTTGTAATGCCTGGTCTTGGATGTGTTTCCTGGCCCCCCTTAATTAGGGGGTGGATAGCATCTTTTAGACTGCATTATATGCCATGGCTTAAAACCTTAAAATAATAATATTGCACCATCTAGCTTTAAGTTTCAGACCCTTACAGGTCTGTCTTTGTGCTACTACCATAAGAGTCGCTACTGTCAAATAATAACAGAGTACTTCCCCTGGGAGTGCTCCGATAGCTTCTTGAAGATATACTCTTGTGGAACAGAGGGATGGTGGTGGGGAACTAGAAAAATGACAGGACTGAATTGCTGTGACAGCAATTTGATCAAAGTAGTATTGGTCTAGTGTTGTGCACAGACTAAATACTCGTGGTGATCTGGCACTGATTTTGAATTAGCAGCACGCGAACGTCCTCGTTTCACCTTCCGCAGGATTTAAACTTTATTAGCGCGAATGTTGGTACCTGGTCCCGCCTTTCCTAATACTCTATTTCTCACACTACGGTGTGGGAGATACGGCATTCTGTACTCCGGTAGCCGCGTTTCCGAGGGGTTGGAAGCACTGTCGTCTGAACTGACGGGGGCGTCTGACCGTTCCGAGGGGTTAGACTTTGGCTAGCAGTTGAGGAGTCGAGGCAAAGGGAGAGGGGTTGACCGGAGTCTCCTTCTTAAGTCCGGCAGACGAGGGTTGTCAATGCTCGGAGAGGGTACTGGAGGCGACCGCAGGTTGACAGGTTTTCCGGAGTCGGTGACGACAGGGGCTTGGAGACGCAGAGGTTGGAAAACCCGTGGTAGTTATGGACAAGGAGTTGAGAGTCTAATGAGTTACAAAGTGTTCTTAAGAACGATAAAATGCCAGAAACTGTGGTTGCCATGTGGACGTGCAAGTGTCTAAAGAACTTGCCGGAAATGGCAAGTGAGATGCGTATTGCAATGTGCGAGGGTTGTCAAGCGTTGCAACAGCCTAAGATAATTATTTATGCCAATTGAAAGCTTTATATGTTGTCGTGACGGTTTGGTGTCAAGACGAGGCTAACACGGCAAAAGGGTTAGGCGTGCAAGCGGCGCCGAGTGATCACCTATGCCGGCGATAGTATGAAACGCACCTGGACAAGGAGTTGAGAGTCGAATGAGGACGAGTTGGTCGTCTCAAACGCTTATGAACTGTCTTGTTTTAGGGTGCGCTTGCATTTACAGGCGAAAGGAGATGCGTACATGATTACTGTCGCTCGGTGGTTGCGACAAGTGCTGTCACGGAACCTACGCATGATCTGTGACGCGGGATTGTGACGCGGGATTGCAACGGGCGTGTGACAGAGTAATGTCTGGCAGGTGCGTGCAACGTCAGCGTGTATAGACAAGTGCTGGCGTGTCACGGAACCTGGGCTGTGACGTGGCCTTGGCCCGCACTCGTATCAGGGCTGTAGCTAAGTGACTAGGAGTGACTGTGTGTGGCTGAGCAGTAGGACAGCTACGAGCAGCTTCAGCGCTGGGGTAGCTGCATGTAGCTGAGCGCCAGGTAGGCATGTACGGTGGCCAGGTGGGCCGGGCCTAGGTCTGGTCGGAGTCTACGCTAGTGCGTGTGTGTGCGGTACAGGGTGTTTCCCTGCTTTAAGTGATACGTAACTAAACACGCGATCGCGTGTGACACCCAGCCACCCAAAGGAGCAATTGCCTTGAATATAATATAATAATGTAAAATGCAATATACGATATAATTATATATAATATAATGGGCGTCATTGGCACGCAGAGCAACTGATGTGAAGTTGCTGACGATCGCTTCTGTCGTGGTTCATTCAGGAGGGACCAACATCAGCATCATCAACAGCATCATCATTAGCAGCAGCACCTGCCGGTAGGAGGGAGCAGCAACAACAGCAGCAGCAGTAGCTTCCCGCAGGAGGGAGCAGCATCAACATCATTAGCAGCAGCAGCAGCAGCTGCCGGCTGGAGGGAGCAGCATCAACAGCAGCAGCAGCAGCTTCCCGCAGGAGGGAGCAGCATCAACAGCATCATCATTAGCAGCAGCAGCTGCCGGCAGTAGGGAGCAGCATTAACAGCATCAGCAGCATCAGCAGCAGCTGCCGGCGGGATGGAGCAACATATACAGCATCAGCAGCATTTATCAACAGCATCAGCATCATCTACCGGCGGGAGGGAGCAGCATCGGCAGCATAAGTAGCAACAGCAGCATCAGCAGCATCAGCAGCAGCTGCCTGCAGAAGGGAGCTAGAGGGTGCGGGTTGGAATGAAGCGGGGTGCAGGAGGGTGCAGGTTGGGACGGAGTGGTCTGGGATGGGGTGGGCTGTAGTAAGATGTAGGTTGGGATGGAGTGGGTTTGGATCGAGTGAGCTCGAGGATGGTGCGGGTTGGGATGGAGTGGTCTGGGAGTAGTGGGATGTATTAAGGTGCAGGTTGGGATGGAGTGGTTTGGATTGAGTGAGCTTGAAGACGGTGTGGGTTGGGATGGAGTGGGGCGGGGATGGAGGGGGCTGTATTACGGTGCAGGTTGGGATGGAGTGGGTTGGGATGGAGTGGGCTGTATTAAGGTGCGGGTTGAGATGAAGTGGGCTGGGAAGCATAGGGCTATATTAAGGTGCGGGTTGGGATGGAGTAGGCTTGGATGAATCGGGCTGTATGAAGGTGCGGGTTGCGATGGAGTGGGCTGTATTAAGGTGGTGGTTAGGAAGGAGTGGGCTGTATTAAGGTCCGGGTTGGGATGGAGTGGTCTGGGATGGAGTGGTCTGGGATAGAGTGGGCAGTATTAAGGTGCGGGTTGGGACAGAGTGGGCTGTATTATAGTGTAGGTTGTGATGGAGTAGACTGGCATGGAGTGGGCTGCATTAAGGTGCTGGTTGGGATGGAGTGAGCTAGGATGAATCGGGCTGTATTAAGGTGCGGGTTGGGATGGAGTGGGCAGGGATGGAATGGTCTGTATTAAGATGCGGGTTGGGATGAAGTGGGCTGGGATAGAGTGGGGGGTATAAAGGTGCGGGTTGGGATGGAGTGGGCTGTATTAAGGTGCGGGTTGGGATTGAGTGGGTTGGGACGGAGATAGCTGTATTATAGTGCGGTTTGTGATAGTTTGACTGGCATGGAGTGGGCTGGGATTGAGGTGCGGATTGGGATGAAGTGGGCTGGGATGGAATGGGCCGGGATAAAGGGGCTGGGATGGAGTGGGCTGTATTAAAGTGTGGGTTGGGATGGAGTGGGTATGGATGGAGTGTGCTCCTTGAGGGTGCGGGTTGGGATGGAGTTGGCTGGGATGGAGTGGGCTGGGATAAAGGGGCTGGGATGGAGTGGGCTATATTAAGTTGTGGGTTGGGATCAAGTGGGTTGGGATGGAGTGAGCAGTATTAATAGGCGAGTTGGGATGGAATGGGCTGTATTAAGGTGCAGGTCGGGATGGAGTGGCTTGGGATGGAGTAGGCTGTGTTAAGGTGGGTGCTGGGATGGAGTGGTCAGGGATGGAGTGGGTAGTATTGAGGTGTGTGTTGGGATGGAGTTGGCTGCGATGGAGTCGGCTGTATTGAGGTGTGGGTTTGGATGGAGAGGGTTGGGCTTGAGTGGGCAGGGATGGAGTGGGCGGTATTCAAGTGTGGGTTGGGATGGAGTGGGCTGAGACGGAATGGGCCGCATTAAGGTGCATGTTGGGATGGAGTGGGCTGGGCTTGAGTGGGCACGTATGGAGTGGGCGGGATTAAAATGTGGGTTGGGATGGAGTGGGCTGTATGAAGGTGCGAGTTGGAATGGAGTGGGCTGGGTGGAGTGGGCTGTATGAAGGGGCGGGTTAGGATGGTGTGGGCTGGGATAGAATGGGCTTTATTAAGGTGCGGGTTGGGATGGATGGGCTGGGATGGGATGGAGTGAGCTGTATTAAGGTACGGGTTGGGATGAAGTGAGATCAAGAGGGGTGCGGGGTTGGGATGGAGTGGGCTCAAGGAGGGTGCCGGTTAGGATGGAGTGGGCTGGGCTGGGATGGAGTGAGCTTTATTTAGGTGCGGGTTGGGATGAAGTGAGATCAAGAGGGGTGCGGGGTTGGGATGGAGTGGGCTCAAGGAGGGTGCGGGTTTGGATGGAGTGGGCTGGGATGGGATGGAGTGAGCTGTATTTAGGTGCGGGTTGGGATGAAGTGAGATCAAGAGGGGTGCGGGGTTGGGATGGAGTGGGCTCAAGGAGGGTGCCGGTTAGGATGGAGTGGGCTGGGCTGGGATGGAGTGAGCTTTATTTAGGTGCGGGTTGGGATGAAGTGAGATCAAGAGGGGTGCGGGGTTGGGATGGAGTGGGCTCAAGGAGGGTGCGGGTTTGGATGGAGAGGGCTGGGATGGGATGGAGTGAGCTGTATTTAGGTGCGGGTTGGGATGAAGTGAGATCAAGTGGGGTGCGGGGTTGGGATGGAGTGGGCTCAAGGAGGGTGCGGGTTAGGATGGAGTGGGCTGGGATGGGATGGAGTGAGCTGTATTTAGGTGCGGGTTGGGATGAAGTGAGATCAAGAGGGGTGCGGGGTTGGGATGGAGTGGGCTCAAGGAGGGTGCGGGTTAGGATGGAGTGGGCTGGGATGGGATGGAGTGAGCTGTATTTAGGTGCGGGTTGGGATGAAGTGAGATCAAGAGGGGTGCGGGGTTGGGATGGAGTGGGCTCAAGGAGGGTGCCGGTTAGGATGGAGTGAGTTGGGATGTAGTGGACTGGAGCGGGTAGGTATGGAGGGGGATGTAGGAGGGTGCGGGTTGGTTACGAGTGCCTCGAAGCTGGTTGAAATGGAGGGGACTGCAGGAGGGTGTGGGTAAGGATGGACTGAGCTCGAGGAGTGTGCGAGTTGTGATCGAATGGATCAACCTCCTGTTTTGTTTTGTTATAAACGGAATTTCACCCGAGGAGGTGGGTCTCACGTCATAAATCAGCAACACCGTAGCTATAGGCATCACTATGTTTTTATTTTGTTTTGTTATTTTTGTTATGAAAATAATTTTATTCGAGGAGGTGGGACTCAAAACACAAAGCAGCATCACCATAGCAACATGCATCACCATTGTTGTTGTTTTTTAGTTTTTTTTTAATGAAAGAAATTTCACTTGAGGCAGTGGGTCACCCGACACAAACAAGCTTCACCATAGCAAAATGCATCACATTTTTTTTTTTTTATGTTATGAAATGAATTTTGCCCGAGGTGGTGGATCTCCCGACATAAATCAGCATCACCATGCATCACCAGCAACAGGCATCACAGTTATTTTATTTTTTGTGTTATGAAAGGATTTTCACCCGAGGAGGTGGGTCTCACGACACAACCCAGCATAACCATGGCAACAGGCATCACTAATTTTATTTTTTTATTTTTTTATGAAAGGAATTCCACCCAAGGAGGTGGGTTTCTTGACACAAACCAGCATCACCTTAGCAACATGCATCACCATTTGTGTGCGTGTGTGTGTGTGTGTGTGTGTGTGTGTTTTAATGAGAGGAATTTCACCCCAGGAGGTGGGTCTCCTGTCACAGACCAGCATCACCATAGAAACATGCATCACAATGTTTATATTTTATTCTGTTCTTTTTATCATAGAAGGAATTTCATCCGTGGAGTTCGGTCTCGCGACACAAACCAGCGTCACCATGGCAATAGGCATCAAACTGTTTGTATTGTTTTTTATTATTGTTGTTATGAAAGGAATTTCTCTCAAGAAGGTAGGTCTCCCGACACAAACCAGCATCACCATAGCAACATGCATCACCATTAGTGTGGGTTTTTTTTTTTTTTTTTTTAATGAAAGGAATTTCACACGAGGAGGTGGGTCCCCTGACTCAAACCAGCATCACCATAGAAAGAGGCTTCACAATGTTTATATTTTATTTTGTTATTTTTATCTTAAAAGGGATTTCATCCGTTGAGGTCGGTCTCCCGACACAAACCAGCATCACCATAGCAGCAGGTATCAAAATGTTTTCATTTTGTTTAATTAATTTTGTTATGAAAGGAATTTCACCCAAGGAGGTAGGTCTCCCGACACTAACCAGCATCACCACAGCAACATGCATCACCATTATGTTTTATTGGTTGTTATGAAAGGAATTCCACCCGAAGAGGTGGGTCTCACGACTCTAACGAGCATCACCGTAGCAACATGCATCACCATTTTTTTTTTTTTTTGTAATGAAAAGAATTTCATCCGAGGAGGTGGGTTTCCCGACACAAACCAGCATCACCATAGCAACATGCATCACCATTAGTGTGTGTGTGAATGTTTTTGTAATGAAAGGAATTTCACCCAGGGAGGTGGGTTTCCTGACACAAACCAGCATCACCATAGAAAGAGGCTTCACAATGTTTATGTTTTATTATGTTATTTTTATCATAAAAGGAATTTCATCCGTGGAGGTCGGTCTCCCGACACAAACCAGCATCACCATAGCAGCAGGTATCAAAATGTTTTTATTTCGTTTAATTATTTTTGTTATGAAAGGAATTTCACCCAAGGACATAGGTCTCACGAAACAAACCAGAATCACCATAGTAACAGGCATCAAAATATGTTTTTTTTGTTTCCTTTATTTGTTATGCAAGGATTTTCACTTGAGGAGGTGGGTCTGCTGACACCAACCAGCATCACCATAGCAGCATGCATTTTTTTTTTTATGAAAGTAATTTCACCCGAGGAGATGGGTCTCCTGACACAAACGAGCATCACCATAGCAACATGCATCACCATTATTGGTTGTTATGAAAGGAATTTTACCTGAGGAGGGCAGTCTCCCAACCCCAACCAGCATCTCTGTAGCAGCATGCATCACAATATTTTTGTTTTTATAATGTTTTGTTTTGTTTTTGTTTTTATAATGTTTTGTTTTGTTTTTGTTTTTTGTTATGAAAGGAATTTGAACCAAGGAGGTATGTCTCCCGACACTAACCAGCATCACCACAGCAACATGCATCACCATAGCAACATGCATCACAGTTATTTTATTTTCTATGTTATTAAAGGATTTTCCCCCGAGGAGGTGGGTCTCCCAACACAAACCAGCATCACCATAGCAACTTGCATCACCATTTGTGTGAGTTTGTTTGTGTGTGTGTGTGTTTTTAATGAAACAAATTTCACCCAAGGAGGTATGTCTCTCGACACAAACCAGCATCACCATAGCAACTTGCATCACCATTTGTGTGTGTGTGTGTGTGTGTGTGTGTTTTGTAATGAAAGGAATTTCACCTAAGGAGGTGGGTCTCCTGACACAAACCAGCATCACCATAGAAACAGGAATCACCATTTGTGTGTGTGTGTGTTTTAATGAAACTAATTTCACCCAAGGAGGTATGTCTCTCGACACGAACCAGCATCACCATAGAAACATGCAGAGCCATTAGTGTGTGTGTGTGTGTCTTTTTTTTTGTATGAAAGGAATTTTACCCAAGGAGGTGGGTCTCCCAACACTAACCAGCATCACCATAGCAACACGCATCACCATTAGTGTGTGTGTGTGTCTGTGTATGTGTGTGTTTTTATTTTTTTGTAATGAAAGGAATTTTCACCCGAGGAGGTGGGTCTCCTGACACAGACCCGCATCATCATAGCAACATGCATCACCGTTAGTGTGTGTGTGTGTGTTTATTTTTTGGTAATGAAAGGAATTTCACCGGGGAGGTGGGTCTCCTGACACAAAGCAGCATCACCATGGCAACGTGCATCACCATTAGTGTGTGTGTTTATTTTGTGTAATGAAAGGAATTTCACCCGGGGAGGTGGGTCTCCTGACACAAAGCAGCATCACCATGGCAACGTGCATCACAATGTTTAAATCTTATTTTGTTATTTTGATCATACAAGGGATTTCATCCGAGGAGGTGGGTCTCCCGACACAAACCATCATTACCATAGCAACAGGCATCACAATGTTTTGTTATGTTTGACTTGGAAGGATTTTCACCCGAGGTATTCCTTCACATGTATTTTCTCATTGTTTTCCTGCCAGTTTTTACCCACCCATGAGATGCGGGCACATCTGGAGTCCAGTAAGGCATGCGCCAAGATAACTAGCTAATGTTACCATCATCATTAGCATCAGCATTAGCATCAGCATCAGCATCAGCATCCGCAACGTCATAATCATCATCATCATCATCATCATCATCATCATCATCATCATCATCATCATCATCATCATCATCATCATCATCATCATCATCATCATCATCATCATCATTATTTATGGTACTCTATTGAGCTTACTTGAGTTCAATACTTCAGTACTTCAGTACTTTTGAGCTTACTTGTGTTCAGTACTTCAGTACTTCAGTACTTTTGAGCTTACTTGAGTTCAGTACTTCAATACTTCAGCACTTTTGAGCTTACTTGAGTTCAGTACTTCAGTACTTCAGTACTTGTGAGCTTATTTGAGTTCAATACTTCATTACTTCAGCACTGTTGAGCTTACTTGACTTCAGTACTTCAGTACTTTTGAGCTTACTTGAGTTCAATACTTCAGTACTTCAGTACTTGTGAGCTTAATTGACTTCAGTACTTCAGAACTTCAGTAATTTTGAGCTTACTTGACTCCAGTACTTCAGTACTTCAGGTCTTATGAGCTTACTTGACTTCAGTACTTCAGTACTTCAGTACGTATGAGCTTACTTGACTTCAGTACTGCAGTGCTTCAGTACTTCAGTACTTATGAGCTTACTTGACTCCAGTACTTCAGTACTTTAGTACTTATGAGCTTACTTGACTTCAGTGCTTCAGTACTTCAGTACTTATGAGCTTACTTGACTTCAGTACTTCAGTACTTATGAGCTTACTTGACTTCAGTACTTCAGTGCTTCAGTACTTCAGTACTTATGAGCTTACTTGACTTCAGTACTTCAGTACTTTAGTACTTATGAGCTTACTTGACTTCAGTACTTATGAGCTTACTTGACTTCAGTACTTCAGTACTTCAGTACTTCAGTGCTTCAGTACTTCAGTACTTATGAGCTTACTTGACTTCAGTACTTCAGTACTTCAGTGCTTCAGTACTTCAGTACTTATGAGCTTACTTGACTTCAGTACTTCAGTACTTCAGTACTTCAGTGCTTCAGTACTTCAGTACTTATGAGCTTACTTGACTTCAGTACTTCAGTACTTCAGTACTTCAGTGCTTCAGTACTTCAGTACTTATGAGCTTACTTGACTTCAGTACTTCAGTACTTTTGAGCTTACTTGACTCCAGTACTTCAGCTTATCATTATTATGATGATGATTTGTCTTCTTGCTTATTTGATTGATTACTCAGTGTCTGTGCATGGAACTTCGACTTTTCAACCTACTTTTGTTTATTGAAGTTGTGAAAGGCATTTCACCCTAGGAGGTGGGTCTCCCAACACAAACCAGCGGCATGGAGGATTCAATTCGAATGGCGTTGCCACTCCTACAAAAGAGTAGGCGCATGCTAAATGCTGTGCTAAAAATGTAATGATAACGTGTGGTGGGG
Organism: Chlamydomonas sp. ICE-L; assembly: GCA_013435795.1. NCBI lineage: Eukaryota > Viridiplantae > Chlorophyta > Chlorophyceae > Chlamydomonadales > Chlamydomonadaceae > Chlamydomonas > Chlamydomonas sp. ICE-L. Next base: position 6,380,006 of record JACBWV010000472.1, read on the forward strand.
TGTGTTATTGAGAGAGCCCCGTCTTATGATGATAGAGAACGGGCTGCTACTTTACCTTGACAAAGCTACCATGGCGGTTGACAGCGTCCGCAAACACTTAAGCGCACCCATAGAGATTTGAACCCAGCACCTTCATCGGTTGAACGAGGTCACTAATTCAACCATCTGTCGAAACGGGATGCTTGTCTATGCTGCCTACTCCCTTCCTTTAGTACCAAGAGCCATTTTCTTATGAGGCTGGAATACATATATATATTCCGAAACGCTGTTTAGTCTCAGAATTGATTTTTCTGAGTGTAAAAAAAGGTCATCTCTCTATATATATTATAGCCTAATAAGCATTATATTAATATGCTTTTCATTCGCAATTTGGAGTTTACCTCCTGGACCAGGTTCTAAGGTGCATGTTGTCTAAACCCTCACTTTTAAAAAAGTGTCTAGCTGACCCAGCGCTGTTCAGTCTCGGCATTGATTTGTGCTGAGTATGTAACAATATCCTTCCTTCTCCATATACCACACACAATTAGGTGAAAATCTGCCAGCCTCTGATCGCCGTCTTCGGCAGTAAAATACATAATTACTAGGAAAATGTAAACGGGGACGATTTCATTTTTTCATTCAATTTTTTTCTTTTCTTAATTTCTTTTTTTCTTTTTTTCTTTTTTATTTTTTCCCGTTCCATTTAAAGAGTGCTTTGATATGACTCTCTATAACTCACGAATCATATCCAGGGTACTTCAAATGGCCAAATTGGCCAGCGCTTTAGCGCACTTGAAAATAAAAAACTGCGCTTTGTAGTGCAAAAAGCGCAAAAAATGCTTGTAGCGCCCACAAGGGGTTGCAAAAAACTGCGCTTAAAGCGCAGAGGGGGTCAAAAAGCCAGCGCTCAAAAGTGCAAAAGCACGCGCTTAGAATGTCCCTGATCCTATCATGTACTGCCTGGTAGGGTTTCCATGGAATGAAACCATCCGGTGGGATCTCAAACCTGCTATTTAAATGCCGCCACAGAGGGCACGTGTAACTTAGTCCAAGCTAACGACATAAAGAGTAGTGTGTCATCTATGTGACCCTGGAACTGTTAAGATTTGTGTGTGTGTGTGTGTGTGTGTGTGTGTGTGGGGGGGGGGGGGGGGGGGGGGGGGGGGGGGGGGGGGACAAAACAGGGTACTACATGACGTGCGCAATTGCACACTATCGCGCAAGGTTTTGGAGCCCGACTGCGTGATTGCCGCAATTTTTAAAATCCCCCCAGGGCGCAGCGCGCAGATTTCCGTTTTCAGTTGAGTTAAAAGCGCAACCAAAAATGACAAAATGTAGTACCCTGGTAACATACACAATTCCATAAAAATGTATTACCCTGGTAACAAAAACAATTTCAAAATGAGCCAGTGCCTCGACGCATGTCAGAGTCTTTTGTATGAGTGGCAACGCCATTCGAACTGAATCCTCGGTTTTGCAGTTTTGTGTCGGTAGACCCACCTCCTGGGGTGAAAAGCCTTTCACACACAAAAAAAGCACCAGCTGGCTGAAACATCTTGTAACAAACACAATTATACAATGAGCCAGTGCCTCTACGTATGTCACATATCACACAGCTTCTTGCATCTCACAGCCTCACATGGTGACCAGGGTACTACTAAGCGCGCGGGGCAGCGCGGGGCCGCACTGCCTTTTCATGCCCCTCTGCGCGTGCAGTTTTTGCGCTTTTTGCACTAAAAAGCGCTGACCAATTTGACATGTGACCAATGACCAATGTGACATGATCTATCATACAACTCGACGTATAGTTGTACGTATGAATGTATTGTTACAGTCCAGGGGTAGGTCAAATAGGCTTAAGGGACTTGCTCAACTCGACGAGTTGATAGCTAGTAGCATGATAGATCCTGTCAAAGGGGGCAAAATTGACAACCCTGGTGAGTTGAAATTGAAACCGAAATTGTTACGTCCGTGTAGTACAGTTATTCACAGGAGATGACGTAAAGGACACCACAGCGTAAGCCGGGGCCAGCTATAGTCACCGTAAAATTGAAAACCCTGGTGAGTTGACTGGTATATATTTATTGGCCCTGCAAATATTGAAGGTGCTATATTTCGTAACTTGAGGGTTTAGGGGGTGCTATGTTACAGCCGTTGGAGGTTGATTTTTGCCCCAAGAAAGCTCCTTGTAGCACCCCGAAGACTACTAGGAGCACCATTGTGATACATAAACTTGAACTTGTTTACATGGCTCCAGCCTTTTAGGCGCCACGCCGTCTTTGGTAGTAACATGAAAACACAAGCAATTCAAATCAAAGCTTTCCTACCCAAATATGTTTGATCCAATACTACCGGTACGTATAGCTTAGACTCCGGTTCCTTTCCTTATAACGACCCTGCACTGACCGTGGTGTCTGCACTCTACAGCCCTGTGATTACATTAAGGACATAGATGTGTGGTGTTGTAGTATTTGTAGCTATCCATGTTTACACCGCCGGACCGCCCGCAGACTGTGAGCACTGAGCAGCCCGAAGGCTGTCAGATTATACAATCGAAACAATGACTGCACTGAAAGCTGTAGAGATAACCACGCTACTGGCCACCACCACGTTACTGGGCACCAATTAACATTAGAGTGTGGGACCTTTTAAACTTAAACCAGTTGACTGGAACGAAGTGGAGAAGGTCCTATTCTCCAATCATTTTATTATTTAATATACAACCGTCCTCAGATCCGACCCCTAGAGATGAAAGCACTGGATCACAAGGAAGGAGGACTGCTGTGTACCATAATTGGATGCCCTAGTCATGGGATGAGAGTGGGAAAACTGAGATGCCTGCTTCTCTCATCAGAGACCTATCCCATATGTCTATCTATATTTCAAACTTACTCCCACTACCAGGAGTTGGAAACTGATAGATGGAAACGGCCCATTGTCCCTTGGAAGGATCGAGTGTCAACTAAGTGATTGGAACCGTTCAAGATGAACACCATGTGGTCTTTGTATGTACCGAAGAAGCCTTACTGTATGCGAGAATAAAGTATCTGAACATGATTTCTCAATCCGGAAGTAAAATGATTCCTCTGTTGTCTGATGTGCAATCCAGAACTCCAGAAGTCGAGCGAATCTTCCTCTCTTTATCCATGAATGTATACAGAGTTTGGATCATTTTTCTAGGAATGATTCGATTTTCAGATTTTTCTTTTTTGGTTAGAACTGTCCAGAAGAAGCAAAAACAATGAAAAAATAGTAAAATCATATATTTGTTCGCGTTTACAGTTTTCTTTTTTTAATGCCAAAGATGCCAAGACAGCAGCCAAAATGATGGCTGAAGCCATGTTACCAAGTTCGAGTTCAAGAACCACGTAACACACGACGCAGGCTATACAATCGGTTGTGCCTCAGGCAGCCAAGATGGGGGTCATCCTGCAGTTCCCTGCTTTTCTCCTTCCGCGATTGAAAAATCAACCAATATGGAGCTGGAGTGGCTGCTCGCCTCCTCGGCCCGCCCTTAACAAGAAGCTATATAACATAATGCGACAAGGAAGCAGCCTAAAAACTGGCAGCTAGCAGGTGACCCACTTTCTGGAAAGGGGAGAAAAACCACAACCATGGCAGTGGAGTCTTATTCATGGGGATCGGCATATCATTTGATGTTGATCAAAGGCGAGTATGATATCATACACACTGCATCATATGATCTTGTATAGAAATGGCAACGTCAGCCTAGTCAGACTGCTGGCATCATATGATGGCATGATATCATATGATATCATACTGCCGTTCCCTACTTATTCAGCATTTGGCGCAGCAGCTGCAGGGGTGGGAGTGCTAGTAGTGGGCGCAGCAGAGGAGATGGATAGATTCACCATCTCGCCAACAGCGGCAACTGAAGCCGCAACAGTAGCTGATTTTGACTCAGCTACTCCCGCAGTAGTTGAGGGCAGGCCACCTATGGCGGCAGCAGCGGCACTCCCTGCTGGCTTCAAGATGGTGCGAGGGATGAGGGCAGCAGACGCGGCCCTTGTGGCTTTCACCTTTTTCTCGGTGGTCTCACCCTTTGGGGGAGGGGGCATGCTCATCTTTGCTACCATTGCTTGCAGTTCTGCATGTATTTGTTGTGGCGTCCTGACATGGACACGCGGCCGTCCTCCTGCGTTGTTGCCAGCTGGCTGCGGGTGCTGGTTGGCGTGCTGTTGGTAGTGCTGCTGCTGATAGTGCTGCTGCTGAGGTGGTGGAGGGGGTTGGTGGTGCATGTGAGCTCCGTAGGGCATGTGCGGTGGAGGGGCGTGGGGGTGCATGGGCATGCCATATGGCATGGCACCGTATTGAGGCATCCCAGGATGGAGTGGTGCACCCATGGGGTGAAGGGGCATGAAGCCCCCCAATCCAGGGGGGGCGAAGCCTGGGTGGATGCCTTGGGGGTGGAAGTTGGGCATGGGGGCCTGGGGGTAAGGGGGGGCCTGATGGGGGCCTGCTGGTGGGGGGGGCTGAGGGGGGGGCTGCTGCTGCTGTCGCTGTTGCTGCCCTCCCTTCAGGTGCTTGAGGAGGCTTGCACCGGCTGATGTAGGGGGGCCTTGGGCAGGAGCCTGGGGGGCAGGGGCAGTACTTACACCACCACCAGGGCCTCCCCTGAGGTGTTGCAAGAGGTTGGCTCCTGCAAACGCCCCATGGTTGGCTGGCGCGGGCGGTTGTGGTGGTGGTGCTTGAGCTTGTGCCTTGGGACCCGGGGGCATGGATGCTGCTGCTGCTGACTTGGCCCGTGCGAGTAGGTTGGAGGAGGGTATGGGTGGGGGGGCAGGGGCGGGGGTAGCAGGGACAGCTGCTCCGGGGGCACCGGCACTCCGGCCTCTGCCCAGGCTCTGATTGTTGTTCGCAGCTGGGGATTTGTTGGCGCCGTTGTTTTTGCCTGCATTGGAGGGAGGGGACAAGGGAAAGAGGGTTGATCAATGTGTGCAACTGCAGTCTTGTCACATATTTTGCCTTTGTGGCGGAGCCCCCACTTCTGGGGGGGCGAGTGCCCCCAGGGTAACCCCGTTGTCTGTCTGTGCATCCGACCGCCCCCCCAGAGACGAAGCCTGAAACGTCGACCAACTGTTTCGTACCTGAATGGCTTCTGTCTGCTGAATTCCGTTGCCAACACTCACTGCCAATTTTATGCGCAGCTTGCGACGCTACCTAGGACTTGTCCATTCATATCAGGGCCACATTTTTTTTGGGTGCAAATTACATGTGTCAATTTGAACTCTTCAGTCTCCAGATATATCCCCGTTCGACGAATGGCTCAGTGGCAGAGCTCCTATAACGACGTATGTGCCAGGTTCGAATCTCCATGGGTGCGCTTAAGTGTTCGCAGCCTCTGTCAACCGCCACGGTAGCTTTGTCCAGGTAAAGTAACGCACCGTTCCCTACCGCCGGAAGACGGGGCTCCCTTAATACCATGCCCCTTAAGGCGTTACTATTACTTTTACCCGGGTATAGGACGTTGACAGAGTTTGATTTTCTGATCATGTCTCAGTTTGTTTAGGGGGCTAAGCACTAGCTGTTCATTCAGATTAGGGTTATTTCGTCTGGAAAGGAACCAGTGTCTGTACTAGCAGCTTTTGGGGCCCCCAAAGGAAACCCCAAGATATTAACACGTAGTACCCCCAAAACACCAGGTACATAATTTAGCACCACCACGACCACACCACCACCACACCACCTCCACCACCACACCACCACACCCAAAACAGCTGAGTGCATAATTTAGCACTTGTGATATCAGGTCCACATGTAGTACAAATAGCACTACATCTGATACAGATCTGATATAAATAAATAAATAAATAAATAAATAAATATATATATATATATATATATACATATATATATATATATATATATATATACTAGTACGGTAGCCCGTGTGGCCGATGGCCACACCTACACACATGTAGACAAACTGCACCCACCTATTATCATAGTACGGTGCCCGTTTGGCATTTGGCCGCACCTGTTTGGGGCTGGGTTACAGAATGGTTTAAACTTGTACTCCCCCCACCCCTCACATTAACACACAGCCATGATGTTTCCCCCACTAAAAACACTGAGCCCCCCCCCCCCCCCCCCCCACACACACACACACCCCTTCCCTCCCGGTGGTCACACCTGTTTTGGGCTGGGTTACATGACAGTTTATGCCGGTTTTTTGTCTGAAGTGCATGCAACTGAAAACACTGACGGACGCATATCCCTCGAGATGGTCCCCTTGTGTACCCACAAGCACCCACATACCACAATACCCCCCCCCCCCCCCCCCCCCCCCCCCCCCCTCCCCCCCAGTTATCTCCACCCCCACCCCACCCAGCCATGTACCCCCACCAACAAACAGCCTCCCTTAGACTCTAACATTTCCTGACATATTTCCTGCCCCTACCCCTTCCCCCACCCCAGCCATCCCACCAGCCCCCCACCCTCTCTCAACTCTCATCCCTCCCCTCCCTCGCACACACACCTACCAGCACACACCTACTCCTTAGCTGTGGGCTTTGCCATAGCTGAAAGGCAAACGAGACGAAGAGCAAGCTGCAGATCCAACCCATCGACAACGTTTGCGCATGTCCCGACTCCGCTGATAGCATCAGACCTGCGCGATTGCGGACCTTCCCTTCCACTTCAGCTGTGATCGACAGCCGACCCCACTGAGCAAACTGAACCTGTGCAATCGCAACCGTCCATACCTGAAGCTTCTTCGCGAGCATGTATTCAGGTCCGAGGACCTATCCTGTCCACACGAACTGCTCCCGAAGTCAATTCGATCTGAGACCTGGAAACATAGCTAGGTTCGTCCATTCAACTTTGCCGCGTTATCGCTATGGCACAATGCACAGCGACATGTTTCTCGATACAGTGGGAGGAAGTTGCATCCAAGTTGCTGAAATGAGATGTTTGGTTAGACCTAGGGCGAGAATGCTCAGCGAGATTGTTCATTTAGTCAACTTTGCCGCGTGCTTGCTATGGCACAATGTGAAGCGACATGTTTCTCAATGCAGTGGGATGAAGTTGCAGTCAAGTCTCTGACATGCAATGGGATGGATGGGATTCGAAAACTTCTGCCAGGTCCGCTGACTGACCACGTCACCTTCCGTTGTGCGCAGCGACAGATCTCTTGATGCAAGGGGTCGATCTTGCAGAGATGCAAGGGAAAAGCTTGTAGGAAGACAAACTGTAGCGCTACCGAAATTAGGTGGATGAACTCAGGCGGGAAAAGGAGAAATCGGGCGGGATGCGCAACAGGTAGAATATGGCCCCGCATAAAGCAGAATATGGCTTCGCATAAGGCAGAAGTCGCAGGAGGCCAAATCAGGCAGAAGTTGAAGCAGGAGGGATCAAAAGCGTGAATTGGCTGAGCGGGCATTGGCTGGGCGGGAAGTCGGTTACGCGATGATGACACCACCACGACCGCGACATATATATATATATATATATATATATAAAGAAATCATGGTGGTCGCGGTCGTGGTGGTGTCATCATCGCGTAACCGACTTCCCGCCCAGCCAATGTCCGCTCAGCCAATTCACGAGTTTGATCCCTCCTACGAGGGTTTAGGGTTTAGGGTTTAGGTTTAGCACCTTCGATATGGTGTCCGATTCAGATGGGAGTTGGAATTGTGGACGTTTCATACAAAAAGAGGGGGAAAATAAGGTTGGCTGAAAGTTTTTTTACCCCCCCCACCCCCCCCACCCCTCCTAAAACCCAATTACCTCACCCTACCCCCCCTAAAATGGGGGTCATTCGAAAGATCTTTTAAAGCCCATTTCAGTTATGCTCTTACATCTTTCACGGGGTTACCCAAACGTGATTTATCGCGAAGTTAAGATTTTGGCCGCTTTGGTTGAAAAAAACTTTGGACCCCTCTAACTTTTGTACAACTTTATTTTGGGCTAAAAAAAAACTTTGTTTTTTTTATATAGTTTGAGGATAGGCTCTATCCAAAGCGAAGGTGCGGTACGGCAGCTTTTTTTTTGCCCCCCCCCTCGTATATATATATATATATATATATATATAATAAAACACTGATCCAGATTACCTCTGCAGCAGAACTAGAGGCTTCCGGCTTCCCCACCCCACCCGACAACACCCCTCCCTGCTTTACACGCCCATCCTTGACCCCACCTGGGCTGGACAGTGCATTCGCCGCTACTGCCGACAAACATACACACACCTACCTCTGCTCACATTCATTACCCCCCCCCCCCCCCCCCCCCCCATCCGCCCCCTCCAACATCCCTCGCTGCTATACACACACATTCTTGACCTCACCTGGGCTAGACAGTGCGTTCGCAGCTGCTGCTGCTGCGTCCACGATCTTCTGTCCTTTGGCGTGTTGTAGAAGCTGGACGCCCCCCCCTGTGGGCCCGCCCTTCTGGCCCATCAGCTCCCACTCGTTTGGGCCCTTAGGGCCCGTGGGGGGGCCCCTGCCCCTATCGTCATGGGCAGGGCTGATGTTTAGCAACATGTCTGGGGGGACGTAAGCTCCGCAGTCGCCGTTCACACGACCTTTCAGGTCCGTGGCCCCGGGGTAGCCCTCGTCGAAGATGACTTCTATGGCATCGTCGTAAACGCCTGGGAGGGGCAGGTGTGTGAGAGGCAGGTGTGAGAGGGGGATGTAGATGGAGGGGGGTTGGGGTGAGGGGGGCTGTGGGGAAGAGGACCTCACTGGCATCGTCGTAAACGCCTGGGAGAGGCAGGTGTGGGAGGGGGATGTAGATGGAGGGGGGGTGGGGTGAGGGGGGCTGTGGGGAAGAGGACCTCACTGGCATCGTCATACACACATTGGGGGGGGGGAGGGGAAAGGGGAAGGGATGTGGATTGGGGTGGATGGGTTGGGGTGAGGCGGTCTGTGGGGAAAGGACCTCACTGGCATCGTCAAACACGCATGGGATGGGGAGGGGAAGGGGGAGTGACGTGAATTGGGGTGGATGGGTTGGCGTGAGGCGGGCTGTGCGGAAAAGGACCTCACTGGCATCGTCATACACGCATGGAAGGGGGAGGGAGATGGATGTGGATTGGGTGAGATGGGATGGATGGGTGGAATGAGGTCGGCTTGGGGAGGGATGTAGGGAAGGAGACGCAGGAGGAGGGGGAGGGGCGTCTGGGAAGAGGGAGGGCGTGTGTCGGGCTGGGTTGGGATTTTGAGGATGGTTTGGGCTGCGGTGGGTGAGATGTAGGAATCGGCAATATGATATCATGTCATCATGTGATATCATATGATGCCGGCGGTCTGACTAGGTAACTTTGGCCTGGGGCATCAAATCATATGATGGGGCATCAAAACATATGATTTGTGTATGATATCATATGATATCATACTTGTCTTTGGTCAACATCATATGATTTGCCGTTCCCTAGTGAGATGGGGTTAGGCAGGGCCCCTTCTTACACACCTTGCTCACACACCCCTCCTTGCACAACGCCCAACCCACCCTGCACAGACAAAGCACTCTTTCATTTTTGTCTTCTTGTGGCAGCTTGCCGCCAGCCCCAGTAGCCAGCGACTGGGACAATCCCAATGCTTTCAGCTGCTTTCGAATGCCCTTTATGTCAGCTTTCAGGCACACTAGCTAGCTGCAGGTTTTGCCCAATGACAGGGAAAGGGAGCTGCCTAGAAGCTGCTATGCGTAGCCCCCAAAAGAAACAGTGAGATAGCGCCACTACAGAACTTGACAATTTATAGTTTTGTTCATGCAAGGCTTCCAGTGTCATCTTAAATACAGCCCCTTTCAGTGATATACATTGGTCTAGTGGTAGACCAAATTGCTCTAAGGACGAAGAGTCGGGGGTTCGATTCCCCCTACGTTCGCTCTTGGCGTTGCAGGTCGTTGTCAACCACGATGGTAGCTTGTCCAGTTGAGGTAGAAGACCGCTCTCTACCCGCGTACGACGGGTTCCCTTAATACCACGCCCCACCAGGCGTTATCATTATCTTAAATATGCACAGTAATAATAGCGCCTGGTAGGGCGTGGTATTAAAGGAGCCCTGTCTTACGGCGGTAGGGAATGAGCTGCTACTCTAAATGGACAAAGCTACCATGGCGGTTGACAGCGACCGCACACACTAAAGCGCACCCGTAGGGATTCAAACCCCGCACCTTCATCATTTCAACGAACTCTACCATTGAGGCATTCGTTGAATAGCTCGTCGGGATAGCTACTTACGATACCAGCAGCGATAACAAAACAAGTCCTAGGCGCATTGCAAGCCACACAGAAAATTGGTGGAGAGAGTTGGCTATTGGAGCGACAGATGGCCCCGGAATCGAGTGCAGCAGACCAAAAACAGGGTTTACAATAGGGCCAGGGTTTCTCGTGGTTGGACAGACAACGGGGTGACCCTGGGGGCTCCCGCATTCCGGAAGGGGGGGCTCGGCCAAAAATGCTACTATTGCAGATTTAAAATGTTTTGGGAACCGTGACTCACCGATGACGCTTCCACGTTGGCCAAACGGAGGCATTGCTGAGTTGCCAACTGAAACAACTCGATCTCCCAGCCTGAATGTACCACCCTGGGGAAGGACAGGAGAAGGAATGTATCGCTCAAGATTTGATTAATAGTTTTTGAGAAGGCTTAGAAGTTACACATACCAGCGCACCTAAGACAGTAACAGCCACCTCAACAAAACCTACCGCCACCACCACCATCACAACCACAACAAACATGAATCGCCACACTGAAACAACTCGATCTCCCAGCCTGAATGCACCACCCTGGGGAAGGACAGGAGAAGCAATGTATCGCTCAAGATTTGTTTAACATATTTTTGAGTAGGTGTAGAAGTACCACACACCAGCCCACTGAGAAGCAATGTTTAGATAGGTGAAATGGAGGACGAGAGAGTAGGAGGATGGTCCGGAAAAGCAATGTATCGCTACAAGCAGGCCGCTTTTAGTAAACAGACAGGGGAAGCCATGTATCGCTAAAGATTTGTTCAACCAATTTTTGAGTAGGTGTAGAAGTAACCCACACCAGCGCACTGAGAAGCATTGTTTAGGTAGGTGAATTAGAAGATTTGTTTTTAAGTTGTGAAAGGTATTTCACCCCAGGAGGTGGGTCTCCCTACACAAACCAGCGGCGCCGAGGATTCAATTCTCGAATGGCGATGAGTGAGTAGGAGGATGAGCCGGAAAAGCATCGTATCGCTACAAACAGGTCGCTTTGAGTAAATGGACAGGGGAAGCCAGCATTCTTGCCACACGTCGCATGAAGGATTCCCTACCGCCTGAAGGTGACACGTACTATGTCTGCCATGGCAACTTTCCCCAGCTGCGGCGTACAGGAGGGTCCCCTTATCACCGCGCCTGTCATTTATTTTTACATGGGAAGCCATGTATCGCTCAAGATTTGTTTAACAGATTTTTGAGTCGGTGTAGAAGTAACACACACCAGTAGACCTAAAACAGTAACAGCCCCCTCAAGAAAACCTACCACCACCACCATCACAACCACAACAAACATGAATCGCCACACTGCAACAACTCAATCTTCCATCCTGAATGCACCACTGTTGGGAAGGATAAGGGAAGCAACGTATCGCTTTGAGTAGATACTTATATTGGTGGTTAGCCTCAGTGCAAGCAAACGGACTGGCCCCCTCAACCTTTTGAGTAGGTGAATAATTGGTGGTTGGCACCAGGGTACTACATTTTGTCAAATTGGCCAGCGCTTAAAGCGCACTAACGTCAAATTGGTCAGCGCTTGTAGTGCAACAAGCGCAAAAACTGTGCGCTGCGCCCACAAGGGGTTGAAAAAGTGTGCAAAATGCACAGTGGGGCTCAAAAAGCTCCCGCACGCGCTATGTAATACCCTGGTTTGCACCTGTACAGAGGCCTTGAGGATAACAACATGAAACATGTAAACTTAAGCCAGTCCCATATAGCCAATTAAAAACAGTATGTCCACCCAAGGCGCACATGCACAGAGTCCTTGACAGCACCTGGTCCAGGCTGGAAGGTGAAGAAGCAGCTTAAAAACATAACCTAATCAGTCCCATGTAGCCAATAAGAAAAAACAGTGCTTCCACCCATGACACACCTGTACAAATGCCGTCAAGGCGTCTGGTCCAGGCTGGTAGGGAGGTAGCACTTCACAAAAAAGGCGAAGTCAGTCCCTGTAGCCAATAAGAAAAAACAGTGCTTCCACCCAAGACACACCTGCACAGACTACTGAGGCCTTGACGGCATCTGGTCTGGGCTGGTAGGGAGGCGATGGTCCTAATCTACAGTCCTAGTCTCCTACACTATAGCCCTGTGGTCATATTCCATAGCTCCCCTGCAGAGGCCTTCACGGAATTAGGCCCAGGCGTGTAAGTGAAGAAGCAACAGACACTAGCACACCTAAAGCAGTAACAGTAATCTCATCGTTAACAACGACAAACATGTAAACTAAATCCATGTAGCCAGTAAGGAACACAGTGTTTCCACTCAAGACGCACCTGAAGAGAGGCCTTGACAGCATTAGGTCCAGGTGTGTAGGGAGGCAGCAGCTTTCCCATAGACACACCTTCCAGCTCCACACAGGGAGGAAGCTTCTGTTTCAGAGGGCCACGACAAATACGCATCAGTCAGCCAGTCAGTCAGTTGGTCAGTCAGCTGGTTGGTCAGTTGGTCAGTACGTCAGTCAGTTGGTCAGTCAGTCAGTTGGTTGGCCAGTTGGTCAGTCATTTGGTCAGTCATTTGGTCAGTCAGCCAGTTGATTAGTCAGTCAGTCATTTGGTCAGCCAGTCAGCCAGTCAGCCAGTCAGTCAGATGGTCTTTCAGTCAGCCCCCCCCCCCCCCCCCCCCCCCCCCCCCCCAACCGTCAACTAACACATACACATACAAGCAAAGCGTGGGAGTTAGGGCAGTGACTGCTGCGAGCCCCCACCCTACACCCCACGCCACACACATGCACACCCCACTGCAAACAGAAGTACACCACCCCACACCCCTTCATGTTTGAAGGTTGGACAAGTCCCTTTAGCCCATTTGGCTACCCCTGGACTGTACAAATACATGCATACACATAACACATACATGCATACACACAACACATACATGCATACACACAACACATACATGCATACACACAACACATACATGCATACACACAACACATACATGCATACACATAACACATACATGCATACACACAACACATACATGCATACACACAACACATACATGCATACACACAACACATACATGCATACACACAACACATACATGCATACACACAACACATACATGCATACACACAACACATACATGCATACACACAACACATACATGCATACACACAACACATACATGCATACATACAACACATACATGCATACACACAACACATACATGCATACACACAACACATACATGCATACACACAACACATACATGCATACACACAACACATACATGCATACACACAACACATACATGCATACATACAACACATACATGCTTACACACAACACATACATGCATACACACAACACATACATGCATACACACAACACATACATGCATGCATACACACAACACATACATGCATACACACAACACATACATGCTTACACAAGCTCACCTTGGGTCCTGGGGGTAGTGAGCGCTGCAGGGCCAAGCACCCATCCTCCATCAGAATCTGAACGCTGTGCTTCACCAGCGGTCGACGTGCAAGGGGGAGGGACTTTATCCACTTCACCACCTGAGAATACAAATTGGGTGTGGGTGAGTGGGTGTGGGTGAGCGTGGGAGGGTGTGGGTGTGGTCAATTTGGTGTTCAATTCACCACCTGAGAATACAAATTGGGTGTGGGTGAGTGTGGGAGGGTGTGGGTGTGTTCAATTTGGTGTTCAATTCACCACCTGAGAATACAAATTGGGTGTGGGTGAGTGTGGGAGGGTGTGCTCAACGCGCAAGGGGGAGAGATTTGATCCACTTCACCACCTGAGAATACAAATTGGGTGTGGGTGAGTGGGTGTGGGTGTGGTTGATGCGCAAGGTGGAGGGAATTTATCCACTTTACCACCTCAGAATACAATTTGGGTGAGTGGGTGTGGGTGAGTGTGTTGGTGACCAGCCCGTTTGCTTGCACTGGGGCCAGCCTTATAAGATGTAGCACAAACTCAGGGCCCCCGTCAGTAAAACGATTATTTGAGGTTCAGTCCATCAATGCTTGTTCTTTTTAGCCCTTATTTATCACGGTTGGGCAAGTCCCTTTCGCCTATTGGGCCTACCCCTGGACAGTAACATTCATACATACAGCTGTATTGGCCCTTGTATATATATATAAGGGCGCACACCTGTTCCACCTTCTCCTTCCTAATGGCGGGGGACAGGCTGGGGAGGACCTCGCCAAGACGCAGTGTCCCCTTGCCCCCGTCCTCGCTTCTTCCAGATTGGTCCAACATGTTCCACACCCATTGGAACTTCTGCTTGTACTCCAGCAGCACCTGGGTAGGTGGGGCAGGTGTGTGTGTGTGTGTGTGTGGGGGGGGGGGGGGGGGTAACAGGGTAGGGGGGGGTAAGGGGGTCGGGGGATGGCGGGGTGTAGAGGGGGGGCATTGGGTGTGTGTGTGTGTGGAGATCCAACATGTTCCACACCCATTGGTGCTTCTGCTTGTACTCCAGCAGCACTTGGGTTGGTGGGGCAGGTGGGGCAGATGGGGGGTATCAAGGTGGTGTGTGTGTGGGGGTGGTGTGTGGGTGGGTGGGTGGGTGGGTGGGTGGGTGGGGGGGGCTTGGGGGTAACAGGGTCGGGGGGGGTAAGGGGGTCGGGGGATGGCGGGGTGTAGAGGGGGGGCATTGGGTGTGTGTGTGTGTGGAGATCCAACATGTTCCACACCCATTGGTGCTTCTGCTTGTACTCCAGCAGCACTTGGGTTGGTGGGGCAGGTGGGGCAGATGGGGGGTATCAAGGTGGTGTGTGTGGGGTGTGGGTGTGTGTGTGTGTGTGTGTGTGTGTGTGTGTGTGTGTGGGGGGGGGGGGGGGCTTGGGGGGTAACAGGGTAGGGGGGGGTAAGGGGGTCGGGGGATGGCGGGGTGTAGAGGGGGGGCATTGGGTGTGTGTGTGTGTGGAGATCCAACATGTTCCACACCCATTGGTGCTTCTGCTTGTACTCCAGCAGCACTTGGGTTGGTGGGGCAGGTGGGGCAGATGGGGGGTATCAAGGTGGTGTGTGTGTGTGGGTGGTGTGTGTGTGTGGGTGTGTGGGGGGGCGGGGGGGGGAGGGGGGGCAACTAGCTCGGTCTCACGCGTGTAACCAGAAACATACAGCCCCTGGCCCTTATTATTCACAGACAACCCCCCCACCCCCTTTTCCCCATCCTACCCCACCCAACACATATCCCCCCACCATCCAACTCTCCCCCCCCTCTCCCCCCACCCCCTTACCCTTTATAGGGCACTCACCTTGCTGAGTGCTTGTGTATATGACCACCCTCTCTCTGTCTCTAGCCAGGAACCAGGGACACACAGCCCCTGGCCCGTATTCTTCACGACCAGTCTCACCCACCCTACCCAACACGCTATCCTATCACCATCCAACTCCTTCCCCCTCTCACCCCCATACCCCTTACTCTCTATGAGACACTCACCTTGCTGAGTGCTTGAGTATACGACCACCCTCTCTCTGTCTCTAGCGAATAACCAGGGACACACAGCCCCTGGCCCTTATTCTTCACGACCAGTCCTACATCGAAGCGTGCCTCGCCCTCCTGGGGATGATTGTGGCCAATTTGCTGGTTAGCAGGTTTTAGCAGTATGAATTGGATAGAAATTAAGCGACTCGGTGCTACGCAACCGTCCTGGAATCAAGCTTGTGTCGCACATTTGGCGACCTTACCTGACCTACAGACACTTGACAAAAACTGCTGGTTAGGCGAGGAAAATACAAAGTTTGCAGCAGAAGGTAGCATCCTCTACGGAAAGTTGATTCAAGCCGATCGATATATTCCGAGTATAGGATGTATATGACAATTCTTTGCGATATATTTAGCATTTTTTTAGATTTTTCTGAGCAACTTATTTAGGGGGTGGGGGGTGGGTGGGGGGGGTCAGCCCTCATTTGCTTGTTTGCCAACGTTTTACTCAGACCTCCAAACGACAGCACAGCCCCCCTCAGGTTTTTTTGGCTCGACGTTGGCAGCTTTTTTTGTTTACTCCTGTTTGCAGGCTTTAAATAAGCTGCAACTCCGGGCCCCCAATGTTTACAATGTGTTGGGGTTCAGTTCACCAGTGCTTGTTTTGCATACAGCCTTTCTCAATATTGAGGTTAGGCAAGTCTATTTGGCTAAGCCTGAACGGGCTGGACTGTAAAACACTCACAGTTTTTTCCATATTGTACTGGTCCCCATAATTATCGTACGTTATATTGTACACTATTATACCATACCCAGGTTGCCAAGAACGATGTATCCCCCTAGAGGAGGGCACCCACAACTAACAAACTAACCCAAAACAAACAGATACAAACAACCCGCCCAAAAAACAGGTGGACACGGTGGCTCTGCCAAAAAAACAAACTCACCTGGACCCAAACACTGCTAGTGATGCGCCCCAAGGTGCCTGGGTTGGCGCCTATCTGGCGAGCTATTTCCCCACTGGTTAAGTACCTAGGTTCGTTCTCTCTAACTGCGCGCCGTGCACCTCGTGCTGCTGCCTCTGCATACTCGCCCTGGGGCTGGACAGAAACACGGTAGCCAGCTGATGAGGTGGGGAGTGGGGGAGGGGTGGGGTTGGTGGGGGAGGGGTGGGGGGTGGGGGGTGGTGGCTGGGTTGGGGAGGGGTGGGTGGGTGGGTGGGTGGGGGTCCTGGACAGACACACGGTAGCCAGCTGGCTGGGTTGGTGGAGAGTGGGGTCGGGGTTGGGGGTGGGTTTGGGGGGGAGGGTTGGGATGTGTGGGGTGATGGTGGTGGTGGGTGGATGGAGAGGAGTGATGGTGAGTGGTGGCAGCTCATCTTTCGTTGCCATGGCAGTACAACCAGTACGGGTCATGCCCTCCCCCAGGTCGGGCAAGATGGTAGCGATGCAGCCATGGTACTTGTCTCACAGGCTTGCTTTGGTTTAGGGGTGGGTGGTGGTGGTGGTGGGTGGATGGGGAGGAGTAGTGCAGAGTGGTGGCAGCTAACCTTTCTTTCTGTGGCAGTACCACAAGTACGGGTCGTGCCCTCCCCCAGATCGGGCAAGATGGTAGCGATGCAGCCATGGTACTTGTCTCACAGGCTTGCTTTGGTTTGGTTTAGGGGTGGGGTGATGGTGGTGGTGGGTAGATGGGGTGGGGTGGGGGACAAATAAAAAAGTTGCTTGGGTAAAGTGCCTTAGCTTCATGGAGGGTACAGGGCTGCTCACTTTTCTTCCCAGTGGCAGTACGACAAGTACGGGTCATGCCCTCCCCCAGGTCGGGCAGGATGGTAGCAATGCAGCAATGGTATGTGTCACACAGGCTTGCTTTATATTGGTTTAGGGGTGGGGTGATGGTGGTGGTAGTGGGTGGATGGGGTGGGGTAGGGTGGGCAGGGGGACAAATCAAAAAGGTTCTGAGGTAAAGGGCCTTAGATTTATGGGGGCTGCATGGTAGCTCACCTGTCTTTGCAGTCGCAGTACGGCCAGTACGGGTCATGCCCTCCCCCAGGTCGGGAAGGATGGTAGCGATGCAGCCATGGTACTTGTCGCCCAGGTACAACACTTCGCTGCCCTCTTTCAGCTCTGCACCCACAGGGACATCGTCGTCCTGCTTGGCAGCACCATTGGTGGCTGCCTTCTCCCCCGGTCGCTGCCGCATGATCACCTGAGGGGATATGGGAGGGGGTGTTGATAGTTAGTGCAAAGGAGGGGTTATTGATGTTAAGTGCGAGGGGGGGGGGGGGGGTGGGGGGGGTTTGATGATGGTTAGTGCGAGGAGGGGGTGTGATGGTTAGTGCAAAGGAGGGGTTATTGATGTTTAGTGCGAGGGGGGGGGGGGGGGGGGGGGGGGGGGGGTGGATGATGGTTCGTGCGAGGAGGGGGGTGTGATGTTTCGTTGCAAAGGAGGGTTATTGATGTTTAGTGCGGAGGGGGGGGGGGGGGGGGGGGGGGGGGGGATGGGGGGGATGTGGTTAGTGCGAGGAGGGGGTGTTGATGGTTAGTGCAAAGGAGGGGTTATTGATGTGAAGTGCGAGGGGGGGGGGTGATGATGGTTAGTTCGAGGCGGGGGGGTGTTGATGGTTAGTGCAAAGGAGGGGTTATTGATGTTAAGTGCGAGGGGGGGGGGTGATGATGGTTAGTGCGAGGAGGGGGTGTTGATGGTTAGTGCAACGGAGGGTTATGATGTGAAGTGCGAGGGGGGGGGGGGGGGGGGGGGGGGGGGGATGGGATTGATGGTTAGTGCGAGGAGGGGTGTTGATGGTTAGTGCAAAGGAGGGGTTATTGATGTCTAAGTGCGAGGGGGGGGGGGGGGGGGGGGGGGATGGAGGGGGGGGGGGGGATGATGGTTAGTGCGAGGAGGGGGTGGTGTTGATGGTTAGTGCCAAAGGAGGGGTTATTGATGTTAAGTGCGAGGGGGGGTGTGGGGTGATGATGGTTAGTGCGAGGGAGGGGGTGTTGATGTTTAGTGCGAGGGAGGGGTGTTGATATTTAGTGCGAGGGAGGGCAGGCTGATATTTAGTGCAAGGGTGGGCGGGTTGATGGTTAGTGGGAGGGAGGGGGTGCTGATGGTTAGTGCGAGGGAGGGGGTGTTGATGGTTAGCAAGAGGTGCTTTGTATGTGTGTGTGTGTGTGTGTGTGTGTGTGTGTGTGTGTGTGGGGGGGGGATATTCACATATTCAACCTACTTGGCAGCACTATTGGACAAGGCAGGCACGAAGGGGGCAACCAATGGTGCGCATTCATGACGCAACGATGCCATCACCTCCAAGCACCACACATCCACTCCTGTCTTGGTCATGGTCTCGCCCAACAAGGAGGCAGCCTATGCCGACCATTGGCAAACAGCACCACTCTGCCTACCCTTGTCACAAACTCCTACCATTACCACAGCAACACACCTCCACGCGCCCCACATGTACCTCCGACTTGGTCAAGATCTCGCTTGACTAGGAGGCAGCCTCTGCCGACCATCAAACTCTCGGACGCACAGGTGTATGGTGGTGGTGGTGGTGGTGTGGTGGTGACATCCTTCAGTCTTGGTCAAGGTCTACTCTCTCACACACACCCTCCCTGGCCCCGTCCAGCGCACACACCTGGACAGGGCAAATTGAGAAGAGGTACACTCTCTCACACCCTTCCTGGCCTCGTCCAGCGCACAAACCTGCAGAGGGTACTGTGTCTCTTTTTCAGCATACTGCTTCTCGATGCTGACGCCAGGGAGCCGCATGTAGCCCAGGCACCGACACACCGACCCCATCACCTCCACGCGCCCCACGTCCTCTTCCGTCTCCCACTTCTAATTGAAAACAATCATACGCTCTCTCATACACACACACCTTCCATGGCCCTGTCCAGCGCACAACCCTGGACAGGGCTAAACGAAAACAATCGTACTCTCTCAGACACACCCTCCCTGGCCCTGTCCATTGCACACACCTAGACAGGGCCAATTGAAAATAAGCACACTCTCTCACACCCTCCCTGGCCCCGTCTAGCACACACACCTGCAGAGGGTACTGTGTCTCCTTGTCCGCATACTGCTTCTCGATGCTTCCATCAGGGAGTCGCATGTAGCCCAGGCAACGGCGCACCGACGCCATCACCTCCACGCGCCCCACATCTACTCCCGTCTTGGTCAAGGTCTCTCCTGACAAGCAGGAAGCCTCTGCAGAAAATCGTCCTGCATCTTGGTCACCCAACTTCTGGGTCTTGAGCTTGCCCCTGTCCATGGTCACAGACTCCTTGGCGTCAGACAGCTTGGTGATGGTTGCCTCCTGGTGTTGCATTGGTGTGTTGCTGTTGTTGTTGTTGTTGTTGTTGTTGTTGTTGCTGTTGTTGTTGTTGCTGCTGTTGTTGTTGTAGTTGCGGTTGTTGTAGTTGTTGCTGCTGAGGTTGTTATTAATTATTGAGGATCATATGGCTTTGTGGAGAAACTCTCCAAGTGTTTTGGTGTATTAGATAGTGATATTGTCTAGACAGACCATCAACCCGCATCTTGGTATCCGAGCTTATGGGTCTTGGGCTTGACCAGCTCTGTGGTCACTGCCTCCTTGCAGTCAGGCAGCTTGGTGATGGTAGCATAGTAGGGGTGCTGCGTTAGATAATTGTTGTTAAGTATTGGGGATCATTCTGAGTGTTGTATTTTTTACCGGAGTGATGTGGTTTATAATTGGGAGGCAGACAGCTGCGGTGATTGGTCGTTAGCATTTCTGGTGTCACTCTGAGTGTTGTTTTTAGTATTGGGGATAAGACGGCTTCCGAGTTTTGTGGTGTATTCAGTTCGTGTGGTTGTTTATAATTGGGAGTCGACCCAGCTGGTGAGGTAGCCTCATGGTATTGCATGGAGGTTTGTAGTGTGTAAATGGGATCAGACGGCTTTTCGAGTGTGTGGTGTATAAGCTAGTGTGGTTTGTTTAAATTGGGAGTCAGACAGCTTGGTGATGGAGTCCTCTGGTATTGCATATGGATGTTGTAGTCGTTTAGTATTGGGGATCATACGGCTTCCGAGAGGTTTTTGGTGTATAAGTAGGTGTTGTTTATAATTGGGAGTCAGACAGCTGGTGTGATGGTAGCCTCCTGGTATTGCATTTGAAGTGCGTTTTTAGCGTTTTAGTATTGGGGGTCATATGGCTTCCGGAGTCGTTGTGGTGTTAAGTTGATAGTGTGGCTGTTTATATGGGAAGTCAGACAGTTGGTTGATGGTAGCCTCCTGGGTACTGCATTGGAGTGGTTGTAGGTGTTTAGTATTGGGGATCAGACGGGATTCGAGGGTTGTTGGTGTATAAGCTGTGGGGTTGTTATAATTGGAGTCAGACAGAGCTGGTGCTGTAGCTACTGCATTGCATTGGAGTGTTTGTAGTCGTTTTATTGGGGAATCCTAGGCTTCCGAGTGTTGGGTGTATAAGATAGTGTGTTGTTGATAATTGGGAGTCAGATCCAGTTGGTGATGGTTTAGACTCCTGGGGTGGCCTTGGAGTGTTGTAGTCGTTTAGTATTGGGGATAATATGGTTACAGAGTGTGTGGTGTTAAGCTAGTGTGGCTGGATGGTTGATAATGGGAGTCGACAGCTTGGTGATGTAGCCTCCTGGTAGTTGATGGAGGTTGTAGTGTTTGTATTGGGGATCATACGGCTTCGAGTGTTGTGGGTATAAGCTAGTGTGGTTGTTTATTAAGTGGGGAGTCAGACAGTTGGTGATGTAAGCCTCCTGTATTGCATGGAGTGTTGTAGTCGTGTAGTATTGGGGATCATACGGTTCGAAGTGTTGTTGTGTATAAGCTAGGTGGTTGTTTATAATTGACGTCAGGACAGCTTGGTGATGGTAGCCTCCTGGTGTTGCATTGGAGTGATGTAGTCGTTTAGTATTGGGGATCATATGGCTTCCGAGTGTTGTGGTGTATAAGCTAGTGTGGTTGTTTATAATTGGGAGTCAGACAGCTTGGTGATGGTAGCCTCCTGGTATTGCATTGGAGTGTTGTAGTTGTTTAGTATTGGGGATCATACGGCTTCCGAGTGTTGTGGTGTATAAGCTAGTGTGGGTTGTTTATAATTGGGAGTCAGACAGCTTGGTGATGGTAGCCTCCTGGTATTGCATTGGAGTGTTGTAGTCGTTTAGTATTGGGGATCATACGGCTTCCGAGTGTTGTGGTGTATAAGCTAGTGTGGTTGTTTATAATTGGGAGTCAGACAGCTTGGTGATGGTAGCCTCCTGGTATTGCATTGGAGTGTTGTAGTCGTTTAGTATTGGGGATCATACGGCTTCCGAGTGTTGTGGTGTATAAGCTAGTGTGGTTGTTTATAATTGGGAGTCAGACAGCTTGGTGATGGTAGCCTCCTGGTATTGCATTGGAGTGTTGTAGTTGTTATAGTAATTGGGGATCATATGGTTCGAGGGTTGCTGGTGTATAAGCTAGTGTGGTTGTTATAATGGGAGTCAGACAGCTTGGTTGATGGTAGCCTCTGTATTGCATTCGGAGTGTTGTAGTTGTTAGATTGGGGGTCATATGGCTTCGATGTTTTGTGGTGTATAAAGCTAGTGGGTTGTTTATAATGGAGTCAGACAGCTTGGTGATGCGTAGCCTCCTGGTATGAATTGGAGTGTTTTGTGTAGCTGGTTATTATTGGGGATCATTACGGCTTCCGAGGTTGTGGTGTATAAGCTAGTGTGGTGTGATAAATGGGAGTTCAGACAGCTTGGTGGGTGGTAGGCCTCTGCGTATTGCATTGGAGTGTTGTAGTCGTTTAGTATTGGGGATCATACGGCTTCCGAGAGTTGATGGTTATAAGACTAGTGTGGTTGTTTTAATTGGGGAGTCAGGACCAGCTTGGGTGATGGTAGCCCCTGGTATGCATTGGCAGGTTGTAGTCGTTAGTATTGGGGATCATATGGCTTCCGAGTGTTGTGGTGTATAAGCTAGTGTGGTTGTTTATAATTGGGAGTCAGACAGCTTGGTGATGGTAGCCTCCTGGTATTGCATTGGAGTGTTGTAGTTGTTTAGTATTGGGGATCAGACGGCTTCGAGTGTTGTGTGGTGTATCAGCTCGTGTGGGGGTTTATAATTGGGGAGAGGTCAGACAGCTTGGTGTGATGGTTAGCTCCCTGGTATTGCATTGGAGGTTGTAGTCGTTTAGTATTGGGGATCATACGGCTTCCGAGAGAGTAGTGTTGTGGTGTATAAGCTCGTGTGGTTTTTGTTATAATGGCGACGTCAGACGCTGGTGATGGTAGCTACTGGTGTTGATTGGGGTTGTAGTCGTTGAGTATTGGATCATATGGCTTCCGAGTGTTGTGGTGTATAAGCTAGTGTGGTTGTTTATAATTGGGAGTCAGACAGCTTGGTGATGGTAGCCTCCTGGTATTGCATTGGAGTGTTGTAGTTGTTTAGTATTGGGGATCATACGGCTTCCGAGTGTTGTGGTGTATAAGCTAGTGTGGTTGTTTATAATTGGGAGTCAGACAGCTTGGTGATGGTAGCCTCCTGGTATTGCATTGGAGTGTTGTAGTCGTTTAGTATTGGGGATCATACGGCTTCCGAGTGTTGTGGTGTATAAGCTAGTGTGGTTGTTTATAATTGGGAGTCAGACAGCTTGGTGATGGTAGCCTCCTGGTGTTGCATTGGAGTGATGTAGTCGTTTAGTATTGGGGATCATATGGCTTCCGAGTGCTGTGGTGTATAAGCTAGTGTGGTTGTTTATAATTGGGAGTCAGACAGCTTGGTGATGGTAGCCTCCTGGTGTTGCATTGGAAGTGATGTATGTCGTGTAGTATGGGGATCATATGGCTGCAGAGTGCTGTGGTTGTTACGAAGGTTAGTGTGGTTGTTATAATTGGAGTCGGACAGCTTGGTGATGGTTGGTAGCTCCTGGTGTGCATGGAGTGTTGTAGGTGTTTAGCGATTGGGGATCATACGGCTTCAGAGTGGGTGGTGTATAAGCTAGTGTGGTTGTTTTAATTGGGAGTCAGACATCTGGTGTGGTATTAGGCTCCTGGGATTGCATTGGGTGTTGTAGTTGTTAGTAGGGGGATCTACGGCTTCCGAGAGTGTTGTGTGTTAAAGGAGTGTGGTTGGTTATAATTGGGAGTCAGACAGCTTGGTGATGTGTAGCCTCCTGGTGTTGCGTTGGAGTGATGTAGTCGTTTAGTATTGGGGATCATATGGCTTCCGAGTGTTGTGGTGTATAAGCTAGTGTGGTTGTTTATAATTGGGAGTCAGACAGCTTGGTGATGGTAGTGCCTTCCTGATTGCATTGGTGGGGTGTTTGTAGTGTTTAGTATTGGGTATCATACGGCTTCGAGCGTTGTGGTGGTGTAAAGCTTAGTGTGGTTGTTGTATAATTGGGAGTCAGACAGTTCGGTTGATGGTAAGCTCCTGGTATTGCATTGGAGTGTTTGGATTGTTTAGTATTGGGGATCTATGGCTCCGCGTGTTGTGGTGTATAAGCTTAGTGTGGTTGTTATAATGGGGTAGACAGCTTGGTGATGGTAGCCTCCTGGTATTGCATTGGAGTGTTGTAGTTGTTAGTATTGGGGATATATGGCTTCGAGTTGTTGTGGTGTATAAGCTAGTGTGGTTGTCATAATGGGGAGTCAGACAGCTTGGTTTGATGGTTTAGCCGCCTGGTATTGCCTTGAGTGTTGTAGTTGTTAGTATTGGGAGATCATCTGGCTTCCGATGGGTTGTGGTGTATAGCTAGTTGTGGTTGTTATAATGGGAGTCAGGAACTTGGTGCTTGGTAGCCTCCTGTATTGATTGGAGTGTTGTAGCTGTTTATTATTGGGGATCATACGGTTCCGAAGGTTGGTGGTTTTGTCTAAGCTAGGTGGTTGTTTATACTTGGGAGTCAGGGGGGGGGACAGCTGGTGAGGTTAGCCTCCTGGTCTTTGCATGGGGCGACACCGTGTTGTAGTCGTTACGTATTGGGAGATCATACGGCGCCGAGGATGCCACGCTCTGCGTGTCTAGAGCTAGATAAAATTGGGAAGTCAGACAGCTGGTTGATGAGTAGCCTCCTGGTATTGCATTGGCGAGTGTTGTTAGTCGTTTAAGTATTGGGGATCATACGCTTCCGAGTGTGGTGTATAAGCTAGTGTGGTTGTTGTTGGGGTGGGTTGGTGAAATAAATTAGGCCAGAACGAGCTTGGTGATGGTAACCATACACTGTAATTGCATTGGTAGTGGTTTGTAGTCTTTAGCTAGTGTGGTGATCATACGGCTTCCTGAGTGGTTTTGTTGATAATGCTAGGTGTTGTTGTTTATGAATTGGAGAGTCTACAGCTTGGTCGATGGTAGCGCCCCTGTATCGCATTGGAGTTTGTAGTCGTTTAGTACCGGGGTCATACGGCTTCCGATTGTTGTGCTTATAAACTCGTGTGGTTGTTTTTAATTGGGAAGTCAGAGACAGCTTGGGTGATTGTAGCACTCCGTGTTCGCGTTGGAGTGATTGTCGTCCCGTTAGTATGGGGATCATACGGCTTCCGGTGTATTGTTTATAATCTAGTGTGGTTGTTTATCATTTGGAGTCAGCCAGCTGGTGATGGGTAGCCTCCGTGGTATTGCATTGGTAGTGCTTGTAGTCTGCTGTATTGGGTATCAACGGCTTCCCTTCCGATTGTTGTGGTGTATACGCTAGTGGGGTTGTTATAATAATATGGGAGTCATACACTTGTGGATCGATGGTAGCCATCCTGGTTCATTGTATGTTGTCGGTCGTTTATTTTGTGGATTCAGACGGCTTCCTAAGTTGTTGTGGTGGATAAGCGAAAGTGTGGTGTTGTTTACAATTGGGAGTCAAGACAGCTTGTGATGGTAGCCTCCTGGAGATTGCATTGGAGTGTTGTAGTTTGTTATAGTGGATTGGGGATCATTACGGCTTCCCCTCCGGTGTTGGTGTTAAGCAGTGTGGTTGTTTATAATTGGGGAGTCAGACAGCTTGTTTGATGGTCGCCTCCTGGTATTGCATTGGAGTGTTGTATCGTTTAGTATTGTGGGGGATCATAACGGCTTCCGAGTGTGTGGTGTCTAATGCTAAGGTGGTTGTTTTATAAGTGGGGAGTCCGACCGCTTGGTGATGTACCTCCTGGTATGCATGAGTGTTGTGTTCGTTGGAGTATTGGGGAAACATCCGAGCTTCCGAGTGTTTGTGTTAACTAGGGTGGTTGTTTATAATTGTGGAGTCAGACGATTGGTGCGGTAAAGCCCCTGGTATCGCATTGGAGTGTTTAAAGTCGTTTAGTAATTGGGGATCATACGGCTTTCCGATGTTTGTTGAGTGTATAGCTAGTGTGTTATGTTTATACTGCAGTCAGACAGTTGGTGATGGGAGCCTCCCTGGTTTTTTTGTCGTTGGAGTTGAGGTATTCCGTTTTAGTATTGATCATGCGGCTTCCGTTCCCGAGTGTTTGGTGTTAAGCCGTGTGGTTAGTTTTATAATAATGTGGGAGTCGACAGCTTGGTGATGGTAGCCTCCTGGTATTGCCTTGTAGTTTTGAGGTCGTATTAGTATTGGGGGATCATACGCTTCCGAGTGTTGTGGTGTTATAAGCTGTGGTAGTTTGGTTTATAATTGGGAGTCAGACAGCTTGGTGATGGTAGCCTCCTGGTATTGCTATGAGTTTGGTAGTTTGTTTATTATTGAGAATCAATATGGCATTCCAGTGTTGTTTGTGTATAAGCTAGAGGTGGTTGTTTTATAATTGGAGTCGACGCTTGGTGATGGTAGCCTCCTGGTGTTGCATTGGGAAGTGTTGTAAAGTTGTTTATAATTGGGATGCATAAAAACGGCTTCCAAGTTTTGTGGTGTATAAGCGATGTGGTTGTTTAATAATTGGGATACATCACAGCTTGGTGAGGGGTACCTCCTGGTATTGCATTGGAGTGTTGTAGTTGTTTATTATTGGGGATCATATGGCTTCCGAGTGTTGTGGTGTATAAGCTAGTGTGGTTGTTTATAATTGGGAGTCAGACAGCTTGGTGATGGTAGCCTCCTGGTATTGCATTGGAGTGTTGTAGTTGTTTAGTATTGGGGATCATACGGCTTCCGAGTGTTGTGGTGGATAAGCGGTGTGGGTTTTTATAATTGGAGAGTCAGACAGCTGGGTGAATGTCCGCCAGCTCCTAGTATTGCATTGGAGTGTTTGTCTTGTTTAGTATTGGGATCATACGGCTTCCCGAGTGTTGTGGTGTATAAGCTAGTGTGTTGTTTTAATCATTAGGAGTCATGACCGCTGTGGTGATGGTACCTCCTGGTGTTGCGTTTGAGTGATGTAGTCGGTTAAAGTGTGGGATTCATTGGCTTCCTCGATGTTGTGGGGTATAAGCTGTGTGGTTGTTTATAATTGGAGTCAGGACAGCTTAGGTGAGTGGTAGCCTCACTGGTATTGCATTGGAGTGTTGGAGTTGTTTAATTATTGGGATCAGACGGCTTCCGAGTGTTTGTGGTGTATGCCTAGTGTGGTTTGTTTAAATTGGGATCAGACGCTTGGTGATGGTGCCCTCCTGTATTTGCAGTGGAGTGTTGTCGTTGTTTTAGTATGGTGGATCATAGCGGCTTCCGATTGTTTTGTGTGTGTATAGCTATTGTGTGTGTTATATTGGGAGTCAGACAGTTGTTTATGTAGCTCTCCTGGTATTTCATTGAGTGTTTGTAGTCTGTTTAGTATTGGGGATCATACGGCTTCCGCGTGTTTGTGGTGTATATAGCTAGTGTGGTTGTTTCTATATTTGGAGTCAACACGTTGGTGATGGGTAGCCTCCTGGTATTGCATGGCATTGTTTTGTAGAGTCTTTAGTAATTGGTGATCATACGCGATCCGAATGTTTGGTGTATAAGCTAGTGTGGTTGTGTATAATAGGGAGTCAACCACTTGGTGATTGTAGCCCTCCCTGGTATCGCCATTGGAGTGTTGTAGTCGTTTAGTATTGGGGATCATACGGCTTCCGAGTGTTGTGGTGTATAAGCTAGTGTGGTTGTTTATAATTGGGAGTCAGACAGCTTGGTGATGGTAGCCTCCTGGTGTTGCGTTGGAGTGATGTAGTCGTTTAGTATTGGGGATCATACGGCTTCCGAGTGTTGTGGTGTATAAGCTAGTGTGGTTGTTTATAATTGGGAGTCAACGCTTTGTGAGGTAGCCTCCTGTTATGGCATTGGAGTGGTTGTAGTCGTTTAGTAATTGGGGATCACTAACGGCTTCCGATGGTGTGTTGGTATAAGCTAGTGTGTGTTGTTTTATAATTGGGAGTCAGACCATCTTGGTGATGGTAGCCTCCTGTTAGTGCATTGGATTGTTGTATTGTTTATTATTGTGGGAGCCCTATGCTTCCAGTGTTGTGCGTGTATAAGCTAGTGTGGTTGTCTTATAATTGGGAGCTCACACAGCTTGAGATTATGGTAGCCCCCTGGTGTTGCTTGGAGTTGTGTAATGTTTGTTATATTGGGGATCATACGGCATTCCAAAGTGTTTTTGGTGTATAAGCTATTGTGGTTGTATTATAATTGGGATTCAGACAGCTTGGTGATGGTACCCTCCTGCGTATGGCATTGGAGTGTTGTAGTTGTTTTATTATTGGGAAGATCATATTGGCTTCCGAGTGTTGTGGTGTATAAGCGAGTTGTGGTTGTTTATAATTGGTAGAGTCATAAGCAGCTTGGTGATGTAGCCTTCCTGGTATTGCATTTGGAGTGATGTAGTTGTTTAGTATTGGGGATCATACGGCTTCCGAGTGTTGTGGTGTATAAGCTAGTGTGGTTGTTTTTAATTGGGAGTCAGACACTTGGTGATGGGATCCTCCTGGTATGCCTTGGAGTGTTGGTAGTCGTTTAGGTATTGGGGATCCAACGGCTTCCCGAGATGCTTGTTTGGGTATAAGCTATTGGTTCTGTTTTTATAAATATTGGGAGTCAGACAGCTTTGTTGCTGGTAGCCGCCTGATCGCATTGGAGTGTGTGTCGTTTAGTCTTGGTGATCATACGGCTTAGCCAATGTTTTGATGTAGTCTATAAGCTATGTGGTGTTGTTTATAATTTGGGAGTCAACAGCTTGGTGGATGTAGACCTCCTTGTGTTGCGTTGGAATGACTTCTCCGTTTATATTGGGGACTCATATGCTTTCCGATGTTTGTGGTTTATAAGCTAGTGTGGTTGTTTATAGATTGGGAGTCAACGCTGGTGAGGGTCAGCCTCTGTAATTGCAATTTTTCTTGCGAGTGTTGTAGTTGGTTTATTATTGGGGATATACGGCTTCGGAGTTTGTGGTGTATACAGCTAGTGTTGGTTGTTTAATAGATTTGGGAGTCAGACAGCTTGTGATGGTAGCCTCGGGTTTGCATTGGAGTGTGTAGCGTTTAGTAGTGGGGTCATCCGCTTTCCGAGTGTTTTGGTGTATAATCCTAGGGTGTATTGTTTATAAATGGGAGTCAACAGCTTTGGTGATGGTAGCCTCCGTTGGTTGGCCGTGGAAGGGACTGTTGTTGTTCAGTATCCCGGCACATCGCGTTGTGGTGAAGGCCTCCTTTGTTGTGGTAATTCGTCTGTAATGTTGTTTTTTTTATTTGGAATCAACGCTGGTTTGTGATACGTCCCCTGGTGCCAGGGTTATGGAATGGTGGTGGCTGTCCTTGGGGATCAGAACTGCTATGGTAAAGAAGCCTCTCCCGTGTTGAGTGTAGAATATAGTGATGTTTATTATTATTATTATTGGGGATCAGACAGCTTGGTGATAGTGCCCCCCTGGTGTTACGTTGTTGTTGTTGTTGTTGTTGTTGTTGTTGTTGTTGTTTAGTATTCAGGGATAATAGTGTTTAGGGATCATACCGATAGGCAGCTCCCCGATCCAGCAACTGTGCTGCACCCAAATATTTCAGCAGTTCTGTACAAGGTGTCCTAGGTTGAGTTAGGTTTGGCTGAATAGCCTGACAGGGGAGCAGCCTGGAAGCTTCTGCTGGTAGTGGGAAATAAAAGCTCTATGACTAATGGTATCCTTTGCACTTCAGTCCCCATTCCCTCGACATCCCACATCCCACTAGGCTGCACATACAGCTATTTCCATCAATCATACATGTAGTTATGAGTATCAGTGAGATATTTCATTCAGAGAGACATATCAATACTTGCTTTTCAGTCCCCACTCCCCATTCACATCTTACTTCTCACTAGGCTGCACATACATATAGTAACGAGTATCAGTGAGACATTTCATTCAGTGAGACATATCAATACGTCATTCCAAGAGATGAATGACATACCTGCAAGTATGGCCAGTTGATGTAGCAGCGTTGACCTATCAGGGTGGGTGCCACCAGTGCTGCCCCCAAGCATACCCCCTCCTGATGAGATGAACAACATACCTGTAGGTATTGCCAGTTGACAGAGCAGCGCCCCTGAACCCTAAACCCTATACATACCTGCAAGTATGGCCAGTTGACGTAGCAGCGTCTCTAAACCCTAGACATACCTGCAAGTACAGCCAGATGACATAGCAGCATCCCTAAACCCCTAAACCATAGACATACCTGCAAGTACGGCCAGTTAACATAGTAGCGTCCCTAAACCCCTAAACCATAGACATACCTGCAAGTACGGCCAGATGACATAGCAGCGCCCCTAAACCCTAAACCCTAGACATATCTGCAAGTACGGCCAGTTGACATAGCAGCCTCCCTAAACCCCTAAACCCTAGTCATACCTGCAAGTATGGCCAGTTGACAGAGCAGCGCCCCTAAACCCTAAACCCTAGGCATACCTGCAAGTATGGCCAGTTGACAGAGCAGCGCCCCTTAACCCCTAAACCCTAGACATACCTGCAAGTATGGCCAGTTGACATAGCAGCGCCCCTAAACCCTAAACCCTAGTCATACCTGCAATTATGGCCAATTGACATAGCAGCGCCCCTAAACCCCTAAACCCTAGACATACCTGCAAGTATGGCCAGTTGACGTAGCAGCGTTGACCTAATAGGGAGGGTGCCACCAGTGCTGCACCCAAGCGTACCCCCTCCTCGCCCTGCGCTTTCTGAAGGTCCTGGATAGCAATCACGACTGACTCCTTTCGGCTTGGGGTGCCAAGCACGTTGACGGCAATCATCCTCGTAGACACCGATATCTGCGGGAGCATGGGCAAGGGTGTGGTGTGTCATGTGCTGTGATGTGCTGTGTGGTGAAAACAGGTACGTGGATAGGGATATATGTCATTGCATGATATGGGTGGGGGTGCCAAGCAAATTGACGGCAATCATTCACGTAGACAACCGAGATCTGGGGGAGCATGGGCAAGGGTGTGGTGTGTCATGTGCTGTGATGTGCTGTGTGGTGAAAACAGGTACGTGGATAGGGATATATGTCATTGCATGATATAGGTGGGGTGCCAAGCACATTGACGGCAATCATTCATGTAGACACCGAGATCTGGGGGAGCATGGGCAAGGGTGTGGTGTGTCATGTGCTGTGATGTGCTGTGTGGTGAAAACAGGTACGTGGATAGGGATATATGTCATTGCATGATATGGGTGGGGTGCCAAGCACATTGACGGCAATCATTCACGTATACACCAAGATCTGGGGGAGCATGGGCAGGGGTGTGGTGTGTGGTGTGCTGTGATGTGCTGCGTGGTGAAAAGCAGGTACGTGGATAGGGGTATATGTCATTGCATGATATGGGTGAGGTGCAGCACATTGACGGCAATCATTCAAGTAGACACCGAGATCTGGGCGAGCATGGGCAGGGCAGGGGTGTGCTGTGCTGTGCTGTGTGGTGTAAAGCAGGTACGGGGATAGGGGCAGATGTTATTGCATGCTATGGGTTGGGTGCCAAGCACATTGACGGCAATCATCTGCATAGACACCGAGATCTGGGGGAGCATGGGCAGGGGTGTGGTGTGTGGTGTGCTGTGATGTGCTGCGTGGTGAAAAGCAGGTACGTGGATAGGGGTATATGTCATTGCATGATATGGGTGAGGTGCAGCACATTGACGGCAATCATTCAAGTAGACACCGAGATCTGGGCGAGCATGGGCAGGGCAGGGGTGTGCTGTGCTGTGCTGTGTGGTGTAAAGCAGGTACGGGGATAGGGGCAGATGTTATTGCATGCTATGGGTTGGGTGCCAAGCACATTGACGGCAATCATCTGCATAGACACCGAGATCTGGGGGAGCATGGGCCGGGCAGGGATGTGCTGTGCTGTGCTGTACTGTGTGGTCAAACACAGGTACATAGATAGGGCATATGTCATTGCATGGTATGGGTGGGGTGCCAAGCACGTTGACGTCGATCAACGCATGGACACCAAGATCTGGGGGAGCATGGGCAGGGCAGTGGTGTGCTGTGCTGTGCTGTACTGTGTGGTTTTATACAGGTACATAGATAGGGCAGATGTCATTGCATGGTATGGGGTTGGGTGCCAAGCACATTGACGGCAATCATCTGCATATATATACATATATATGATTCTATGCAGACACCGAGATCTGGGGGAGCATGGGCAGGGCATAGGTGTGGTGTGCTGTGATGTGCTGTGTGATGTAAATAGGTACGGGGATAGGGGCAGATATTATTGCATGCTATGGGTGGGGTGCCAAGCACATTGACGGCAATCATCTGCATAGACACCGAGATCTGGGGGAGCATGGGCAGGGCAGGGGTGTGCTGTGGTGTGCTGTGCTGTGCTGTGTGGTGTAACACAGGTACATATATAGGGCAGATGTCATTGCATGGTATGGGTGGGGTGCCAAGCACATTGATGGCGATCATCCGCCTAGACACCGAGATCTGGGGGGAGCATGGGCTGGGCAAAGGGAGGGGGGGGGGGGGGGGGGGGGGAGGTGGCTCATGGGACGCGCATAGTGGCAATTGTGGGGTCCATGGATTGGGTGTGGTTGGTTGGGGGCAGGGCGTTGGGGCACACACCGAGGGGAAGAGATGGGGTAGTGATGGAAGCATATTTGACGGAAATCCATGCGGCGGGGGGTCATAGAGGGGGCGACCGACACCTGGGGGAGCATGGGCACCTTCAATACCATGCGAGTGTGATTACATAAACAAGTAAACAAACAGCAGAGAACTGCAGCATTTACTTCCTTTTTTCTTCCACCCACCCCACCTAACCCACCTTCAAAGTTATGAGAGTGGGGTAGCATAAAAAAGTAAAATCAAGTAGAGAGCTGCAGCATTTACTTCTGTCTATACCTGCCTGTATTTTTTATACCTTCTCCCCCCCACCCCCCATTAACCCGCCTATCCCACCCACAAAGAAACCCCCCACACCCCACCTAAACTCCACACCCATGCTTACACGCGTCCTCAAGTCATGAGATGTGGGTTTGCGCTTTTGGGCCAGCTAGGCCCACGGTGGTCCCAGGTGTCAAGGTCGGGGTGAAGCCCTTCTCACCCAGAGGCAGATGGGGCAAGGTGGAACGGAACTCTGCGTAACAAACCTTTGCACTGCGTCCAAACGCAGCCACACGTTCACTTGTAACAATCCTGGCTTATGGTGGATCGGACATGCCTACCTCTCTCCTCCTACCTTCGCTGGTACTGCCCAGCAAAGATGGAATGTCTACCTGGTATACGACTCGCAGCCTGACACGTCCTCTTACTTAAACCGTGAACTTAGGCAGGGGTCACGCTACGCAGCTGCTAGCTGCCACGTGGGACGGACCTAACTACTCCAACGACGGGGACCTTGGGGTGTTGGTGTGTTGTTTGTGGTGTGGTGTCTGTATGGCGCTGCTTGCTCACCTGGTGTTTGGGTTGGGTGGGGTGGTGTTCGCTGTTTTTGGGGATGCCGTCGGGGCAGCGGGGTGTGGGTGTGGGGACCTTGTGTGTACTGTGGGGTGAGCGGGACAGGAGTCACGCTATCATACCTCCCGTAACCGACGGCACCTTACCATGAAGGGTACCTGACCTTTGAGTGTGTTGGATGTATGTGTCTGTGGTTGTGTGTTTCTCTGCAGTAGTGTGCGTATTTAGTGATTTTTGCTGGTGTCTGTGTTGTAAGTGATGTATGTAAAGCACTTCTAATCACAAGAAAGGGGAGGAACACTTGCACAGGTGCTGTGGGGATGCGGAGTGCTTAGGAGAGTATGTAGTCGAGGGGGATGTCTTTGATGGAGATGGGGACCACACTTGTGTGTAAGTTGGTTCGTGTGTCCTGTTCACTCCTTGCCACCGCCGCCCCCATTCCGAGTCCCACCCCAGGGCTCCCCTTCGGTGTGTGGCGTTGGGTATATTAGGTTGCTGGTACGGGGTTGTGGGGGGTATTGTGTTTAGGTTGGCGTTGTGCTTTGATGTGTCCTCTGTAAATGCTATACAGTGACCACCAACCAACTGCTGCTCCTTTCATACCTTCTGCAGGTGTTCTGAAATACAACTTCCACTTCGTCATAATCGACTAGGGACTAGGCATATCATATAACGAATGACGGACGAAGAGGGCATACGATATCCAATGATGATATCATCCAACAGGATATGATTGATAGTTTGTAATAAATGGTAACTTTAGCCTATCGAGAGAAACTAGCCAGATTATATTTGAGAAGCATAATAATTAGTACTTGCATATCTATGGATAATCATACTTGCCGTACCCCATCTATTAATTGTCCACACAAAATAGTCCGGTATAGATACACATGGTGACTTTCCCTCCCCAGCTGGGTGGTAAGGGAGGGTCCCCTTAACACAATGCACAAATCCAGGCTTTATCTTCTTTTTTGGTTATTTGTTTGGCGAGCCCCCCCCCTAATAATTGGAACGGAGCCCCATCGAATTAAACCCTCACCCCGTTGTCGTTCTCCGACCACTACTTACCCACCAACCTAACCAACTGACTTACCCCTACCCATATACAACGAAGTGCCTGACAGTCAGCCAACTTCTCTCATTCTCATAATAACTGGCTTTGGTCAACTTCAGAACGTTGGGACCTGTGGACCTCTGTCGCAACACTCTCACTCTCCCCAATTGTTTTCGTAACTCTTGCGACGCTGCACGGACTGATCCTTTCTAATGGTAAACAATGCCAATCTCCTTACCCACAACCCTTGACGACACTGCACCACTCAATGAACCAAGTAGCGCGCTATATCCCTCCAATGTCCACACGACGAAATTTGGTCCTTGTATAATCCATGAATTTTCGTGGAAGTCCCGGATGGCTCCAAATACCGTCTTTGACAACTGGCGTGGAAGGAGCTCAACTAGCTGAAAAGCAGCCCAGACAGGTAGTTCTGCTCAAATGGGCGTAAGGGGGTACCCCTTGTTGAAGATGACCTGAATGGAGAGTTGATTCAAACCAAGTCGAGGCCATGGCAGCGTAGTGGCCTTGGGGTAGTACCCATTACCCGAGCGCACACTTCCCCTTAGGTATGTGCGAGAATTAAGTTTATAAGGAAGTTCGACGGCAAACCCATGTCAGAGGCAATCGGACGTGTAAAGTGTTCCGGGTACGGACCTACTTCCCCTAAGCCCCACTCCCCCACTTCGGGTTTGTGTGAGGGAGAGGTTATAAGGAGAACAAAACTGTCTTCCTAGGCCTATTTAACCATCAAGTCTATTTTACCAGTCTCAAAACAAATATACTTTGGTAGTGGTAGGGGTAGCACAAGGCCACTCCCCTGTTGGTAATGTGAGTGAATAAGTTAGGAGGAGAAAATAAACTGTCTTCCTAGGCCTATTTTACTACCGGCTCAACACAGAAACTTTGGTTGGGGTAGGGGTAGTACCAGGCCACTCCCCTGTTGGTAATGTGAGTGAATAAGTTGGAAGAAGAAAGAACTGCCTTCCTATGCCTATTTCACCACCCAGTCTATTTTGCGACAGGCTCAACAAAGAAACTTTGGTAGTGGTAGTGGTAGGGGTAGTGGATATGTGGTATATGGAGGGGTGGGGGAGTGGGTAACTTAAACCAGTTCCCCCACGAGGGCCCACTCCCGCCCACGTTGGTAATGTGAGTGAAAATAAGTTAGGAAGAAGATACAATTAAATGGTCTTCACTACTCCTATGTCACTACTATTTACAACCCCAACCGAGCGCTTCTCAAACACTAAACTTTGAGTCCCCACCGTTCCTGTAGTAGTACACCTATCCTGTACAGTACGAACCACACCCGTGTCACGTCCCTCAATGACGGAGCACAACCGAATTCCAACGACCAAGTCTTTATACTCACACCAATGTCAACTTGTATCCCAACAACACCTCAAACAAAATACTTTTGAGTCCAACACAAGTAGTGCCTGTCGGTCAGTACTACTCACACACCCCCAGTATGTAACGCTATATGTATTTTAACTCAGTCTCAACAGAGACACTTTGAGTCCCCACCGTACCTGCATTAGTACTCCAGCACCCAGTGCAGTCCCTCGATGAAGGCCGCAACCACATTGTTTTTGCCCGCCTTGGCACAATACACAAACAACAACAGTCTCACCACAGACCTCGACTTCGAGCCCCCCCATTAACCTGTAATAAGTAATAACCCAACACCCCGTGCAAGTCCCATCCATGAAGGCCGCAAACACGAGTTTTAACCCAAAACACCACCGAGTGTCTTATCTTACCACACAAGTCTATGTTACCACAGTCTCAAGAGATAACTTTGAGACCCAACACCGAATCCTGTGGGGATTACTCCACATCACCACAGTTTGGTTAACGCTGTATTCAATGTACACTGTATGAACAAACCACCACACCCCCAGTAATAATAACGCTGTATGTATGTAACACTGTATGTAACACCCCCAGTATGTAACGCTGTATGTATGTAACACTGTATGTAACACCCCACCCCGAGTATTAACGCTGTACTTAGTAACACAGTGGATGTCACCATACCGACCCCCATATGTAACCAGCTGTATGTTATGTAAACACTTATGGTAACACCCACAAGTACTTAACGCTGGTACGTAACCACAATCTCACCAGAGACACTATTGAATCCCGACCGTATCTGTTTTGTCAATCCAGCAACCCATGGCAGTCCCTCGATTAAGCCCGCACACCAATCAGTGTGTTAATTTGCCCGCCTCAAGCACATACGACAAACATTAACACCCACAGATCTCAAGCAAAACACGTTGAGTCCCCCCGTTACCTGAAGTGAAATCCAACACCCCAACAACACACAACTTTGTCTAATTTCCCTCATTAGCTGACACACCACTTACCAACAAAAGAATAACACAAAATAAAACACGATGTCTAAATCCCCCCAGAAGAGTCTTAGTATCCAACTTCCCAACAATATACTTTGATCCCTACCCCGTAACCCTTTAGGTAGTACGCTAGTTACCAACAGTGCGTCCCTCGATGAAGGCTGCAATCCACAGCGCGTTTTCCCGCCTCAGCAAAAAACACCTATACACAACCTAACCCCTCCCCAACGGCGGGACCAAGATACGAAACAAAAGAATCGACCTTCACCTGGTGAACGATAGCGTCACCTTACCATGCTCAAGGCCCTTATTCGCCCTGTCCCAATCTGATTGAAGGAAGCTGGTCATCACTTGTGTGGAGGTTGGTTAAGGGTTCTGGTTATTGTTTTAGGGATATTAGAGGATTTGATTTAGAAGCAGTAGGCGCCCATCCGGAGAGCAGTTTCACAAACTTTTCGTTCTCGGTGAGGCGCGCTAGGTGGTTACCACGGGTTATGA
This sequence comes from Chlamydomonas sp. ICE-L, assembly GCA_013435795.1. Taxonomy (NCBI): domain Eukaryota; kingdom Viridiplantae; phylum Chlorophyta; class Chlorophyceae; order Chlamydomonadales; family Chlamydomonadaceae; genus Chlamydomonas; species Chlamydomonas sp. ICE-L. The sequence goes on from JACBWV010000472.1 coordinate 6,417,279, forward strand.
TCGAGGTATGGATGGAGAGAACCTAGATTCCGTCCTATCAACCTCTCGCAGTCCTCCTTGGCACACCACCTAATGTTGAACCTCCGACTCTCATGGATGATTAGGAATAAATAGATCGGAACAAACTGTGTGAGAGTAGTTGATGCACAAGAGGAAGCACAAAGAAGTAGGTACGGAGACGCTGGCTCCCTCTTAAAACTGATATGCAGTACTGTCTTCGCCACTACAAGTGTTCCACATGTGTCCGACACGGCCTACCGCTGTCACCTGTCCACCCCTTACCAGGTCCCAGTCTCGGTGGTTAGTAATGATTACTAGGTGGTTAGCAGGGTACTTCCAAGCGCGCGCTTTTGCGCGCTGCCTTTTTGAGCCCCGCACAGTTTTTTGCACCCCCCTGTGGGCGCAGCAAGCAATTTTTGCTCTTTTTGCCCTACGAAGCACACTTTTGTTTTTGTGCGCTAAAGCGCTGGCCAATTTGGTCAATGGAAGTACCCTGGTGGCTAGTAATGATAACGCCTAGTGGGGCGTGGTATTAATGGAGCCCTGTCTTACGGCGGTAGAGAACTGGCTGCTACTTTACCTGGACACTAAGGCGCACCCGTAGGGATGCGAAGCCTGCACCCTTCTGCCTGATGTCAACGAACTCAACCGTCTAGGTGGTTAAGGTTTTGGTGCTTTAGGTGTGTTAAGTGCTACGTGTGTTTTAGGTGGTCAAGGAAAATATGCCATTAAAGACATATCCAGAAAAGTCTAACATAAACGATTGAAATTATGTTTTAGCTGCACATCAACTTATAATTTGAGCCGCGAAGATTGTATGAGCATAATCTGCAACAGGGTTAGCCAAAGCTAAGTAGTGACAAGCTAAGTAGCCCCTTTCAGTGATATACATTGGTCTAGTGGTAGACCAAATCGCTTAAGGACGAAGAGTCGGGGGTTCAATTCCCCCTACGGTCGCTCTTAGCGTTGCAGGTCATGGTCTACCGCAATGGTAGCTTGTCCAGTTGAGGTAGAAGTCCGCTCTCTACCTGCGTATGACGGGTTCCCTTAACACCACGCCCCCCCAGGCGTTATCATTACAAGCGAAGTCCGGACCAGCTAAGTCGTGACCGGCTTCCCCCTACCTGTCCACTCATCATCATGTCCCTGGCCTCGCGACTCATCATCGTCGGCTGCTGCTGGGCCACAGGTGGCTTGGCTTCGCCCTCTTCTAGGCCAGAGGACTCCACCCCAGAGGTTTCGGGAGTGGACTCAGCGAGCTGGGCAAAGCCGTTGGAGAAACCACCTTGGCCAGAAGCAGGGGGTGGGACAGCTGCTCGGGCAGAAGGAGCGCGAGGGGCTCCTCCGCCTCGACCTCCGCCCCGGCCTCCTCCATCACCCCGACCTCCTCCTCCGTCGCCTCTGCCGCGACCTCCTCCATCGCGCTTGGCTCTCTTCTTCTCCATGAATTCTGCATCCTGTGAGGGTTAGGTAAAGATAGATGAATAAATGGTGCTCCTTGTTACGAGGCGTAAGGTTGGGGTGGGGTGGAGTGGGGGTTGGGTGGGGGTGGGGGGGGGCAGCCTGTTTCCTTGCAATGGGGCTAACCTCCAATGCCCTTTGCCTCCAACGGATAAATAAATATATGGTATGTCTTATTACTTATTACTAGGCGTGAGGTTGAGGGGGCTAGCCTGCTTGCACTGGGGCTAACCACCAATGCCTCTTGCCCCCGACGGATACACGTATATGTATATATCTGGCATTTCTTATTGCTAGGCGTGAGGTTGAGGGGGCTAGCCTGCTTGCACTGGGGCTAACCACCAATGCCTCTTGCTCCCGACGGATATACATATATATGGTATGTCTTATTACGAGGCATGAGGCTGAGGGGGCAAGCCCGTTCGCTTGCACTGGGGCTAACCACCAATGCCTCTTGCCCCCGACAGATATATATATATATATATATATATATATATATATACACCTCCGACGGATAAATATATGTATACATACGTCCGACGGATAAATATATGTATATATACCTCCGACGGATAAATATATGTATATATACCTCCGACGGATAAATTTATGTATATATACCTCCGACGGATAAATCAATAAATGGTATGTCTAATTATGAGACGTAAAGTTGATTCATAGATTATCAGGACAGGGTGAAAATGATGATGGTGATGATGATGATGATAACAGTTTTCCTGGTAACCTACTGGAAACCAAATGTGCCCACAAATATAAAACACTTGATAGACCCTTACTTACAGCAGCACACTCTTCAAGCTTCTCCTGCTCCAATTCACCAAGCTTGGGCAATCAAGAATACTTACACATTATCAGGCATGGGTGAAAGTAGCAACTGATTGAAAATCAAGACTGAACTGAGTTGCATTGAGTTTGGTCAATCAGCAAGTCATGGGAGCTGCCTAGAAGCTGCTGCTGGTAGCCAAATTAGGCGACAATCAAGATTACTTACACAGTGTCAGGCATGGGTGAAACTAGCAAGTGGGTGAAAACAGCAAGCACTTCAACACTTAATCGACCCCTACTTACATCAGCACATTCTGGAAGCGTCTTCTGCTTCAACTCGTGAAACTTGGACACTCAAGATTACTTACACATTATCAGGCATGGGTGAAAACAGCAAGCACTCCAACACTTGATAGACGCCTACTTACAGCAGCACGTTCTTCAAGCGTCTCCTGTTCCAATTCACCAAGCTTGGACAGAAGCTTCTCCAGCCGCCCCCTGTCCAGCTCTCCTGCGTATGTCAAGTGCCCGCCCAGCTCAGGCAGCAGTGCCTTGAACAAGTCGATCAACTTGTTCAGAGCTCCCTCGTTGATGTCCAGCGTCGGCAGGGGGGGCAAGAAGTCGTTGCCGATGAGCATGCAGAAAAGGACAAAGTCGTCCACCACGCGCTCACCGTCAAGCTCCCAAGGGAGTTTGATTTCCGCGAACTCCAAATAGAAGTACTCTCGCAACAAGCTGGAGAGGGAGAGCACGAGGTGGTGAGTTGTGGTTAAGTGAGTGACGGGAAAACCTGGTATGTTTGGATTGGCTTTGTTATTGGTGGTTGGCTGCAGTGCAAGCAAACTGGGGTCTTGCAACAAGCTGGACAGAGAAAGCACAAAAGACGAAATATGAGGTTAGGAAGCTGGGTAGCTGGAGGGTGTGTGTGTGTGGGTGGGTGGATGGGAGGTGGTGGTGTGTGAGTGAGGTGGTGGTGTGTGTGAGTGTGAGGTGGTGGCGCGTGGTTCGGTGAGTGCCGGGAGAGACCTGGTATGTTTGGATTGGCATTGTTATTGGTGATTGGCCCAGTGCAAGCAAACAGGTTAGACCCCTCAACTTCACGCCTCATAATACAGCATAATATTTATTTTGATTGACATTGTTACCAGGATGCGGGATCGGGAGCGGAAATTGGAGCAAGAGCAGGAGTGGGAGTGGGATAAGGATCAGGAGTTTGAGTAGGACAATGAGCTGGAGTTAGAGCAGGATCAGGAGCAGGAGTGGTAACTGGAGTGGGAGTGGGAGTGGGATGAGGATCAGGAGTTTGAGCAGGACAATGATCTGGAGTTGGATCTGGATCTAGTTTGTCTGGATTGGCATTCCTACCAGCATAGAGAGAAGGGGAATCAAGAATTCTCGTTTTTTCGCGTGCTGGTAGGAATGCCAATCCAAACATACCAGGGAGCAAGGGCAGGGCAAGAGCACGAGAAAGAGCATGGGCGGTAGCAAGAGCAAAAGCAAGGGCAAGGGCAAGAGCAAAAGCAAGAGCAAGAGCAAGAGCAAGAGCAAGAGCAAGAGCAAGAGCAAGAGCAAGAGCAAGAGCAAGAGCAAGATGATTAGATAAGGAGCAAGAGCAAGAGCAGGAGCTGAATGAGGAAGACAACACGCCAAACCTGCCCTATTTGGAAGAGAATGAAGTTCTCAGCACAAGGATTCTCAAGAACCTCTCTTGCTGGCTGACCTCTCCCCCCTCCTGTGTAGGATACCACCTCTCGCAGGAGACAGAAGTGGGGTTCGTGGGTGACTAGTGACAGCATGACCAGATCTGCATCCAGGCCATACATGGCGTGTCTCTGGTTGGGTGTGTACCCAGGCTTCTTCTTCTCCAGCCGGATGTACTCCATGATTTTGTGCTCTCCCTCCCCTGGTACGTCATGGCCTGAGGCAATGGAGGGGAGGGGAGGGGGGGGGGGGGGGGGGGGGGGGGAGGGGAGGAGCGGAATAGGAGGCGGGGAGAAGCGGGATAGGGCGTATGTATGTATGTATTTCTTTACATTTCAGGGGTAGGCCAAATAGGCTTACGGGATTTGCCCAACCGTGACATGAGGGGCTAAACGAAAAATCACTGATGAACTGAAACCCAAGCAATCATTTTACTGGCGGGGGCCATGAGTTCGTGCAGCAGAAGGCGGAAGGAAGTCAAGAGGTGAGGTGGAAGCGATATGATGCATGGGAAAGAAGTTGGACCGTTAAGCACATGATAAAATAACAAGAGGGTGCAGAAGAAGGGTGTCGCAGAGGTACTGGACTGTTGTCTACGATGGCCATATACAAAAGGCATCATTGTTCATTGTTGAACACCAAATACAAGAGGTGAGGGGGGAGCATCATGGTGGAGGTTAGGGGTAAGAATTTCGAATCTGTTGCGCATATCTCTGAACACAATAGGGTTCAGGGAGAGAAACAATGTCTCACCAGAGAAGGTGACCGTTGGCAACTTAACACACACCGCATACACACAACACATACACACAACACACACACACGCATACCCCCCCCCCCCACACACACACACACACACACACACACACACACACACACAAAATGGCTCACCAGAGAAGATGACTGTTGGCGTTTGCCAGAGAGGATCCTCTGCCTTTTTCTGCGAACAAAATAGTGCATTGAAGTTTGAATTGACATTTGCCATTTTACATTTGTATGGGTGCATCAGAGTGCATTGAAGTTTGATTTGACATATGACATTTTTCTACCAACAAAAGAGTGCATTAAAGTTTGATTTAACTTCTGACGTTATACATTTTCCTGCAAACATAATATAATAGCTATGCCTCAATTCAAACTCCGGAGAGACACAACGAGGGACACAACGCATAGCTTTTCTTTTCGGCTACGTGCAGTAGCTTCTAGGCAGCTCCTTGAGCCAGCCACTGATCTAAGGCCAAATATGTAAGCAGTTCTAGACATCTAATTGTATCTGCTTCAATGTGCACTAGGACACATTTGTTTTGGCTCAATAGCCAGTCAGGGGAGCTGCTTAGAAGCTGATGCTCGTGGCTGAACATATAAGCCATGGCATAATTACAGCGGTCGACCCATTTGCTACTTTAGATGCTTTGAGAATGTTCTTGCACCTAACACCTGGCTGCTTGGGAATATCCTTACACCTGGCAGATTCTAACCCTTATTACATCATGACATCGTGGCGGGGTATTCACTACATATATCCCACGCCATTATGCCCACCGTCCATCAACACATCTGACATCAAGCCAGGCCAAGCCAAGCCGTTATGCCCACCGTCCACCAACATGTATGATATCAAGCCAATCCAATCCAGGCCAAACCAAGCCCCTGAGACGAGCCATTACGCCAACCGCCCATCAACACATATGACATCAAGCCAAGCCAATACAGGCCAAGCCAAGCCATTATGCCCACCGTCCACCAACACATCTGATATCAAGCCAAGCCAAGCCAGACTGATCCAAGCCAAGCCCATCAAATGTTTCCATAACAACATGCTAGACCCACAATCCTGTTTTGACCAATGGCTCAATTGTAGAGCTCGATTAAACCAGAAGATGCGGGGTTCAAATCCTACGGGTGCGCTTTAGTGTTAGCGGTCCCTGTCAACCGCCATGGTAGCACTCTCCAGGTAAGGTAGAAGCCCGTTCTCTACCGCCATAAGACAGGTCTTCATTGATACCACGCCCCACCAGGCATTATTATTACTTTTGCTAGACCCACCTTCCGGATAAAGAAGCGAATGTGAGCTCCTAGACGGTTCATGAATGCGGTGCCAGGGGTGATGCAATTCGAGTCAAACGGGTCGTCCGGTACGAATTCACCTTTAGCTCTCTTCTCATTCTCAAGCTGAAGTAGGCAGCAGGGAAGTTGGGAGGTCAAGGTTGAGGTCAGGGACAGGGTCGAGGATCAGGATTATCATATGAGGAGCTGATATGCAGATCTGATGCTTCTGAAACACACCTTGGACCATTCCCTTTTCACACATGCGCATCTGATGTGAGAATGTATCATATGATGAGCTGATATGAGGGGGTGATGCTTCTGAAACACACCTTGATACGTTCCCTTTCACGTACGCGCATCTGATACAATAATGTATCATATGATGAGCTGATATGCGGAGATGACGCTTCTGAAACACACCATGGACACGGTCCATTTCGCATATGCGCAACTGATCTCAGAATGTATCATATGATGAGCTAATATGCAGAGATGATGCTTCTGAAACACACCTTGGTACGTTCCCCATCACAAACAGATCTGAAGTGTGGATGTTTCATATGATGAACTGATATGCGGAGCTGACACTGATGAAACGCACCTTGATCCGTTCCTCTGCTGACTTGAAGCGTCGTGATCGCTGCTGGTTCATCTTGGCACGTGGGGCGACGCCTGCCATGCAAAAAGGCACAGTTTAGGGTTGAGGGTTTAGGACTTCACTTAGGACATGACTATAGGTTTTAGGGTTTAAGACTAAACTTAGGACTTAACTTAGGTCATAACACTTATTGGTGGTTTACCCGGGAGCAAGCAAACGGACTGGCCCCCTCTACCTGGCCTCCTCTACCTGGGTGACTCCTGCCATAAAACAGGGCACAGAACTTAGGACATAGGCCAATTTAGACATAACACACAAGTACATGTGGGTTTGGTTGGGTTTGGTTGGGTTTGGTTGGGTTGGGTTGGGTTGGGTTGGTTGGGCTGGGCTGACTGGGTTGGGCTGGCTGGGTCCAGCCCCTCCGGTACTTTTCTGCTTAGAGGAGCTTTGCTTTTTCGTCATCATGCTTGCTTTCACAATACGTATTGGTGGTTGGCCCCGGTGCAAGCAAACTAGCTACAGACAAGGATAGGGGGGCAGAACATAGTTTTTATTCTCAGCTACAAGCACCTGCTTCTAGGCAGCTCCCCTGCCTGGCTATTCAGCTCGACCATACACACCTAGTGTGCCTGGGAGCTGACATGATCAGATTGCCAGAAAGAATGGATTGTGTGGGCTCAGCCATGGGACTACTCCAGGAAGCTGCCTAAAAGCTGTTGCTCGTAGCCAAAAGAAAAGCAGTGGAACAGAATCTAGGTGCAATTAAAAGGGACAACGACAAGGACAGTACCATGTAAGTGACAGGGGGCGACATCTTGGGAACAGGGTTGGGGGACAAAAACAACTAGGCGTCATCTAGGCACAACGCTCAGGGGCAAAAATAAGGACTGCGCCAGATATAGTGATATGTGCCAAGAGATATCTAAGGACAAGGGCATGGGTCAACGGCAGGGAACGGCATGTAGGGACGACACTCTGGGGCAACAATAAAGACTGCACCAGGTATAGTGATGTGTGCCAAGAGATATCTAAGGACAAGGGCATGGGGACAACGGCAGGGGACGGCATGTAGGCACAACGCTCTGGGGCAGTGATAAGGACTGCGCCACATATAGTGATATGTGCCAAGAGATATCTTAGGACAAGGGCATGGGGACAATGGCAGGGAACGGCATGTAGGGACAACGCTCAGGGGCAACGATTAGGAGAGCACATGATGAAGGCATATGTGACTAGAAACAGCATCGCAGGACAGAGGCCAAGTGTCACTTCGGTATCTTTACCTACAGAGCGGTTCAATGGTTGATCATTTCGCTGGACTGAAAAGGGTGCTGGGTTCGAATTCCTTCGGGTGCACTTTAGTGTTCTCTGTCGCTGTCAACCGCCATGGTGGCACTGTCCAGTTAAAGTAGCACTATGTTCTCTACCGCCGTAAGCCGGGGCTCCCTTAATACCACGCCCCACCAGGCGTTATCATTACATTAGCTACGGGGCTCACTGTCTGTTGCCATGAATTTGGCATCAGCTTGTCTGATTGACCTCTGTAACTAGGACAACTTTTAACAACAGATATGTTGGCTACTGAAATGATGAAGAACGCAGCGAAATGTGATTCGTAGTGTGAAATGCAGAATTAGTTACAGAGCTCACCGTCTATTGCCATGAATTCGGCATCAGCTTGTCTGATTGACCTCTGCGACTAAGACGACTCTTAACAACAGATATCTTGACTCTCGTAACGATAAAGAACGCAGCGAAATGGGATACGTAGTGTGAACTTCAGAATTAGCTACGGGGCTCACCATCTATTGCCATGAAGATCAGCTGCTTGGGTTTGACAATCTGAATCAGCTTGTCCATGTAGTTGAATGACTTCAGAATCATCTCCTCCTCGGTCAGTTTGACCTGAATGCACAGGGGGTATATGTGTGTTGTTACGGTTCAGGAATTGCAGTCCAGGGGTAGGACCCAGGGGGAAAAATGAATAATTTAATAGCAGGCTGTTTGGATTAAGGACATGGAAAATAAGGAAGGCAGACATGGAAAATATTTTACTGTTATCCAACTCCCTTTCCTAAATTCCTAGCAAGGATTTCCCTCACCCCGACCCCAGCCTTGTAGGTGTGTTGTTACAGTCCAGGGGTTGCAGTCCAGGGGTAGGATCCAGAGGGGGGAATAATGCTTGGGATAACCCATGTTGTGCAATTCCCTGTACCATATGTAGCTACCCCTGAACTATAGCAAGATACACCTGGACTGGAAAACACTTGTAGCTACCCCTGAACTACACCTGTGGAAAACACCTGAACTACCTCTGAACCTGGAAAACCTGAACCTGGAGCAAATCTGAACCTGGAGCAAGATACACCTGAACCTGGAGCAAATATGAACCTGGAGTAAGATACACCTGAACCTGGAGCAAATCTGAACCTGGAGCAAGATACACCTGAACCTGGAGCAAGATACACCTGAACCTGGAGCAAGATACACCTGAACCTGGAAAGCACCTGTAGCTACCCCTAACTAGAGCAAAATAAACCTGGACGGCACCAAGATATCCCAGGACTGGAACATTCGTGCATCTGCCAGAGCTTTTCTTTGCCGCTATGAGCAGTAGCTTCTAGGCAGCTCTTTGAGCCAGCCTCTGAGCTAGACCCGAATATATCAGCAGTTCTGGACAGCTTATTATGTCTGCTTCAAGGTGCACTAGACGCACTGGTCGCATCTGGTTTGGCTCAATAGCCAGTCAGGGGAGCTGCCTAGAAGCTGCTGCTCGTAGCTGGAAAAAAGCTACGGCACCTGATGGTTAAAGGTCCATGCCCATCCCATGCTGCTCAACCAAATGGATGGCAAAGTCGACGTCTGGCTATCATCCAATAAGGTAATTGCTTCTAGTCCAGCGTCTACACCAATCCGATGCCCCCCATACCTATACTGAACCCCCTTATCCCTGTTTCCACAAATGGCTCAATGGTTGAGCTCCTTGAACGAAGAAGGTGCCAAGTTTGAATCCCCACAGGTGCGCTTTAGTGTTCGCGGTCGCAGTCAACCGCCATGGTAGTACTGTCCAAGTAAAGTAGCAGCCCGTTCCCTACCGCCGTAAGACGGGGCTCCCTTAATACCACGCCCCACCAGACGTTATCATTACTGAACCCCATTGCAAGCTCTCTTTCAGATGCCCCTGATCCTTGTCAAGCCAATGGCTGGCAGCCATTACTGCTACACCCCATCCTAAATCGTACCTCTGTTTGATTGGCATGGGTACAGTTATGGATGATGCCATTCATGTCCAGGTACAAGTTGTCGATCTGCATGGGTGCGCGGTTGTGTGGTGTGGGTTGTGAGGTCAAGGTGTTGTGTGGTCAAGGTACTGAAGGTTGTGTGTTTTGTTTTGTGTGTTGTGGGTTGTGTGTTGTGTGTGTGAGATATGTGTTGTTTGTTGTGCGTGTTGTGTGTGGTGTGTGTTGTGTGTGGTCAGGGAACTGAAGTCATGATACTGATCGATCTGGATAGGCGCGAGTTCAAGTGTTGTGCGGCAAAGGTACTGAACTCATGCTATCAGCCGATCTGTGTGGTTAAGATCATGCACTCATGCGTGGTGCAGATAATGAGCTCATATTATCAGCCGATCTGCACGGATGGGAGTTCATGAAATCAGGTGTGGTCAAGGTACTGAATCCATGCTCTAAACGATCTGTGTGGGGAATGGTCATGTACTCATGCGTGATACAGGTGGTTAGCTCATGCTATTGGCTGAGCTGCGTGGATGAGTTCATGTATTTCTTGTGTGGTGAAGGTACTGAACTAACATGATCAACCTTTATGTTGATATGCATTGGGGGTGGGGAGGGTGAGGTGTGTGGTGTGTGTGCATGTGTGTGCATGTGTGTGTGTGTGTGTGTGTGTGTGTGTGTGTGTGTGTGTGTGTGTGCGTGTGTGTGTGTGTGTGTGGTGGTGGTGGTGGTGGTGGTGGTGGTGGTGGTGGTGGTGGTGGGGGGGGGGGGGGGGGGGGTAGTGAAGGAGGCATGGAATCAGTTTTGATGCCAGATGTGTGGTCAAGGTACTGAACTGATGATATATACCTTCATGTTGATCTGCATGGGTGGGGAGGGTATTAGACTCATGAATTCAGTGCCCATGCTAGATGCCTAGCGAGTAACTGAACGCATGATATCAATCTTCATGTTGATCTGCATGTGTGTGGGGGTAATGACTCATGAAATCAGTGTTTGTGCCAGAAGCCTGAATGAGGGCAATGCTATCCAGCCTTCATGAGTGAGATGCAGGACTTCATGAATGTGCAAGGTCGTTTCACCAGCTTTCATGTTAGAAGCATGGCAGCTACTTCCCAAGGGAGGAAGTTGCCTAGAAACTGAACGGGTCTGAACTCACATCAGGGGCCGCTTCCGTTGCGGTAATCTTCATGTTCAGAAGTGGGTAGCGCTCCGAAAGCCATCGATAGAATTTAGGGATACCTGGAAGAGGTGCATGAAGTTGGTACCTCACACTCAGTGCCAGGCCTCGCTGGGGTTGATTTCGGGGTCGATTTTCGAGAGACGGCATGCTCACAGCAATGGGCTGATAAGCACTCACCCATGGTTCACGAGTTAAGCGCAGGACGTCTGACTGCTCGGGCAAAAAAATAGAGCAAGCAGATCAGGTCGTAAGAATTTTTCCGTTTTTGTTCGATGCGGTTGTAATCGGAACGCAGCTTAGTCCACCGCTGTCCGTCGGTCGCCTTTATATTTCCTGATTCGGCACTCTGCTGCTCTTGACATACGTTTTAAAATTTGAGCTTGAAAAATGACGAGGTTGTACGGCAAGTGCAGTACCAACCCATCATAATGCCGAACTCTTGCATGGGACTCGCTAGGAACTTTTCCGACCCCTGCATCGACCATCCACACATCTACCTAGCCACGTAGCCCAGATGCTTCATCTGGAGTATCGTCTGGCGCATGCACATATAAACCTGTTGAGAAGCATAACCCTTACCCCCAACGGCACACAGGCACAACAATGCTTCACCCGATCATGCTCCTCCCAGGGTAACAACAGATCACCCGGTAATAGCGATGCAAACAGCGCTTCGAAACCCAGCCAGCCAAAAAACGGGGAAAGGGTGCCATCAACACCCCCTGTCGACCCCACTCCACCCAACTCAGGACCCAAATCACCCATCAAGTCTGAATCAGGGACCAACAACAGCCCTAGGCCCTCTCAGCAGCCCCCATCATCCACAAACACGCCAGCGTCACCATCAGCACCCTCACCCCCACCATTCCCACCAGCACAAGCACCAGGCCCAGCCTCTGCCCCTAAGTCTCCACCCCACGCCTCCACTCCCACACCTGAAACCAAACCAAACACAACCCCGATCGGCGACACAGTGCAACAGCTTGGGACTCTATTTAGCCAACAGGCAGCCAAGCTGCTTGATCAGACCCGTCAAGGGGTGACCTCCATGCGGGATGTCATCAACACCACGGTAGCCGAAACCAACTGGTTGAAGGAGTTGAAGGAGCGCAGTACAAGCAGTACGAGCACTTCTGCACCCAGTTTCATCAGTAAAGCTAGCGCATACACCAAGGCTTGCTCTAGCACTAGCAGTGCAGCTAGCGACGTCACAACGGAGGGCGGCAGTTCTGTTGGCGACAGGATTCTGCGTTACAGCCGCATGCTCAACACATTTACAGGATACACCAGTGCGTATGTGTGCTGGGCGTGTTTTTTTTTTATTTGAAAGCCTGGGGTTGTAATGTGTGTGTGCTTGCGTGTGTATCTTTGTGTGTGTGTGTTTGTGTTGCGTGTGTATGCTAGGGTAGGTGTGTGTGTGAGTGGGCATGTGTGTTTTTGTGTGTCTGTCTGTGCACTTGTGTACACCTTTCTGGAGTGGAGGGGAGGAGGTGTGTGTGTAGATGTTTGCATGATAGATCAACAGGTGTAATGTGGATAGGGACCAGCATATCATATGATGTTGACCAAAGGAGAGAATGATATCATATGATGTCATACAAATTGCATTATATGATACTGTATATAAACGGTAACTTTAGCCTAGCCAGACTGCCGGCATCAGATGGTATCATATCATATCATATGATGACATGATATCATATTGCCGTTCCCTGAATTTGGGTGATTGTATAATTGCCAGGGTTTTAGGGTTTAGGGTTTAGGGTACCAGGTCACCCTGCCACATGTATAATTGTCATAAGCTCGTCCACCTTGCCTGATTGCTTGCAGACGTTGAAGTTTTGAAAGCTGGAGTGGAGAAAGCGGAGTTTGAGCTGGATGGTGGCAAGAAAGCACTAGCTGAAGCCAAGCAGGTGTGTCAGTTGGATACCAAGATAGAGAGAGAGAGAGAGAGAGAGAGAGAGAGAGAGAGAGAGAGAGAGAGAGAGAGAAAGAGAGAGAGAGAGAGAGGAGAGAGATGTCAGTATGGCTGGACGGCAATTAAATTGTTTAACACTGTACCAGAGAAAGAGACAGAGAGTCAACTGGTTTCATACTGTGCTCTAAGAGAGCCTACCACGGTAATCGCTAACACATTATCCGGAGTACTAGGGCTTGCATAAATGGTAATGAGAAAGCCCTAGCTGAAGCAATGTGTACTGTAGCAGATGCAGGTGCCACATGGCATTGGTAAAGCCAGTGGCAAAAGGTTTGATTGATTGGAATATGGTTATGGAGATCAGAGTAGGCAACGGCAACTAATGTTAGTGTGTTTAAAACTCATATTCACTCATATTTACTCATATTAGCTCAAAATAAATGTAAATACAATATTGATTAGATGATGGTTTAGAAGAAAAGAGTAGGCAACAGAAACTAATAGTAGTGTTGTCGCGCAAGCCCCCCCAAAAACAGTGGCAACAAACATATGCACACAGGTGGGTGAAAGGAGCTGCCAAGAAGCTGCTTCACGTAACCCCCAAATGAAACAGTGACAACAAACATATACACAAAGGTGGGTGAAAGGAGCTGCCAAGAAGCTGCTTCACGTAACCCCCAAATGAAACAGTGACAACAAACATATATACAAAGGTGGGTGAAATGAGCTGCCTAGAAGCTGCTTCACGTAACCCCCAAATGAAACAGTGACAACGAACATATATACAAAGGGGGGTGAAAGGGGCTGCCTAAATGCTGCTTCACATAACCCCCAAAAGAAACAGTGACAACGAACATATATACAAAGGGGGGTGAAAGGGGCTGCCTAAATGCTGCTTCACGTAACCCCCAAAAGAAACAGTGACAACGAACATATATACAAAGGGGGGTGAAAGGGGCTGCCTAAATGCTGCTTCACGTAACCCCCAAAAGAAACAGTGACAACGAACATATATACAAAGGGGGGTGAAAGGGGCTGCCTAAATGCTGCTTCACGTAACCCCCAAAAGAAACAGTGACAACGAACATATATACAAAGGGGGGTGAAAGGGGCTGCCTAAATGCTGCTTCACGTAACCCCCAAAAGAAACAGTGGGAACAAACATATACACAAAGGTGGGTGAAATGAGCTGCCTAGAAGCTGCCATGCGTAACCCCCAAAAGAAACAGTGGCAACAAACATATTTACGAAGGTGGCTGAAAGGAGCTGCCTACAAGGAAACAGAGGGGTATAGCAACACATCAGCTCTTCGAATCTCTTCTCCTGACTCACTCACGTATTTTGTATTTGCATACATTTAACTATTTTGGATCTCTTTCAAATAATCTCTTTTAATCAAGCTTTTTATTTAACTATTTTTAATCTCTTGCTTTTGAATCTTGAACTGCACATCTACCTCCTGCGATGGTACTTTTCATTAGTGGACTTCTATGAGCGTGTGTCTCGTAGCTTTTACCACTCTAATTTTTAATAGCGGTCTTCGGCACCCTTTTCTGTATTCTATGGTATCCTTCCCACACAAATTGCTCCCTGTTAAGCCAAATAAGAGGGTGCCGTAGACCCCCCCAATTGCTCCCTGTTAAACCAAATAAGAGGGTGCCGTAGACCCCCCCAATTGCTCCCTGTTAAGCCAAATAAGAGGGTGCCGTAGACCCCCCCAATCGCTCCCTGTTAAGCCAAATAAGAGGGTGCCGTAGACCCCCCCAATTGCTCCCTGTTAAGCCAAATAAGAGGGTGCCGTAGACCCCCACAATTGCTCCCTGGTAAACCAAATAAGAGGGTGCCGTAGACCCCCCCAATTGCTCCCTGTTAAGCCAATAAGAGGGTGCCGTAGACCCCCCAAATTAGCAGTGGGGGATAGGAGAAATGGGAGGATCACTAGACATATACTGTGCTCTAAGAGATCCATACACACAAAGCGCCAACATCGTAGCCAGAGCGATGATCCCGTTTTGACGACTGGCTCAATGGTAGAGCAAGTCGAAACAAGATGGTGCGGGGTTCGAACCCCTACAGGTGTGCTTTAGAATTGCTGTGGCCGTCAACCGCCATGGTAGCTTTGTATGGGTAAAGTAGCGGCCCGTTATCTACCGCCATAAGACGGGGCTCCCTTAATACCATGCCTCACCTGGTGTTATCATATTTTATCCAGAGCGCTAAACAGTGCATTTCAGATAACAGCCAAAGGCAGGCTGTGCCAGTTTTATTTTTAGGATTTGGGCATAAACTAAAATAATCCGTCTGCGCGATTCTCATGTCTGGGGTTTGAGGAGATGGAAATATTAATGAATAATAATCGGTCTGCGCTGTGCCATGTTGGGCCTCACAGACCACGCCATCAAGCCATTCTCTCACACTTCATCTTCCCACATGTGTACGATAGGTTCTTCTTCTTTTGAAATGAATCTTGTGACTCTTCATCTTCCCTCAGGTGTATGATGAGAAATTGAAGGCGCAAGGCACGCTACAGCGAGATATGAACAGCTTGCTTCAAAGGAAAAGCTCTTGGACAGAGACCGATGTGACCAACTTCACAAATATGTACCGCAGCGAGCATGCCCTGGATGCAGCGGTACGCTTGTCTTGACTTTTTTTACAGAAAAAATGATTTGTGTGTGGGTTGTGTACTTTCGGCAAGACAAAATAGAAGGCTCGGCTAAATTTTTTTTTTTCCGGCTATGAGCAGCTGCTTCTAGGTAGTGCACCTTGGAGTTGACATGATCTGTTGTTATCACTGGTGAAGCATTGAGGTTGAGCCCAGTGGCTTGCTCAGAAGCTGCTGCTTGTAGACAAATAGAAAAACAGTGGTGTGCCTTCCTAGACTAATGATCCAAGAGCTGAACACCTAGGGTTAGAGCTGAACCCCAAACCCTACAACATGAACCCTAAACCCTAAACCCTTAACTTTAAAACCCTAACCTAGATTCAATATCCCGAAACCCTACCCTTAAATGTATCCCCCCCCCCCCCCCCCCCCCCCCCCCCCCCACCTCCCATACCCCTCACACTCACACTCCCCCCCACCCACCCACCCACCCACCTCCACCCCCTATACCCCTCCCACTCACCCCCTCCCCTCACACTCCCACTCACCCCCTCCCCCTCCCATCACACTCACACGCACCCCCCCTAATCCCAACCCCCATGCTCATTAAGGTGGCAGCGGCGAGAGAGAATCTTGAAGTTGTGTCGGATGCAAAAGAGGGGGCTCAAGCTGATTTGATGCGAGCCATCCGTGAGCGCTACGCTGAGGAGCAGATGTGGAGCGACAAAATCAGACAGGCATCTACATGGTGCGTAGAAGGAGCGTTTAGTAGCTTGTGTGCTTGCTTGCTTGCTTGCTTGCTTGCTTGCTTGCTTGTCTGTTAGGTGATAGGTTAGCTCGTGGCTGAGCTGATTTGATGCAAGCCTTACGTGAGCGCTGTGCAGAGGAGCAGATGTGGAGCAACAAAATCAGACAGGAATCTACATCGTGCGTATAAAGAGTGTTTAGTAACTTGCTTGCTTGCTTGCATGCTTGCTTGCTTGCTTGCTTGCTTGCTTGCTTGCTTGTCTGTTAGTTGATAGGTTAGCTCGTGGCTGAGCTGATTTGATGCAAGCCTTACGTGAGCGCTGTGCAGAGGAGCAGATGTGGAGCAACAAAATCAGACAGGAATCTACATCGTGCGTATAAAGAGTGTTTAGTAACTTGCTTGCTTGCTTGCTTGCTTGCTTGCTTGCTTGCTTGCTTGTCTGTTAGTTGATAGGTTAGCTCGTGGCTGAGCTGATTTGATGCAAGCCTTACGTGAGCGCTGTGCAGAGGAGCAGATGTGGAGCAACAAAATCAGACAGGAATCTACATCGTGCGTATAAAGAGTGTTTAGTAACTTGCTTGCTTGCTTGCATGCTTGCTTGCTTGCTTGCTTGCTTGCTTGCTTGCTTGTCTGTTAGGTGGGTGGTAACCCCGTGGCTAAGCTGCTTTAATGCGAGCACTATGCGGAGTAGAAGATGTGGAGTGACAAATCAGGCGGGCATCTATATGGTGCGAAGCAGGGGTTTTTGCTGTCTTGCTTCTCTACAAATTTTACGGGGTCTGAGGCAGATCTGAGGCAGGTCTGAGGCACCTTTTTCTGCACCCCTGTGGCCCCCCTCTCACCAATGATGCACCCTTAGGCTAGCCAACCCACCCCTCTCACCCATAATGCACCCTCGGCCAAGCCAACCCAAGTACCAGAGCCAACCCACCCCTCTCACCCATGATGCACCCTTTCAAGCCAAGCCAAATACCAAATCCAAGCCACCCCTCTCACCTATGATGCACCCTTTCAAGCCAAGCCAAATACCAAAGCCAAGCCACCCCTCTCACCCGTGATGCACCTTTTCAAGCCAAGCCAAATACCAAATCCAAGCCACCCCTCTCACCCATGATGCACCTTTTCAAGCCAATCCAAATACCAAAGCCAAGCCACCTTTCTCATCCATGAAGTACCTTTTCAAGCCAAGCCAAATACCAAAGCCAAGCCACCCCTCTCACCCATGATGCACCTTGTCAAGCCAAGCCAAATACCAAATCCAAGCCACCCCTCTCATCCATGATGCACCTTTTCAAGCCAAGCCAAATACCAAAGCCAAGCCACCCCTCTAACCCATGATGCGCCCTTAGCCAAGCCAACCCAAATACCAAAGCCAAGCTACCCCTCTCACCCATAGTGCACCCTTGGCCAAGCCAAGCCAAATACTTAAGCCAAGCCCCCCCCCTCCCCCCCCCCTCCTCTCTCACTCATGATACACCCTTTCAAGTTAAATAAAAGGGTGCCTGAAACACCCCAAATTAGTAGTGCTTGCTTGCTCGCTTGTATGCTACGTGGTTGGTTAGCAATGATCACCGTTCAACGAATGGCTCAATGGCTGCGATCCTTGAACAACTAAGGTGCTTGGTTCGAATCCCTTTGTGTGAGCTTTAGTGTCGGCAGTCGCTGTCAACCGCCATATTAGCTTAGTCTAGGTAAAGTAGCAGCCCATTCTCTACTGCAGTAAGACGGGGCTCCCTTAATACCACGCCCCACCAGGCGTTCTCATTACTTTTTATTGCGGGCCGTAATTTAGAGCCCTGGGGATGCTTCCCCATGAGATATATATACATGTTAAATATTAATGCTTTTTACCTGCCTCTGGCCCATGTGGCGGGATGACCTGGTACCTAAGTGTAAGAACTGTGGTCAGGTTAACGTGAGCAACATGCAGAGGATGGAGATCGGGACTGTGGTCTGCAAGGAAACTAGCCTGTCTTCCAGCACTCAGCTACGGCCTGTGTGTTGTTATATATAGTTGGTGTTGCCGGTATGATCTTTTTATTATTATTATGATATATGTACATATAAATGTTGTATGTAGTCGTTATTGTTCCACCTGGGCGTGTATTACGGGTAATACGCTGGGCCTCGATTAACATTTTGGGCGCGTTGAGTCACGAACACCCCCTCGCATGCTTTATACCGTAAGAAGTACGCAATCTTCGCCTCCGTAATCGGGCGGGTGCTGGCAATATGGTCCATATGATGTTTTTGCCTGCCTTGAAGTTGCTAACTTCTTGCTCTCTGTGGTGCCGATTCTGCAGGTGGATGTGGGTGATGATGAGAGTGCACTGCATGCCATTCCTTGCCTTCTACTGCATCCTTTTACAATGCCTACGTTTATGTATAGTCGGTATGTCTTTTTTTGCCTGCCTGTGGCTAACTGTGTGCTTTCTAAGATGCCTATTCTGCAGGTGAACGTGGGTGATGATGGGAGTGCGATGCATGTCTTTCCTTGCCCTTAACAATTATTCATATGTTTGCCCAACTGTGGTTAACTTATTTATAGTCGTTATACTCGTTATGATGTGTTTTGCCTGCCTGTGGCTAACTGTGTGCTTCCTATGATGCTGATTCTTCAGGTGGACATGGGTGATGATGGGAGTGCAAGGTATGTCGTTCCTTGCCCTCTACTCCATCCTTGAACCAAGAAAGGTAAGCGCACACTGAGGTGGTGGTGGGTGGGTGGGGGTGGGGGGAGGGGGTGGGGTGGGGGGCATTTCGGTGAAAACAACAACTTCTGATGACGGTCTGGAAACTGTTTTTGTGCCCCTGGGATTGAACTCCGTACTGGCCAAGATTATCGGACAATGGGAAGTACAATCCTAACGGGCTTCGAACCCTTGACCTCAGCAATAATTACACTATTGCCAGGGTCTACCATGCTGCTCTATGCACCATTGCACCTATGGGATATCTGATTCAGAGAACAATTCAACATGGCCAAACATCACCTATGCCAAAAGACAATGTTCTGTCATGGTGGATGGTGCCGTAGACCCTCCAAATTTGCAGTGCACATCTGCAACCAGATACCCATACCAAACACTGGACCAGCAGGTCCCAAACACTTGTGTTACCAACCACCAATACAAAACATCGTCTTTGCCAGGCGACCAATTAACCAGCAACAAACCAACAACCAACCAACAACCAACCAACAACCAACCAACAACCAACTAACAACCAACCATCCAACCAACTAATAACCAACCAACAACTATCCAACCACCAAGCAGCAACCAAGCAACAACGAACGAGCCAACAACCACCAATACCAAACACTGTCTTTCCCAGGTGACCAACCAACAACCAACCAACAACCAACCAACAAGCACCAACCAAGTAACAACCAACCAGCCAACAACCACTAATACCAAACACTATCTTTCCCAGGTGACCAACCAACAACCAACCAACAACCAACAATATCAAATATCATCTTTGCCAGGCGAGACTGCTGAGGGGTCACGTGGAGGAGCTTCTTGAAGATTACAACACTTCAACTATGGGCGCTATCAATCTCCGCTTTCAAGAGCAGCTAGAGGAGGTGCGGGTGTATGCATGTATTGTATGTATATACTTTACAGTTCAGGGGTAGCCAAATAGGCTAAAGGGACCTGCCCAACCTCGATTCAGGACGTGCTAATACGAAAACAAGCACTGATAAAGTGGCCCTCAACAGCAGGTAGGAACTGTGTGTACATATGTTAACAGTCCAGGGGTAGCCAAATAGGCTAAAGAGACCTGCCCAACCTCACACACACACACACACACACACACCCTAAAACACACACACAGATACATACACACACCTCAAACAATTGATATCATGCATCGGCGTGTGGGGGGGGGGGGG
This sequence comes from Chlamydomonas sp. ICE-L, assembly GCA_013435795.1. Classification (NCBI taxonomy): domain Eukaryota; kingdom Viridiplantae; phylum Chlorophyta; class Chlorophyceae; order Chlamydomonadales; family Chlamydomonadaceae; genus Chlamydomonas; species Chlamydomonas sp. ICE-L. Next base: position 6,437,459 of record JACBWV010000472.1, read on the forward strand.
GGGGGGGGGGGGGGGGGGGGGGGGCAGGAACCACTCACTGAACTCCCCCCCCTGTCATGCAAGTACAAAAAGTATAATATGTTTCAACATGTTGAAGAGAATTAATTACTACAATATAGGCCAAACTGCACGACTGAACCCTCCTGGTCTCCATGTCTCTCATGTCCACCCTGTCCCTCTTGCCTTCAGGTCTAGCAAGTGGTGAAGGAGAATGGAGAGGTAAACGGGGTCTACAAGCCATTAACACCAAAAAATAAACACTTTCTTATTTTGCAATACATTGAAGAGAATGAAATACTAACCCCAAACTGCACCACTGACCCCACCTGGCCTCCATGCCTCTCCTTCCATCTCTGTCCCTCTTGCCCCTGCCCTCTCTGTCCCTCCTGCCCCTGGCCTCCCTATCCCGACACCTGCTGCCATGCAGACTGTGGGACCTTGAATGATCTTCATATTACACTACGACATAGGCCAAACTGCACCACTGACCCCTCCTGCACTCTGGTCAAGCGAGTGGTGAAGGAGAACGAAGAGGTGAACGTGGTCTACATGCCAGTAACATATAAAAAGAAGCACTATAATATGTTGTAACATATTGAAGAGAGAAATACTAACCCTAAACTACACCACTGACCCCTCCTGGCCTCCATACCTCTCCTGCCCTCTCTGTCCCTCCTGCCCCTGCCCTCCCTGTCCCTTCACCTGCTGCCATGCAGACTGTGGGACCTTGAATGACCATCATAGTACAGTACGACATATGCCAATATGCCAAACTGCCCCCCGGCCTTCCCTGCATTCAGGTTCAGCGAGTGGTGAAGGAGAACAAAGTGGTGGATGTGTTCTACCTCCCTACATTCAGTCCCTGCCGTCAACAGAAATAAACAGTGTCGTGTGTTTCTTTGGAGAGAAAGAAACACTGCAACAAATGTTGGCCAAGCTGCATCACTGACCCCTCCAGCCCTCCATTTCTCTCCTACCCTCCCTGTCCCACCTGCCTTCAGGTCCAGCGAGTGGTGAAGGAGAACGGAGAGGTGGACATAGTCTACCTCCCTGGAGTCGGTTCCCTGCCGTCTACATAAATAAACATTGTCATATGTTTCTTTGAAGAGAAAGAAATATTGTGACATATGTAGGCAAAAGTGCATCACTGACCCCTCCCGCCATTATCGTCTCTCCTGCCCTCCCTGTCCCAACTGCACTCGGGTCTAGCGTGTTGTGAAGGAGAATGGAGGGGTGGGCATGGTCTGCATCCCTGGGGATGGTTCCTGCCGTGAATATAAATAAACAGTGTCATATGTTTCTTTGGAGAGAAAGAAAGACTACGACGTTTGTTGGCCAAACTGCATCACTGACTTCTCCTGCCCCCCTTGTATCTCCTGCCCTCAGTGCCCCACTTGCACTTAGGTCTGGCCGTCTAGGGAGTGGTGAAGGAGAACAGATAGGTGGACGTGGCCTACTTCCCTGGAGTCGGTTCCCTGCCATCAACAGAAATAAACAGTGCCACATGTTTCTTTGAAGAGAAAGAAATACTGTGGCATATGTAGGCAAAAGTGCATCACTGACCCCTCCCGTCATTCATGTCTCTCCTGTCCTCCCTGTCCCAACTGCCTTCAAGTCCACCGAGTGGTGAAGGAGAACGGAGAGGTGGACATAGTATACCTCCCTGGGGATGGTTCCTGCCGTCAATAGAAATAAACAGTGTCATATGTTTCTTTGAAGAGAAAGAAACACTGCGACATATGTTGGCCAAACTGCATCACTGGCCCCGCCTGCATTCAGGTCCAGCGAGTGGTGAAGGAGAACGGAGAGGTGAATGTGGTCTACATCCCTGGTGATGGTTCCCTACCGTCCATAGGAGGGGGCGGGGCAGCTCCCTTCCGGATGACTAATGTTGAGGAAGCGGCAGAAGATATCCCACACAACTACGCAGCAAGTGGGAGTGGCCCCGGCATAAGCAGTCAGTTTGTTGAGCAGGTGAGTGAAGGCAACTCTTTGTTTCAGCAGACCTAGTAGGGGGAGGCGAGTTTCAAACGGATTGTTCCAGCGAATAGCGAAGTTATACCTGGTCCATCATAGGTGTTTGGACATTGATAAATAGCGTATCCAGTAAATAGGGGCCCATTTCTGTAGGGCCGCAAGGCAGGGGGCGAGGCAGCTCCCTTGCAGAGGACAAATGTTGGGGTAGGGGGGCGGGGGCCGGGGGGCAGAAGCTGCCCCCCATAAATACACAGCAAGTGGGAATGGCCCGGGTATTAGCCATCAGTTTGTTGAGCAGGTGAGTGAAAGCAACTGTTTCTTTCAGCAGACCCAGTAGGGGGAGGAGGGACGCAAGGGGGCGAGGCAGCTCCCTTGCAGAGGTCAAATGTTGGGGCAGTGGGGCGGGGGGCGGGGGGCAGAAGCTGCCCCCCATAAATACACAGCAAGTGGGAGTGGCCCGGGTATTAGCCATCAGTTTGTTGAGCAGGCGAGTGAAGGCAGCTCTTTGTTTCAGCAGCCCTAATTGCCCTAGTAGCTCTAATAGCTCCCTTGCAGAGGACAAATGTTGGGGCAAGGGGGCGGGGGGCAGAAGCTGCCCCCCATAAATACACAGCAAGTGGGAGTGGCCCGGGTGTAAGTAATCAGTTTGTTCAGCAGGTGAGTGAATGCAACTCTTTCTTTCAGCAGCCCTAATAGGGGGAGGTGGGAGGCAAGGGGCGAGGCAGCTCACCTTCGGAGGACAAATGTTGGGGCAGGGGGGCGGGGGCAGAAGCTGCCCCCTATAAATACACAGCTAGTGGCAATGACCTAGGTGTTAGCAGTCAGTTTGTTGAGCAGGTGCGTGAATGCAACTCTTTGTTTCAGCTGGCCTAGTAGGGGGAGGGGGGAGGCAGGGGGCAAGGCAGCTCCCTTGTGGAGGACAAAGTTTGGGGCAGGGGGTAGGGTGGGGAGGGGGTATGGTGGGCAGAAGCTGCCCCCTTCAAATACGCAGCAAGTGGGAGTGGCCTGGGTGTAAGCAGTCAGTTTGTTGAGCTGGTGAGTGAAGGCAACTGCTTGTTTCAGCAGCCCTAACAGGGAGAGGTGGGAGGCTGGGGGCGAGGTAGCTCCCATGCGGAGGACAAATGTTGGGGCAGGGGGGCAGGGGGCAGAAGCCGCCCCCCATAACTACGCAGCAAGTGCGGGCGACCACGGTCTTAGCTATCTTGTTGTTGAGCAGGTGAAGATAAATACATAAGTTTCAACCGCCTGCATACGCCCTAATACATAGGAAGGAGGAATTTCAGTTATAATTCACGGAAGAGTATGCTCTTGTGAGTAGCTGTATACTTAGTGTATGGTACGGTCTCTTTAGTTTGGTATTGATTTGTTCACTTGTATGGTTGGTTGGTTGGTTGGATGGTTAGTGGGAGTGGGAGACTGGGTGAAGGAGGGAGGGACAGAGTGAGAGCGTGAGTGGGTGCATGGTTGAGTGAGTGAATGAGTGAGTGAGTGGTTAATTGAGTGAGAGAGTGAGTGTGTGGTTGATGAATTTGAGCCGTTTCTCTGGTTGTGTGGGTGCGTGGTTTATTGAGTGATTGAGTGACTGAGTGAGTGCGTGCTTTAAGAGTGTAAACTGTTTCTCAGAGTCTGTGGTTGAGTGAGTGCTTAATTGACTGAGTGAGTGAGTGAGTGAGTGAGAGAGATTGAGTGCGTGGTTCAGAGAGCAACTGAGTGTGTGAGTGAGTGAGTGAGTGAGTGAGTGAGTGAGTGAGTGAGTGAGAGTTACTTAGTGAACGAGTTCGACGAATGGCTCAATTGTACAGCTCGTTGAAATGATGAAGGTGCGGGGTTCGAATCCCTACGGGTGCGCTTTAGTTTTTGCGGTCGCTGTCAACCGCCGTGGCAGCTTTGTCCATGTTAAGTAGCAGCTCGTTCCCTACCGCCTTAAGACAGGGATCCCATAACCACGCCCTACCAGGCGTTCTCATAACTTTCGTGAATGACTGTATGGTTGAGTGACTGACTGGTTGATTGACTGTATGGTTGAGTGACTGTATGGTTGATTGACTGAGTGAGTGAGTGAGTGGTTGAGAGATTAATTTAGTGAGCGAGTGCGTGGTTAAGTGAGTGAGTGAGCGAGCGAGATTGTGAGAGTGGTGAATTGACTGAGTGATTGAGTGATTGAGAGAGTAGCTTAGTGAACGAGTGCGACACCAATCTTACCTACCTTCTGTATTGACCGCCAGATGTCGGATGCGCTTCTGAGCCTTGCCAAAGCCATGGTCCGTCTCCAAGGAGATGTTGAGCTGGTTCGAGAGGAGGTGCGCTACACCAGGGGTGTCGTTCACGAGGAGACGAGGAAGCTGCAAGAAGTCATCCAGGAAGCAAGTTCAGAGGGGGGGCTGTCGTTGGCATCATCAGGGGCATCTGTCGCTACTTCTGCAGGGGGGCTTGAGGGGGCTGAAGGGAGGGCGAGGGGGGGCGCAGCCCGCCACGGTGTACCCACTGCATCCAGTTCACCCAGCCCACCCCTCTCTGGGGCTGCTAGGGAATCTGGTCAAGAGAGGCAGGGGGGTGGAGGCGCCCTTGGGGGTAACAAGGATTATTTTGTGACATGGAAACAGGCGACGAGTGTAACGGCTGGGGCGGCTGTTGCCGGGGCTGTGGTTGCATCTCTTCTCATTTCCTTGCTTGGTAGTAGAGGGGGCTAAATATATTGGATAGATAGATAGATAGATAGATAGATAGATAGATAGATAGATAGATAGATAGATAGATAGACAGATAGATAGATACTTATCATTTCCTTGCCTGGTGGTAGAAGGGGGGGCTTATAGAAATTGAAATTGATTTTAAATTGTTACATGGTTTTTCAGCCTACTCTGGGCTACTCACCGTCTTCCAATTCCATGTCCCCCCGTGCGGTACCCACGGAAAACTGGGAGCACACTATGCAAATTGATGCGGACAGTTTAATGACTTGTCCAGGAAGCATATAGAAGTGTTGGAATACACACATAAATAATCAATTGTGTGTCTGATTAAGAGGCGTGAGGTTTAGGGGGCCTGCAAGTTTGCTTGCACTGGGGCTTACTACAAATTAATTTGCGCACATATATTTGTGTTGCAATTTGCAGCGGATAGAGTGATCACTCTCATCTTCATGTTTGTTTTAGACTTGTTTAGTTGTTTACCGTAGGCTTAAGTTGGGCTCAGAATGTTTAGTACATTCAATTGTATTTATGTATGTTTGCAGACGACTGGGGCAGGCCTTATCAAGGGAAGCAGCTCAGGAACCACTCATCTTTGTTAGGCTCACGTTGTACTGCCCCTCGTGTATTGTTCTGCATATTCAAATGTATGTTGCAGTCCAAGGGTAGCCAGCTAGCTAGGCTAAAGGAAGTCGTCTGAGATCCTACGATCAATCGAGATCAACTAAAGGAAGCCCTGGACTGCTTAGTGGCACCGTAATTTATCATCCCTTTTTTTCTTCTTCTTGTGACTTCTCATTTGTTAGCTTCTTACCTCCGCCACTGTAAGTGGTTGAGATCTGGGTCCGGCTCTAAGGGGTTTAATACCTACGCCACCAAAACGGTGGTTGGGAGTTTGGTTTGTTTGTCCTCGACACACCCCTGATGTAATGGGGTTTTTTGCTTTGTGGGTGCTTTTTCTTTTTGTTTAAAGCACAGAGTCTCATACACCCTCGCGGTGTCAAGTAGACTTTAACATGTAATGTAATGTAATGTAATGTAAAGGTTAAATACCTGGGGGAGCCAATACATAGTAACTTACATCACTTTTCTGCAAAGTATTTATTCTGTATGATACTCTATATTGATATGGTGTAAATAAACAAAGTGTAAATCATTTTTTGTTCAGTAACGCGTTGCCATTCATTCATGCCTGAGTATCAGGCAAGAGTTAGTCCGAAACACATCAACCTATGCGTGCACTCATGTAAACGTAAACATGTAATTGGATTTGTACATGGTTTTATAAACCATAAGGCGGTAAACCGTAAGCACAATAGTTCGTCCCCTTATAAATGCTACATTGAAGGGGTCCCATAGCATTTCTTTGTTTAGATGTGAAAGGTATTGCACCCCAGGAGGTGGGTCTCCCGACACAAACCAGCGACACCGAGCCATTTCAATAGTTCAAAACTTCAAACTATGATGTAGAGAAATTTAAAATCGAAGCCAAGCCAAGAAACAATAGTACTGTGGAGACTAGGGTCAGGTTGCTTTTTTCTCCTAGTCCGTCATTGTATGTTCGTATGTTACAGTCCAGGAGTAGGCCAAATAGGCTTAAGGAACTTGCCCATCCATGATAGGAAGGGCTAAAAAAGAAAAAAACATTGACAACATAACCCCAAGTCAGTGCCTTTGACATCTACGTATTGTGCCTCACTGCTTGCATATTCAGGTTGCGATTTTTTTAGTGCCTCTGACCATTTCTAAGTTGGGCCATGGACCACTAAAAGTGAGCACGTGGACAAGTGATTAGACTGTCATACAAAATGAAAATAGTACGAGCTGCCACAGGACGTTAGATTGAAGGACCCGAACCGTACCGTACCGTACATAATGGAGAATAGCTATTATGTTGGGTTTATTTGATTTCACAGAGCGCAACTACGCCTGAGCTTGGACTACTGCGCGACAGCACGGAGGGATGGTCTCTACCTCTTCCAATGCGGCAAGTCTGAAATTGTGAACCTGGTCAGGGCTCGAACCGCAGACCCGTCTGATTGATGCTGGGTAATACTAGATATGTTATTGTTACATACTCAGCAAAAATCAATGCCGAGACTGAACAGCGCCGGGCGTGGCAGCTGGGCAGTTTTAGAACAGTGAGGGTTTGGGCAACATACACCTCATCAGAAACTGGACCAGGAGGTAGGCTCAAAAAAGCGAATGAAAAATCATAGCGAACAACAAAAGCATGGACAAGAAGCATGGTGCGAAAAAAGCGAAATACAAGTGTAAAATAGAAAAGCAAAGCGTGTTTTGACCTAGTTAGTGAGATTCCTCAAGAAAAAAAGCGAAACATTTAATAGTGGGAGCATAGACTGCAGACACTAATATCCCAAACCCCACCTTCAGCTGACAGAATCCGCTGTCCCGAACTGTCAAACTCTTGGGGCTTAGCCCAGTGGCTGGCTCAGGGAGCTGCCTGGAAGCTGCTGCTCGTAGCTGAAAAGAAAAACTATGTAATCGGTATGCTCGTTACATAGAGTGAAGATAGATAATAGAATCTGTACAGCGATTTGATAAACAGATGCAATCTGTATTGCACAGTACTGCATTGCGGCGCGCAGGCCATAGCTGGTCTCGACGCCTGGCAGAAGACAGCACGCGCCCTGGAGGGGACTTAGACTTCTGCGTACTATGCCTACTCAAGAGTCGACATATAAGTCGGACTATAAAAAAACAAGACAACAAGCACGGAGTATCCATCAGTCAAACAAAGAGAGAGTTGTAGAGCACTTACATGGCAGCCTATTAACCCCCTGTCCGAAACTGGTTGTACAAGACCATGCCACCTGCTGCAGTGCCCCAAGAAAAAATGCCACTAAGAAGGGGCAAGACCGCACTAAGCAAAACTACAGACAGCGAGATAAATTCCACAATTCCATTGCCCATCTAGCAAGATTCCACAAGCAAGCTAAAGGAGAGAAGGCACAAGGGAGCTACCAAACCGACAAGCAAGGGGGCAGGCATACTCTTCCTATCTAAAGGCAAACGCTATCCAAGTCATCTCCAGCGCCACAAAGAAGACAGATGCCCAGTCCTCCAATCAAGAGGGGTAAGGGGCCCACCCTGGACAGGAAACATATGGGCAGATGGACAGAGAATTGAGGCTCACCCTAAGGTGCAGTCAGGAGGCCCATGACCAGAGGGCCACAGCAAGAGGGGGGGCAGCAGAGCAGGCGGAGGTGAACCATGGGGGAGGGGGGTTCACCAATGCAATGAGATAATCGAGGACCTCACCAGGTAGCGAATGTGAGGGTGGGGGTGAATGTAGTGGTGGTGGGGGGGGGGAGGGGGGGGGCGTGAATGTTGAGGTGGTGGTGATGTATGTGGGGGTGGGGGTGAATTTAGTGGTGGTGATGTAAGTCCTGGAGCCGAAAACTGTTAGCGAAGTTTGCCCCGAAAAAGGGGCATGGGGGTAATTTTACACCTTACAGACAGAGCTCGATATTAGACTGTCTAATCCACTTAAAGTGAGGACTAGGACAAGTCATTATTAGACTGTCTAATCCACTTAAAGTGAGGACTAGGACAAGTCATTATTAGACTGTCTAATCCACTTAAAGTGAGGACTTGGGCAAGTCATTATTAGACTGTCTAATCCACTAAAATTGAGGCGCCGTCATTAAGGCTTCGGCGACTGGAGCTCGAGCAACGCAGCTGGAAGACAGCAGGTGATTTCTCGAGTCCGATTATAGGGCGGTGTTGTTTCACTGCTAGGACATGAGCCCCTTGTAATCTTTCTTGAGACTGCCCACTGCCATTGGATTTTTGATCAGATAGGTTCGATGCACGAGTTGTTTTTGTGATGCAAGAATGTAAGCAAAATCGTGCGATCCGATTTTAAATGATTTCATTTCACAAAATCACGCACTGGAGTTTCGGACCAGGGTTGTTCAGGACGATCGCAGACCCAACGTCGAAGGGTCTGTTACGTCCTGATAGGCAATGTGGGGAGGGTACGTCTGACCTGGTGCCCAGTGCTGCTCCCTCACAAAACGCACCACAAACACCACACACCATACACCTCACACACCACACACCTCACACACCACACCTCACACACCACACACACCACACACTTCACCACACACCTCACACACCACACACCACACCATACAACTCGCAGACACAGCTTTTGTCGGCTTCAGTGGGTTGGTGGCGTCTTAGGACGCAGGCTATGGGTCGGTTATGGGTCGGTTATGGGTCGGTTGCGGGTCAGTTGGGTCTCAGGACACAGGTTATGAAATTGGTTGCGTCTCAGGACACAGGCTGTAAAATTGCTTACGTCCCAGGATGCAGAGCTGGGGGTCCTCCTGAACAACCTGTTTCGGACCCCATCGATACTAAACGTGTAGGAAAAAAACTGCTCTTTATGACCCTTTATGTTTAAGGACCACGTATTTTTGAGGAAGGTATGCCAAAAAGTTATTTTCGTATACTTGTGTTTTAGTAGGAGAGACACAAGTACACAAACCTGTGTTAAAACCCGTGTTAAAACTTAGTGTTTTAGTAGGAGAGACACTAGTACACAAACCCGTGTTAAAACTTAGTGTTAAAACCCGTGTTAAAACCCGTGTTAAACCTTATGTTTTAGTAGGAGAGACACTAGTACACAAACCCGTGTTAAAACTACCGGTTGTGTCAAAACAGTTCTTACCCTATGGGGTCGTTTCGAAGTGAAAACAAATTGTTTCCTTTAAACTTCCACTGGGTTCAGGGTTTAGTGTGCACCTCTCCAGCCAGCAATTTGGCAGCTTGCAGTCTTTGTAATTAAAACAGAATCACCAGGATAACATGTAATCGTTCTCCAAACAATCAAAATGTATCAAACACGAAGCATTCATATCAGGGATTTTTATTTCCGCTATATATAGCGATCGCTAGTTTTGACCCCGTTTTAGCGAAAATATCGCTATAAAAAAAGAATTGTTACATTGTTTGGTGGGGGTTGTGGGTCAGAGCCCCTTGGTCCCTAATGTGCCCACCTTCAATATTCTTCAATAACGAGGCCTTCAATCCAAGCTTCAATCAGGCATTAAATAATCAGCCAAGCACGCAAGAGAATTCTGAAGGCGCTCTAAGTTTCCGTGGTCGCCGCTAAGCAATTGTTTACCGCACTTGTCACAGGTAGTGCCCTTTGATTGTGGGTCCATCGAATAACATCCACTAGCACTAGTCACCAGAACGAAAACAGACGCACAGTGACGGGAAGGGAAAAAGAAGAATGAGGTCTCGCTCTGTACGTCCTTGTACAAGTGTTGGTTAGGGCGTTGTGTGTGGAGAGAGAGAGAGAGAGAGAGAGAGAGAGAGAGAGAGAGAGAGAGAGAGGAGAGAGAGGAGAGAGAGAGAGAGAGAGAGAGAGAGAGAGAGAGACCCTGGAACCCCCCCCCCCCCCCCCCCTCCCCCATGTGCCCTGGGCAAAATATGTGGTGGATCTCTCCTCGAATAGCATTTTTTGACTGGTATTTAGTAGAGGAACACCCTAGTTCCACTCCCATGTCATTCTGAGGGCTAGAAAAAAGTGCCTGGAAAGTACCTACTTTTTTGAAAATGTCGGATTTTTCCTTGACCCCCCCCTCACCCCCCCCCCCCCCGCTACCCCAAACTTAGGAGGACCGTTACTTTTTTTCTGCTGGGCCAAATCAAGAAATAAAACCGGATTCTTCATCCTCTCTATGATATCTACAAAGTTGGACGATGAGGTCATTTTGGTTAGAAGTTGCCCCCCCCCTCCCCCCCCCCCCCCCCCCCCCCTGCAATAAGCTATAAAAAGCTACAGAAAGCACTAAAACGCTGTGCCTGGAGGAGGTCTAAAACCATAAAGCTAGGAAAAATCCACTCTCACATTTGAAAAACAATCACTGATTCTTATAAACACATACTTTGTCCAACCTCTTCATACTTCCATGAATAAGCAGAGGTAGCTTTGCACAACCTTTCACTTGTTTGACATCTGCCAATAATACTCTGACAATGGGATGGGATGGGATGGGATGGAATACCTAGCATATTTAATTGAATGCAGGAGCGGAACGCACAAAGAGACACGATGATCCCAATTCCATCGGTATAACAGGCAATGCGAAGGCAATAGCAGGGCATCATCACAATACCTGGGCAATACCTAACATATTTAACTGGACGCATGTGCAACAAGCAAATACACTGACCAATTGACCACCACCACTTTCGTTATCGGGGTCTTTAAAAACAGCCCCCCATAAAATGGAGCGTTTCGGTAACCTACTGAAAATTAGGACTTCTGGATTGCACATCAGACCATGTAGATGACCCATATGTAGGGGTCGGCTATATTATATAATATTAGTGAATCAATAGTGATAAATAATATTAAATAATATTAAATAATATTAGTCGGACGAGTCGTCTCACCAGAAATTCGAATTTAATTGAAAAAGTAATATTATGGTGACACTAATAATGTGACACTAATAATGTGACACTAATAATATGAGTTAATATTAGTTTTTTAAACACTAATAGTAGTTTGCCGTTCTCAACTCATTTGCTCTTAGATTAGGAAATCAGGTTCTGATACTTTCTTCTCTAATTCAGTAAGAATTCTTCAGTACATAAAAAAAACTAGATGTTCATCTTGATGCAGGTGGACCCCTAAAGGCGGAAATCCTATTTGCCCCCTCCCTTAAAGGGTGAAATTCCTTTCATGAAAAAAAGAAGAAAATCATTGTGATGCATGTTGCTATGGTGATGCTCGTTTGTGTCGGGAGACCCACCTCCTCAGGTGAAATTCCTTTTATTACAACCAACAACAACAACAACAGCAACAAAACAAATATAAATGGTGATGCATGTTGCTATGGTGATGCTGGTTTGTGTCGGGAGACCCACCTCCTCGGGTATAATTCCTTTCATACAAAGAAAGAAAAATGGTGATGCATGTTGCTATGGTGATGCTGGTTTATGTTGAGAAACCCACCTTCTTGAGTGAAATTTCTTTCATAACAACTAAAACAAAACAATGGTGATGCATGTTGCTATGGTGATGCTGGTTTGTGTCGGGAGACCCACCACCTCGGGTGAAATTCCTTTCATAAAACAAAATGCTGATGCATGTTACTATGGTGATGCTGGTTTGTGTCAGGAGACCCACCTCCTCGGGTGAAATGACTTTCATCACAATCAAAACAAAACAAAACAATGGTGATGCATGTTGCTATGGTGATGCTGGTTTGTGTCGGGAGACCCACCTCCTCGGGTGAAATTCCTTTCATAAAACAAAATGATGATGCATGTTACTATGGTGATGCTGGTTTGTGTCAGGAGACCCACCTCCTCGGGTGAAATTACTTTCATCACAATCAAAACAAAACAAAACAATGGTGATGCATGTTGCTATGGTGATGCTGGTTTGTGTCGGGAGACCCACCTCCTCGGGTGAAATTCCTTTCATAAAACAAAATGCTGATGCATGTTACTATGGTGATGCTGGTTTGTGTCAGGAGACCCACCTCCTTGGGTGAAATTACTTTCATTACAATCAAAACAAAACAAAACAATGGTGATGCATGTTGCTATGGTGATGCTGGTTTGTGTCGGGAGACCCACCACCTCGGGTGAAATTCCTTTCATAAAACAAAATGCTGATGCATGTTACTATGGTGATGCTGGTTTGTGTCAGGAGACCCATCTCATCGGGTGAAATGACTTTCATCACAATCAAAACAAAACAAAACAATGGTGATGCATGTTGCTATGGTGATGCTGGTTTGTGTCGGGAGACCCACCTCCTCGGGTGAAATTCCTTTCATAAAACAAAATGCTGATGCATGTTACTATGGTGATGCTGGTTTGTGTCAGGAGACCCACCTCCTTGGGTGAAATGACTTTCATCACAATCAAAACAAAACAAAACAATGGTGATGCATGTTGCTATGGTGATGCTGGTTTGTGTCGGGAGACCCACCTCCTCGGGTGAAATTCCTTTCATAAAACAAAATGCTGATGCATGTTACTATGGTGATGCTGGTTTGTGTCAGGAGACCCACCTCCTTGGGTGAAATGACTTTCATCACAATCAAAACAAAACAAAACAATGGTGATGCATGTTGCTATGGTGATGCTGGTTTGTGTCGGGGAGACCCACCTCCTCGGGTGAAATTCCTTTCATAAAACAAAATGCTGATGCATGTTACTATGGTGATGCTGGTTTGTGTCAGGAGACCCACCTCCTCGGGTGAAATTACTTTCATCACAATCAAAACAAAACAAAACAATGGTGATGCACGTTGCTATGGTGATGCTGGTTTGTGTCGGGAGACCCACCTCCTCGGGTGAAATTCCTTTCATAAAACAAAATGCTGATGCATGTTACTATGGTGATGCTGGTTTGTGTCAGGAGACCCACCTCCTTGGGTGAAATTACTTTCATCACAATCAAAACGAAACAAAACAATGGTGATGCATGTTGCTATGGTGATGCTGGTTTGTGTCGGGAGACCCACCACCTCGGGTGAAATTCCTTTCATAAAACAAAATGATGATGCATGTTACTATGGTGATGCTGGTTTGTGTCAGGAGACCCACCTCCTTGGGTGAAATGACTTTCATCACAATCAAAACAAAACAAAACAATGGTGATGCATGTTGCTATGGTGATGCTGGTTTGTGTCGGGAGACCCACCTCCTCGGGTGAAATTCCTTTCATAAAACAAAATGCTGATGCATGTTACTATGGTGATGCTGGTTTGTGTCAGGAGACCCACCTCCTCGGGTGAAATTACTTTCATCACAATCAAAACGAAACAAAACAGTGGTGATGCATGTTGCTATGGTGGTGCTGGTTTGTGTCGGGAGACCCACCACCTCGGGTGAAATTCCTTTCATAAAACAAAATGCTGATGCATGTTACTATGGTGATGCTGGTTTGTGTCAGGAGACCCACCTCCTCGGGTGAAATTACTTTCATCACAATCAAAACAAAACAAAACAATGGTGATGCATGTTGCTATGGTGATGCTGGTTTGTTTCGGGAGACCCACCTCCTCGGGTGAAATTCCTTTCATAAAACAAAATGCTGATGCATGTTACTATGGTGATGCTGGTTTGTGTCAGGAGACCCACCTCCTCGGGTGAAATTACTTTCATCACAATCAAAACAAAACAAAACAATGGTGATGCATGTTGCTATGGTGATGCTGGTTTGTGTCGGGAGACCCACCTCCTCGGGTGAAATTCCTTTCATAAAACAAAATGCTGATGCATGTTACTATGGTGATGCTGGTTTGTGTCAGGAGACCCACCTCCTTGGGTGAAATGACTTTCATCACAATCAAAACAAAACAAAACAATGGTGATGCATGTTGCTATGGTGATGCTGGTTTATGTCGGGACCCGCAGCCTCCTGCATCCCCCTCTATACTCACCCGCTCCAGTTTACTCCATCCGAACTCACTCCATCTAAACCCACACCCTCCTTGAGCCCACCCCATCCCAACCACACAACCTCCTTGACCTCACTCCATACCAACCCACACCTTAATACAGCCCACTAAATCCCAACCCTCACCTTATGAAAGCCCACTCCATCCCAGCCGACACCATCCCAACCCGCAACCTCCTCAAGCACACACAATCCCAACCCGGACCTTAATACAGCCCACTCCATCCCAGACCACTCCATCCCAGACCACTCCATCCCAGACCACTCCATCCCAGACCACGCCATCCCAACGAATTCCATCTTAACACACACCTTCATACTACCCACTCCATCCCAGACAATCAACTCCATCCCAACACACACCTTCATACTACCCACTCCATCCCAGACCACTCCATCCCAACCCGCACCTTAATACAGACCGATCCATCCCAGCCCACTCCATCCCAACCCTCACTTTATTACAGCCCACTGTTTCCCTGCCCACTCCATCCCAACCCGCACCTTAATACAGCCCACTTCATCCCAGCCCACTCCATTCCAACCCGCACCCTAATACAACCCACTAAATCCCACCCGCACCTTAATACCGCCCACTCCATCCCAGCCCACTCCATCCCAGCCCACTCCATCCTAGCCCACTCCATCCCAGCCCACCCCATTCCAACCCACACCCTAGTACAACCCACTCAATCCCTTCCGCACCTTAAAACAACCCACTCCATCCCAGCCCGCTCCATCCCAACCCACTCCATTCCAACCCGCACCTTAATACAGCCCACTCCATCCCACCTGAACCTTAATACAACCCACTCCATCCCAGACCACTCCATCCCAACCCACTCCATTCCAACCCGCACCTTAATACAACCCACTCCATCCCACCTGAACCTTAATACCGCCCACTCCATCCCAGCCCACTCTATCCCAACCAACTCCATTCCAACTCACACCCTTATACAACCCATTCCATCCCAACCCGCACCTTAATACAGCCCACTCCAACCCAGCCCACTCCATCCCAACCTGCACCTTAACACAGCCCACTCCATCCCAACCCGCGCCATCCCAGCCCACTCCATCAAAGCCCGCACCTTAACACAGACCACTATATCCCAACCCGCACCTTAATACAGCCCACTCCAACCCAGCCCACTCCATCCCAACCTGCACATTAACACAGCCCACTCCATCCCAACCCGCGCCATCCCAGCCCACTCCATCACAGCCCGCACCTTAACACAGACTACTATATCCCAACCCGCACCTTAATACATCCCATTTCATCCCAATCTGCATCTTAATACAGCCCACTCCATTCCTACCCGCACCTTCAAATAAAGCCCATTCCATCACAACCCGCACCTTCAATACATCCCATTCCATCCCAACCTGCACCTTAATATAGACCATTCCATCCCAGCCCACTCTATCTCAACCCGCACCTTAATACAGACCCCTCCTTCCCAGCCCACTCCATCCTAACCCGCATCTTGATACAGCCTACTCCATCCCAGCCCAGTAGCCCACTCCATCCCAACCTGCACCTTCATACCGCCCACTCCATCCCAGCCCACTCTATCCCAACCAACTCCATTCCAACTCGCACCCTTATACAACCCACTCAATCCCACCCGCACCTTAATACTGCCCACTCCATCCCAGCCCACTTTATCCCAACCCACACCTTAATGCAGCCCACTTTATGGACGGAGTGGGCTGTTTTAAGGTGTGGGTTGGGATGAAGTGGGCTAGGATGGAGCGGGCGGTATTAAGGTGCGGGTAGGATGGAGTCGGCTGTATTAAGGTGCGGGGCATCCCAGCCCAGGGCTGTATTAAGGTCATGGCCATCCCAGCCCAATCTATCCCAGTCCACTCCTTCCCAACCTGCACCTTAATACAGACCACTATATCCCAACCCACACGTTAATACATCCCATTTCATCCCAACCCGCACCTTAATACAGCCCACTCCATTCCTACCCGCACCTTAACATAAAGCCCGTTCCATCCCAACCTGCACCTTAATACATCCCACTCCATCCCATACCTCATCTTAATACAGCCCACTCCATCCAAGCCCCTCCATTCTAACCCTCAATTTCATAAAGCCCACTCCTTCTTAGCCCAATCCATCCCAACCCACACCTTCATACAGCCCACTCTATCCCAGCCCACTCCACCCAGCCCACGCCATTCCAACCCGCACCTTAATACCGCCCACTCTATCCCAGCCCACTCCATCCCAACCCACATTTTAATACCGCCAACTCCATCTCTGCCTTCTCAAGCCCAGCCCACTCCATCCCAACCCGCACCTTCATACAGCCCACTCCACCTAGCCCACGCCATTCCAACCCGCACCTTAATACCGCCCACTCTATCCCAGCCCACTCCATCCCAACCCACATTTTAATACCGCCAACTCCATCCCTGCCCACTCAAGCCCAGCCCACTCCATCCCAACCCGCACCTTAATACAGCCCACTCCACCCAGCCCACGCCATTCCAACTCGCACCTTAATACCGCCCTTCCTATCCCAGCCCACTCCATCCCAACCCACATTTTAATACCGCCCACTCCATCCCTGCCCACTCAAGCCCAGCCCACTCCATCCCAACCCGCACCTTAATACAGCCCACTCCACCCAGCCCACTCCACCCAGCCCACGCCATTCCAACCCGCACCTTAATACCGCCCACTCTATCCCAGCCCACTCCATCCCAACCCACATTTTAATACCGCCCACTCCATCCCTGCCGACTCAAGCCCAGCCCACTCCATCCCAACACACACCTTCATACTACCGACCCAATCCCAGACCACTCCATCCCAGCCCCCACCTTAATACAGACCACTCCATCCCAGCCCACTCCTACCCTCCAGGAGCACACTCCATCCATACCCACTCCATCCCAACCTGCACCTTAATACAGCCCACTCCATCCCACCCCACTTTGTACCAACCCATACCTTAATACAGCCCACTCCATCCCAGCCCCTTTATCCCCGCCCGCTCCATCCCAGCCCACTCCATCCCAACCAGCACCTTAATACTGACCACACCATCTCAGCCCACTCCATCCCAGACAGCTCAATCACAACCCGCACCTTAATACAGACCACTATATCCCAACCAGCACCTTAACACATCCCATTCCATCCCAACCCACACCTTAATAAAGCCCGATTCATCCCAGCCCACTCCATCCCAACCCGCACCTTAATGTAGCCCACTCCATGCCAATCTAACTATCACAACCCGCATTATAATACAGCTACCTCCGTCCCAGCCCACTCCATCCCAACCCGCACCTTAATACAGCCCACTCCATCCCAACCCGCACCTTAATAAAGCCCTTCCTATCCCAGCCCACACCATCCCAACCCGCACCTTAATACAGCCCACTCCATCCCAGCCCAATCCATCCCAACCCGCACCTGAATACAGCCCTCTCCATCCTACCCACACCTTTATACCGCCCACTCCATCCCAGCCCACTTCATCCCAACCCGCACCGTAATACAGACCACTCCATCCCAACCCGCACGTTAATACAGCCCGATTATTCATCCCAGCTCACTCCATCCCAACCCACACCTTAATGCAGCCCACTCCATGCCAGTCTACTCCATCAAAACCTGCACTATAATACAGCCCACTCCGTCCCAACCCGCACCTTAATACTGCCCACTCCATCCCAGACCACTCCATCCCAGACCACTCCATCCCAGGCCACTCCATCCTAACCCGGACCTTAATACAGCCCACTCCATCGCAACCCGCACCTTAATACAGCCCACTCCATCCCAGCCAACCCACTCCATCCCAACCTGCACTGGAATACAGCCCCCTCCATCCCAGACCACTCCATCCCAAACCACACTATCAGCATGTATAGCGGTGCTCTCACGCGTTTTATGACTTGGTGACTACTTATGTACTCCCTTAGAACTATCGGCTCTCCTGAGCCAGCTTCCCGTGGGACTGAGTCATCTTGAGATGACTCAGTGACAGCTTCCTGTCACCTACGTTCTGATCTCCTGTCTCCTACGGTCTGATCTGTACCCTGTTAGGTTCCTGTCTACCGTCTCCTTTCACCACAGGTGCCCCTTTATGGGTCTCCTGTGTCTGTAACGTTATCCTTGTCTCCGTGTATAGATTGGTGCGTCTGTTCCGCTGCTTTAATCTACTGTCCACTCTACCGGAGTGATTTCAAGCTGATAGGTTACTGGGCTCCTCATCACTACCACTGCTTTGATAATGCAACTTCCGCGAGGGCCTCCTGCCGGCCTTGTGAAACTTACCAAACTAAATGGTGTTTCATGGGCTCGTGGGATCCGCAGTGTCATTGTGAGCAATGGATGCGACCGAATCCTCCCGACGGGGGTGCAGGTTCCTCTAGATTGGCTAGACGACTGCGCGCCAGCGGCCTCTGCTGCCGGAGAGGAGGATCCTTCCGCCATCGTGGAAGTAACCCCCCCCGGTCATTCCTCCATCTTCTCTTCCTTTTCCTCCCCTGCCGTCTGTCGCCTCCTCCCGTCTGTCGTAGATGACTGTGACGTGCAGACTCAAGTCGGCGACTAGCCTGGACATCGGTGGAGATACCCCCGTCTTCATCTGCTCGCGTCCCTGACGTCGCTAACCTTTCTCCGGTGTTTGAGGCTCTGCCTGCATACCGGAGTTTGCCAAGCCGACCAAGCTCCCTGCTGATGTCTACGTCGTCTGTGCCCCCCCTTTGCTCTGCCCAGCCGACTGTTGGCTACTGGCATGAGCTTGCGCTCTAGTGGCTCTGTGCTACCTTCTGGAGAATTTTTTCAATCAAGCTGGCGGATCGCCGGCACTGCCGTAGGGTTCGCCAGAGGAGGACGACCTACGCCTGGAGATTCTGGAGGTGGTAGGAAGCAGGGGGGTATGGTCAGCACCACTCGGGTGCTGCTCCCTCTACCCCCCAACCGGGTGAGTCGAGTGATAGAGGGGGGGACTTGGGATTGACTGATAATCGACGGCGGGATATTAGGACCTTTACATGCCTCGGCTCTGCTCTTCGCATCCTAGCGATAAATTTTCGAATTCTGCCCTTGCGATTTGCGATTTTCTGCCATTGGTGCGATCTTCTGCACCAGGTGCGACTTGCTGCACTTTCATCCTCGTCTCCTTTTTCCCATACCTCAAATCTCGCCTTCGCCCTAACGCTTCCCCACCTTCTGTGATCCCAGGTCTCGCAGCGCCGGACTTCGCCCATGCTACAGGCCGAAGTGGACGCCGTCCTGGCCCTAGACCAGCGGCCGTGGAGGATCTTTGGCATGATATCTTGGTGGATATTTTCTCTCTTAGGCTCCTTGTGACCCCTGGGTGCGTTCCGTGGTTCGACACAGGTTGCTAACTTTGTTTTCCTGTGCCCCTGGTTCCCCCCTTAGGTGTATGCCTTAGCTACGTGAGTTTGGGTTTCAAGTGTTTGAGTTCTGATAGGGCTAAGGATTTTTTAGTTAAGTGGTATAGAGGCGTGGTTAGAATCGGTTGGGCTGTGCATGCATTATTGATGGTATACATTGCTCAGCAGAGTGCGAGTGTGTTATCTACGTAACCGGCTGCCCGATCAGGGTGACAAGACTCTATACGAGTTGTTCTTTGGGGTTCTACCTGATGTATCGTTATTGCGCGTGTTCGGGTGCCCATGCTATGTTACCTTAGTGAATGGGAAGAAGCGCAATAAGCTTGACGAAAGGGCGTTATCTGGTAGACTGGTTGGGTATTCTCTGGTGAGTAAGGGTTATTTTGTTGGGTTCCGAAGTTGCGCCAGGTGGTAGAGAGTCGTGATGTGCTCTTCTATGAACAGTTTAGCTATAACTGTATCCCTGGGCTCTTTCCCTATGATGGATCTCAGTATTTTTCTCGCACCCCTGCCGCTATCATCGGTAAAGGGCTTGATACTACTGACAATGTCCTGGGCCCTTTACCAACCCCGATTGTTGACCGCTTTACTGGTCATGGGATGACGATGCGTCCCAGGCCAGGTAATGATGGTGCTGTATCGCGTGCGGCGGCATTGGGCCAGGGGGAGTCTGATGTTCCTTCAAGCTCTAATTTATTCGAATCTCAGGGGGTCGCCGGGCCTTCCTCTGCGCCACGTTTCGTCGGTGAAGTCGTAGGATTAGGACAGCCTCGGGTCATAGTGGAACCTAGTACAGGTCCACTGCCCACTAGTCGCCACCCCCCGTCCACCTATTCGGATAGCTCGCGGGAGTTGTTGATCACTTCACCCCCTGCTATACCTGGTGGTTTATACCGGACCAGGCATTGCGACGATGTGGCCGTCACAGACGATGTGAGTGATGACCTCGAACACTGGTCCGGGTCAGATACTGCGTATGGCTGGGGTGTTCCAGTGTACCCAGGCTTCGACGATTTAGAGGCAAAGGAGGCCGGCCTTGTTCAACCACGCATGAGTGCTGCGCTGGGGGCTTTATTACCGGTTACTGCTGATACTGCTGATATCCCCGCTGCCCATGTACAAGTACACTGCTTGTACGTGGGGGCTTTTATTTCTACCTCTACTGAACTCTCTTATAAAGCTGCAATGTTACCTACCAACCCTGACAGAGATCTCTGGCTGCAGGCTATGAAGGATGAGATGGCCTCCCTCCATGCTCATGGCACTTGGGTCCTCACTCCACAGCCTCCTAGGCAGAGGATTCTATCTGGCAGATGGTTATTTGTCAAGAAACATGGGGCTGATGGTTCTTTGCGTTTTAAAGCTCGTTTTGTGGTTCGTGGTTTTCTGCAACGTCCTGGGCTGGACTACCATGATGTATATGCCCCCGTCTCCTCTAAAGCAGGTCTTCGTGTGCTCCTTGCTGCCATCACTCATAGAAAAATGTTTGTGAGGCAGCTGGACATCAAGACTGCATTCTTGAATGCCAAGCTGGAACCTGGTCTGGACCTGTTCTGTTACCAGCCTGAGGGCTTTCATGAACTTGGTCCTGACAATGTTCCCCTTGTGTGCAAGCTGATTAAATCTCTTTATGGTTTGAGGCAGGCACCCAGGGCTTAGAGCAAAGATGTAAAGCAGGTTTTGGTTGCCCACGGTTTTACCATGTGCAAAGCTGAACCTGCTCTGTATTTCAGGAGGGATTCTACTGGTGGGTGGAGCTATGTCCTGACCTATGTGGATGACTTCATCTGTGCTTTTAGTGAGCTGCATAGGTATGCCTTGCTGATCAAGGCTATGGAAGCAGCTGGGTGGGAAGTCAAGGAAATGGGTGTACCTGTCCAGTTCCTTTCATTGGACATGACTTGTACACTTGATTCTGACGGCAGGTGTGTTAAGATCAACCTCTCCCAGCACTCCTACATTGTTGAGCTGGTGGAGCAGTTTGGTCTCACTGCTGCTACCAAACCCAAGTTTTCAGTTCCCATGGCCAAGTGCACTGTCACTGATCCTCCTGGAGAACCTCTGGCCTCTAATAGCCAGTACCTCTCTCTTGTGGGGGCTTTGCTGTACCTGGCTACCTGCACAAGGCCCTGATATTTCTTTTGCTGTGAGCTACCTGTCCAGGTTTTCTGCTCAACCCACTGCCCCCCTGTGGGCTGCAGCCAAGCGCTTGCTTTTGTATTTGAGAGAACATTCCCATCTGGGCCTCACTTACACTCACAGCCCTGGTTTCTCTTTTACTGTCTTTAGTGACTCATCCTTTGCTGATGATGGGTCTGACAGGAGATCTCAGACTGGCTATGCTGTGCTTGCTGGAGGCTGCCTTGTGAACTGGATGAGCAAAAGGCAACCCACTGTTGCTGTTAGCTCCAGTGAGGCTGAGTATCAGGCCCTGTCTCTGTCTGCCAGGGAGGTGCAATGGTTGAAAAAGTTGAGAATTGATCTAGGGCTGCCTTGTGACCTGGTCACCATTCAGGGTGACAACTTGGGGTCCTTGAGCTGGGCCAATGACTGTCAGCTGCTCCCTCGCAACAAGCACATTGATGTCATCCATCACTATATCCAGGAGCTAGTGGAGGATGGCCAGGTGGATGTTGCCTATGTTAACACTAAGGACAACTGTGCTGACCCTTCACCAAGCCCCCTTGATCCTATGGTGTTCTGGCGTTTCATTCGCATGTTTGGAATGACTGCTTCTCCTTAAACCAATTTTTTTTTGGTTACATGTATTCTAGAATTTTGGTTACATGTATTCTGGAATTTTTGGTTACATTTTAGGGTTTCTTTGGTTACATTTAGAGTTTCTTTAAGTTATCATTGATTGGCATTAGGTTCCTATTCCCGGATCGGGTTTTCTATACCGTTGTTACCCGACTTTGATATTTAGTTGTCCTCTTATATCCACTTGGCAAATTTGGTTCTTTGCCTTGCTTCATACCTTCCCTTACACCCTTCGGGTTTCATTTGAAGTTTCTCTCGATTTTTTTTCCGGAGTTCTTTTATTTTTATTTTTTTATTTGTTACATATGGTTCTATGTCACCAGTGCCATAGGTGGAGTAGTACTATTGTATGTCACCTGTGTCATAGGTGGAGTATCAGCATGTATAGCGGTGCTCTCACGCGTTTTATGACTTGGTGACTACTTATGTACTCCCTTAGAACTATCGGCTCTCCTGAGCCAGCTTCCCGTGGGACTGAGTCATCTTGAGATGACTCAGTGACAGCTTCCTGTCACCTACGTTCTGATCTCCTGTCTCCTACGGTCTGATCTGTACCCTGTTAGGTTCCTGTCTACCGTCTCCTTTCACCACAGGTGCCCCCTTATGAGTCTCCTGTGCCTGTAACGTTATCCTTGTCTCCGTGTATAGATTGGTGCGTCTGTTCCGCTGCTTTAATCTACTGTCCACTCTACCGGAGTGATTTCAAGCTGATACACACCCTCTTCAAGCTCACTCAATCCAAACCCACTCAATCCCAACCTGCACCTTAATACAGCCCACTACTCCCAGGCCACTCCATCCCAACCCGCACCATCCTCGAGCTCACTCGATCCAAACCCACTCCATCCCATCCTACATCTTACTACAGCCCACCCCATCCCAGACCACTCCGTCCCAACCTGCACCCTCCTGCACCCCGCTTCATACAACCCGCACCCTTTAGCTCCCTTGTGCAGGCAGCTGCTGCTGATGCTGCTGTTGCTGCTGTTGCTACTTATGCTGCTGATGCTGCTCCCTCCCGCCGGTAGCTGATGCTCATGCTGTTGATAAATGCTGCTGATGCTATATATGCTGCTCCCTCCCGCCGGCAGCTGCTGCTGATGCTGCTGATGCTGTTGATGCTGCTCCCTACTACCGGCAGCTGCTGCTGCTGCTGCTGTTGTTGATGCTGCTCCCACCTGCGGGAAGCTGCTGCTGCTGCAGTTGATGCTGCTCCCTCCTGCCTGCAGCTGCTGCTGCTAATGATGAAGCTGTTGATGCTGCTGATGTTGGTCCCTCCTGAATGAACCACGACAGAAGCGATTGTCAGCAACTTCACATCAGTTGCTTTGCGTGCCAATGACGCCCATTATATTATATTCAAGGCAATTGCTTTGCGTGCCAGTGACGTCATCATACAATACATAATTAGATTGTAAATTATATTGTATATAATCATATAATATTCAAGTCAATTGCTTTGCATGCCAATGGCGCCATTACGTTATACATAATTATCTGTATATTATATTATATTTATTATACCGGTATATATTTTATGTTATATTTTATGTAATTATATTATATTCAAGGCAATTTCTGTGCGTGCCAATGGCGCCATTACATGTGCTCTTGCACATGCAGTAGAGAAGCAGCCTGCACAGAGATGAAACTATGATTGAGCATTCCAACTAGTTTATGTCGCTTGAGGCAACCCAACTGCAGGTACTAGCTTGTTGTATTACTAATTGGTGATTGGTTGTAGTACCCATGCATAACTACTTTTACCTGCAACCCTCTTCCACGCCCAAGCCACGCTGGAGTACAGAATGCAATCGTAAAGGTTGAAATGCGAATGAACGGAGCAGCAGTAAGTTGCTTTCCTTTGCTTACAAGGGTGTATAAGGGTGCCGTAGGGGTGTAAAAGGTTGCCGAGCGAAGACCCCCCAAATTTGCAGTGGGATGGAAGTGGTAGTATTTGCTTGCGTGTTGACCATGCACATATTGCAATACATTTGCTTGTGTGCAATCATCGATAGCGGACGAATATGATATTGGTTGTAATAACCATCGTAGCTTTTATTGTTAGCTACGAGCAACAGCTGCTAGGCAGTACCTGGAAATTACCTGAAACAAATCAAGAAAATCCACCATATATCCTACTCTCCATCTTTGAGGTGCAACAAATATAGATACAAATATAATCGAATGATCAATTTAGCACGGACTTAGGGCCCCCGGCAGTAAAACGATTGTTTGGGGTTCAGTTCATCAATGCTTTATCTTTTTAAGCCCTTCCTATCACGCTTGGGCAAGTCCCTTTAGCCTATTTAACCTACCCCTGGACTGTAACATACATACAATAAATAGGGACAAATCAGTTATGTCCATTCACATGCCTCCAGGATGATTCGGAAACGCTCCTTTCTTTAAATGGGGAACGCTGCAAAACTGTTCCTTTGATCCCATTATATATGGTGGTGTACATGAATACTTGACGGGTTGTGAACTTGTAATGTTCTCGTAGTGTTGTTATTTAGGGCTATCAGGTTTATTATTAAATTACGTACTATTAATCGTATTTATTAAATTATGTATTATTCAATGATGTATTATTAAATTATTAAATGTTTTTTTAGGGCTGTAACTTTTTTGACATTTTTGCCAAACTCCTAATTATTTTTAAAATTTATATCCATTGTTTTCTGCTCAAATCTCAGCACTTCTGATTTGTATTAGTGTTACGGTCATTTGGCTCACCTTCAGATTAATTAGGTTCCAAAAAGTTGTTTTTCTTTTTGAATACATTTTGAAGATTAGTTGAACCATATTCGGAGCTGGTCTCAATTTGAGGTCACTTCTATCTATGAAACGCCCTAACTTGGGTGGCTGGGGGGGAGCTAGCCCGCAGTTAGCCAGCCCGTCGCTGGCTGGTTACGGGTTTAGGGTTTAAGGGTTTTTGGGGGGGGGTCAGGGTTTAGGGTTTAGGGTTAACCGGCCACTGAAGTACCCGGGTCTGGCTAAGTACGGGCTAACTTCCCCAACCCATTACTTGGTTTGGTAAATATGATTTCATCTCTTCTTAAACCGCATTTACAGGAATCCCAACAACGTTTCGGCCATTTCGGAATCTCAACCGTTTCTGCAGGCATTCAAACCACCAACCGATTCGGCTACCGATTTCGTCATTTCGACGTTTTTAGATCAGTGTCGCGGCTTAGGTCTGCCGCCTGCCCCCGCCTGCCCCCGCCGCCGCCGCCGAAACCTGGAAGACCTCAAAAACACCGCCCGAAGCCGCACGCGTACGCGTATGCGTAAACGTACACAAAACCGTATGGTACAATACATTTAGAGGTCGGACGTAAGACCCTCTCTGTGTCATAAATCTGTATCTCTGTATTATAAATCACAACAGTTGTTCGCGGAGCCTCCAGGGTAACCCCGGGGGGTCACCCGTTGTTCCTGTGACCGACCGACGACCGACGTTTGCGTGTGCGACCGACACGGAGCACTATTTTAGCATTTTCCAGATATCATCCGTTGAGAGCTTCGCCAGGCGACGTTGTCTGGGTCATTGATGTTGGCAACCCCAGCGACCTGCTTCACAGCCTGACAGCCTTCACGCGTCAGCTTGGTTACTCCCATATCGCTGCCTATAAACGGAGCGAGCCCTAGCGTGACCAGTAGGTCAATCGCACCAACCCCATCACCTTCAGCTCTCTAAATCAGCGCGATTTACAAGTTCCTTGGCAGCGTCGCATGCGACGCGTAAGATAAGCGTAGAGTGTTGTCTTTCGGAACGACAGGTGGTATCGGAATGGGGCGGACCGAAGCCAGTTAGTTAGGAGACAGTTGGCTGACGTGTCTGGCTTCGTCTCGGTCGCTCGCGTGCGCGCAGGTCGGTTGGTCGTGCAAAGAAACAAACGGATTACGGAGCCACACAAAAGCATGTGCATGAGTTTCCAGCTTGAGGGGCGGCTGCCTTACAGTCCTGCTGCTGTCGATCTTCGAAGTTATTAGTCGACACACTGGCACTGGCACTACACATGCAAAATTCGCTCCACGCGCATCATGTCCGCTCCGCACGCCTCGAGCTTGTCCACCCTTCTATGTAGAGGTCTGTCATGGCTCTCCCTCAATTCTTCAACTTCACAACGTTGCTGAAAACTATCCGCAACCCCCCCTCCCCCCCCCCCCCCCCCCTCCCCCGCTCCATTCACAGCTCTTCTCGTTCTATAAACACTTTCGGAGAGCTCCAAAACCCTAGCCACCTCCAAGCATCTACAAGCACCCACCAGCGCGCAATCCGGCCTTTTTCTTTTCCTCCTTCCTCCCCTCAAGGGTGCCAGCGCCTTTCCCCCGAACATTGATATCCAATATGTCGTCTCCTCCTGTCAATCAGAGGTGAGGAATGACCCCTTGCATCCTATTTAAACGCAAGTCATCAGTAGGTGGCGCGAGCCAAATATGCCACAGCGCTACCCTCGTTAGCGACCTCTCCACTTGCTGTCAGCGCCTTTCCACGAATATGTATGTACAACTTCGTGCTTCCTGTTATCAATAGGAGTTGAGGTATGAGCCCTTGCCTTCTGTCGAATCGCAAGTCAATAGTGGATTGCGCGAGCCGAACATGCTCCACTTTACGAAGAAGGTCTGGAGCATGTTCGGCTCGCGCAACCCACTGTTGACTTGCGATTCGGCACCTCTTGCCTTAGGTCATTCCTTAACTCTGATTGATAACAGGAAGCACCAAGTTGGATTTATTCGTTAGAGCCTGTCCTCCGAATAAATCCAACTTGGTGCTTCCTATTATCAATCAGAGTTAAGGAATGACCTCTTGCCTTCTGCCTTACTTGGAGTTGGACTGACACCAACTGAAATCACATTGCACCACCGAATGGCATCAACTGACACAAACAGACACCACATGGCACCACCTTATGGCGTCAACTGACACAAACAGACACCACATGGCACCACCTTATGGCGTCAACTGACACCAACTGTCACCACATGGCACCACTGAATGGCATCAACTGACACCAACTGACACCAACTGACACCACATTGCTAAATAGTATACTTACTTTCTCACCTTTGCTCGTGCTTAGGACTCCAAGAGCTGCTGCTGCCGTTGGCATTGTAACAACCAAAGGTGGCTTGTCAGTCGTCCAGAGGTATGTGCCCCAATGAATGCATGCATGGATGTCGGTTGAAAGCAGTAATGACCCTGCAGTGCCATGCATGGAGTAGTTGTGAACTAGAAGTACCATGCTACAGTAGCCTAGGACGTGAACGCCAACAAAAGGGTATAGGGACTTTGTTGCCAAACCTCAAACAAACAAATAATGAAGATTGACTGTGTGTGGTCATGAATATTTCTTCGTTATTAAGTTCACTGTGTGCTGTTCCTCGTACGTACAAATAAACTACTATGCCAGTACGTAGGTGCTTGCAATCAAATAGCAGCTTCCAGATAGGATAGATAGACAGCTCCATTAGCCAGCCACTGGGCCAAGCCCAAAGCTATCAGCTGCATCGGAAGCACTGGCTAGCTTCAGGTTTATTTGGCCCAAGGGCAGGAGAAAGGAGCTGCCTAGAAGCTTAGCAACAACATGAAACAGTGCATATAAGTATATATGACTACATTCGGATAGATCACCTACCATTCTACCAACACCATTGATTTGCACTTACAGACAGACATCAACTCACACACATATATATAATCACCAATCACTCATACATGCCTACATACCTCCTTGTTTCATCCAGGGCTGTCACATTATTTGAAGACATCATCAAGAAGGCCAAGTCAGTTAATCCCGCTGCGTGCATGGGTGGAGCTGCACCAGCAGCTCCTAAGATGGTTGCACCAGCAGTTACTATTGTGGTTGCACCAGCAGCTCCTATGGCGGTTGCGCCAGCAGGTGCTGCTACAGCGGAGAAGGAGGAGGTCTCCCCATGTTTCTATGAACCCGTCAAATTTTCTGATGTCTTCTTGAAGCTCCTATTGCAGTTGCACCAGCAGTTCCAATGGTGGTTGCACCAGCAGCTCCAGTTGCACCAGCAATTCCTATGGTGGTTGCACCAGCAGCTGCTCCATTGGTTGCACCACCAGCTGCTCCGGTGGTTGCACCAGCAGTTCAAATGGTTGTTGCACCACCAGCTCCTATGGCAGTTGCACCAGCACCTGCTCCAGTGGTTGTTGCACCAGCAGCTGCTATAGTGGTAGTTGCACCAGCAGCTCCTATGGTAGTTGCACCAGCAGCACCTGCTACGGTGGTGGCAACAGGTGACACATTCTTGGATGCCCTGTTGAAGGCAGCAAAGGTCGAGTCAATGGAGGAGTTCAAGCAGCTGCAGCTGTCGAAGGAGCAGCTCCAGTGCTTGCACCAGCAGCTGTTTTGCCGCAACAAGACAGGCCCCTGTGAAGAGAACATGGATGCCTCAGCTACGCTACACACAAGCACTCATGCTGCTGCAGCAGCGACACTGCAACCGCATACAGCACCCATGTGCAGTGATGCGGTTGTCTGCAGGAAAAAGCGCGTCACCTTCAGCGACGGCGGTGGCCACAGCAGCAGCATTGCTCTCAGTGATTTTGAGAAAAGGGCACCAGGTGCTACGGGTGCAGCACCACCAGCGGGACTGCCACTGCGTGCACAAATCAAGAACCCTCACTCTGACATGGCTCGCTTCAGCAACATCAAGAAGAGCAACAGCTGCGGCGGGGGTACCAGCAGCAAGAACGCATGCAACGAAAAGCCGAGCAGCATCAGCAAGAGCTGTGGCGGCTTCAGCAGAATCAGCAGCAGCAACATGCATGCATGCTCTGCCCAGCAGGCTGCCCAGCAGGCCGACGCTGCCCGGCGGGCTGTCTGGCAGGCTGCCCAGCAGGTTGTTTTCAAGACTACCGATCATATGATCGTTAGCTATGCCAACAGCAGCATGGGCAGCACTAGCACCTGCAGCAACAATAACTGCAGCATCAGCAGCTGCAGCAAGGGTAGCTGCAGCATCAGCAGCAGTGCTACACGCACGACCTCAAGCGGCTGCAGCAGCGGCGGTGGGCACCAGTGCCTGGGCAGTACCAGCAACCTCAGCAACAATAACTGCAGCATCAGCAGCTGCAGCAAGGGCAGCTGCAGCACCAGCAGCAGTGCGGCGGGCACCACCTCAAGCGGCGGCAGCAGCGGCGGTGGCACTGGTGCCCGTGTGCCCAAGAACACCATCACCAGCATTGAGCAGGCGCTCCGTCTGTATCGTGCAGGTGACAGGCACATTGGAGGCAACGTGGATGAACATTGGGATTACAGTGGAGTTATGAGGGGAGATGAGTTGATGTACATCAATGCCGCACTGAGGATGGTGAATGCACAGAAATTGGCGGAAATGAGAGCACATTTGGGTTTGAGCATGAAGAGGTCCAGGGGAATCCAGAGCAGAATGAGGCGCAAGAGGGACTTCGTCCTGCATAGGTTGAGGCAGAACAGGTTTTTGTTTTTCCGCCTATAGGCCTATAGGACAAGGGTCTACATGGCATACCAACGGTTGGCATTTTGGGGTCATTACCCAATCAAGAGAGCGTCTCCTGGTGTAGTAGCTAAGCTAGATGTAGCAGGGTATCCTGCTACTAGTCTATCTTGACATACATCTTGAGTATGCCTTTTTAATGTGCCCCATTGTTCTTTTACAGCTACAGTAGTAGTACACTCATTATATGTGTGTGCTTGCCAGTGTGGGTGTAAGTTATATTTGTGTGCGTGCTTGTGGTGGCAGTGACAAGGGAAGCCGCGAGAACTTAAAGGAGACCGGACTGGTGGCTGAGATAGAGGCCCACCAAGCAATCTCCTGTCTGTGGCACACAAGCAAGTGGCACAAGATTTGAAGGGCTGGTGTGATGGCTAGCATGCAATTTGTTTTGGGGGGGGCGTCTCTTGGTGTAGTTGAAAGTCATGCATATGTGTGAGTTTGAAAATGTGTATGTGTGCAAGTTTTTGTGTGTAGCAGGATAGCCTGCTACTTGTCTAACTTGACATCTCCAGTATGTATTTTGGTTGACCTTTTAGTTTCGTTTCTATATGATTGATCATTCGTTATTCATCCTGGGATATCCTAGGATTCATTTTTCAATTATTTATTGCTGGCTGCCTGCATGTATGTCTCATTCAAGACACAACAAAAAAGGCAGTTATAATTCTTTATGAGTGCGGTACGTAATACATATATACATATATATAGCACGTCTCCCCCCGGAATATACTGCGCAACAATTAATTTGTGCATGCGTCAATTTATTTTGTAGTCCGGTCTCAATTCGACCTGCAGGCTGCATGTGCTATATATACGCACAATGTTCATTGAGACATGCAGTATAAGCTCCTATTGAGCACTGCTAATTTGGGGGGTCATCGCAGTATCTAATTTATGCAGTTGTGTATACAAATCGAATTGGGCATGCATGACTAATTGAGTGAATCATATTTTGCACATTGTAACCAGATACTGCTCTCTCTCTCTCTCTCTCTCTCTCTCTCTCTCTCTCTCTCTCTCTCTCTCTCTCTTGATTTGAATTGAAGACAAAAATGTGGAGGAGCCCCAAGAAATATTCATTTATACTGATTCATACAGCGAATATCCCCGTTCAACGAATGGCTCAATGGCAAATCCTTACGGGTGCGCTTAAGTGTTAGCGGTCGCTGTCAACAGCCATGGTAGCTTTGTCCAGGTAAAGTAGCAGCCCGTTCCCTACCACTGTAAGACGGGGCTCCCTTAATACCACGCCCCACCAGGCGTTATCAATACAGCTAAGTTATGATTGACACATGTGAGTGCTATCAATTACGGTAATGTCAAATTGATATACACCTTTAAGCACAAGCCACACTGCTAATATTTTGGTCTTGTGCACCATTTTTAGCCCCTTTCAGCAAATAAATTGGTCTAGTGGTACACCAAATCGCTTTGAGGATGCAGGGTCGGGGGTTCGATTCCACCTATGGTCACCCAGAGCGTTGCAGGTCGTTGTCAACCGCGATGGTAGCTTGTCCAGTTGAGGTAGAAAATCGCTCTCCCCGCGTACGACGGGTTCCCTTCATACCACGCCCCACCAGGCGTTATTATTACCTTTTTTCCCCACTATTTTCTGCACCCCTTCAGCAACCTTTTAACCCATACTGCGCCCTTTCTGACTTCGAAAAGGCACTGTGCGACCCCAGAGCGACGCGCTGCCCCCCAACAATTTGACGCACCTGGTCAAGTCTTCGTCTCTAAGCGCATGCTACAGCTGCTGGTTCATGTCTCCACAAGTGCTTCATGTCGAAGTTCCATGCTGCACCAATAGAAACTGCAAGGAAAAATACACAAATGAAAAAAACTCTCGAGATGTTTTTGAAGAAGGGAACACCCCAATTAAAATGACCGTCAGTCTGTGAGTCAGTCACAAAGCAGCATTTCAGTTTACATGAAAAACAAAAAAACTTGAACATTCTATATCTTTCAACAATTATAAGACTAATTTATAACGGACAGATCCTCACTCGAGCACATATGAGCATCGCAATAAAATAAAAAGAGCTAAGGTTTATGTTT
The DNA here is from genome assembly GCA_013435795.1 of Chlamydomonas sp. ICE-L. NCBI lineage: Eukaryota > Viridiplantae > Chlorophyta > Chlorophyceae > Chlamydomonadales > Chlamydomonadaceae > Chlamydomonas > Chlamydomonas sp. ICE-L. The sequence continues at coordinate 6,469,322 of JACBWV010000472.1, forward strand.
TGGGGGCCAAAAGTTACAATCGATGGGTAACATTTTTCAACATTATTTTCAAATTTGTACCATCCAAACATGTGCGCATACGTATTTCTGGGAGCAGAATTGCTGTCAAAAATTTGAGGCTAAAACATATAAGCATCACAATCGACAAAACATTCCCCTTCGGCCCTTGTGCTGCAATTAGCACAAGGGGCTCACCTCAGGGCCGTGCGTGGGGTGGGCAGAGAGGGTGGGCTATTCACCTACCACATATGAGCAATGCAGATTGCCAAAACAAATTATACCACTATCCAATTAAATCCAATAAAATTAAATTAAATCAAATTAAATTAAATTAAATCCATTATTAATTGAAAAATTTCTTTATCATGTGCCTCCAGGCGCCCTTGCTTAATATGATGGGTTGAGTTTTTAGCAATCTCCTCATCTGGCTCACGCCTAGGATCTCACGTCTACGATCCTCACGCCTTAGATCTCTGCAGATAGATACCCCACCATGGTCCAACACTCCAACCCTCCCCCCAAAACGTCTCTCTCTCCAACCATCCTCGTCTACCTCCTCGGCTCCTCGCATAGGCTATATCAGAAGTTATCCATGTATCTCACCCTCCATCCCCCATGCTGAACTGCTGATCTTCCCCCTAACCCAGGATCTCCTTCTATCTATCTATATAGGCTAAGCCCCAAGATTTTGACAGTTCTAACCAGCGGGTTCTGTCAGCTTCCAGGCACACTAGGTTAGTTGCGTCAGCTTTGGGTGAATAGCCAGTCAAGGGAGCTGCCTAGAAGCTGCTTCTAATAGCTAAAAAGAAGAACACTGCCTGTCAGACTGACGCCCTCCCGGCACAACAGCCGAAACCTCGATTTGGGAATGGCCGGGAGGGGGGTATGGTAGTTCCCATCCTCTATACTCTACATTTTATGTAAGATGAACATGTAGGCGAAACATACGTAATCTCTGGCTATGATGAACAGTTTTTAGAGAATGAGAAAACTCCCTTATCCAGAAAAAATCCAGGCCCCTAAACACGGACAACAAAGACCCCGATTGTTTTTGCAGGGGAAATATTTTGTCTTATCATTACAATGATCGGGTGAGAGTTCGATTCAGATTGGAAATGGAGAAAACAGTTTTGACAACTTTGGGGGGATTCAGATTTTGGGCTCATGGCTAGACTAACAAGTGGACCCCCCCAACAACACATATGTGCTAGAACCCCTCGTGTCTGCATGCCATGGGCTGTTTCGGCTCTTGTGCTAGATGGGGCAAGGCATGCTGGATGTTAGCCCCTTCTCCCGTTTTGGTGGGGGTTTGCTTTCCCATTTTGGTACAAGGTTGGGAACTGTGGTACAAGGTCGGCTCCTGGCCCACGAACTGTGCGAAACAGGTCCTGACAGTGCACCACCATGCATCAGATAGACCTTGTGGACAATTACTCCCAGCGCGAAATTAGGCCCCGCACCACGACGATTTTTCGAATCCCCTTATGCTATGGAATTCGTCGTGGTGCGGGGCCTAATTTCGCGCTGCGAGTAATTGTCTACAAGGTATATCTGATGCATGGTGGTGCACTGTCACTCTGTCAGGACCTGTTTCGCACAGTTCGTGGGCCAGGATCCGACCTTGTACCACAAGTCCCAACCTTAAACCAAATGGGAAAGCTAAAACCCACCAAATGGGAAAAGGGGCCAAACTCCAGCCTGCCTTGCACCATCTAGCACAAGAGCCGAAATAGCCCATGCAGACACGAGCGAGGTGTTCTAGGCTTCTAGCACAGATGTGTTGTTGGTGGGGCTCCACATGTAAGTGGCCAAGAGCCAAAATCGAAGCCCCATAAAGTTGCCAAAACTGTTTTCTCCATTTCCAATCCGAATCGACCTCTCACCCGATCATTGTAATGTAAAGACCACACATCCCACCTGCAAAAACAATAGAGGCCCTTCTTTGTCCATGTTAAGGGGCCTGGATGAGCGCGAAATTATGCCCCGTACCACGCACGACGAATACCACAGCATTCGGATTCGAACTTTTCACAAGTACTGGTTCTTCGTCTCCTAGCAGTGGCAAGTGGGCAGCAGCCATCATAATGACTTACTTTTTGCATTTAAATCATTGCGCGCCATAGAGCTCCTCGAGCGAAGCGCGCACTGGAAGCGCGCCTTGTCGAAGCCTGTGTTTATGATCCAGTGTATGCATAAAGGCTCATGTTGGAATTGTGTGCGCGTTTAGAATGATTATCGGCGACCAGCCAAATTTCTGGCTGGAGCCATTGTACCAAGCTCAAGTGTAGATTGATGGGATCGATGCGCGTACTGGTAGGTGACCTCGTCATGGCTCGGGGTTTCCGGAACATGCCGTGACCTACCACCTATCACATGTCATGGCCTCTCTTCTGACCTCCTGGCAGTCCTGCTCCTCCTCTCGACCTCACCTAGGGTGTGTTTCCAGTTGAGTGGGGTTTTCGGTCACCGTAGAAGTTCCGCTCAAGTCCACGCTGGCACGAAGTGTTTCCAGTGGGGTTCCGCTGACATTTTGCTATGTCCCGCTGATGTCCACGCTGGCTTTTTTGACCGCTGAAGGCCGACGTGGACTTCAGCGGATCCTACGTGGACTTCAGCGGAATGCAAAACTTCAGCGGGAGCCCTGACCCTCCCGCTGAAGTTTTTTCCATTCCGCTGAAGTCCACGTAGGATCCACTCAGAGATCTCTGGATCCACTGAAGTCCAGCCCGGCGAGCACACGCAGCGAGCACCGGCGAGCACCATGAATTCTCTCCAGGATTCTCTCGATGAGGTTTGAGGCTTTTTGATCTTTGATCTTTGATCTAATTTCTTCCTTAAAAATGCTCCCGAAGACGGCGAGGAGCCAATTGCTAGCTAAAGCTATGTAACCAAGTTAAAGTGCATCAAGTACCGGTATTCAGAACAAAGAGGGAGGGGGCTGTGGCAGTCACCTTGACTCTGGCTTATGGCTGGAAGGTGCATCCAACTTTTCATGTGTCTTTGGTAAAACCTTACGTGGATGGTGGCATGGACCCCAGACCAAATCCAGATTTGTTCTGAACAACAGACGAAGCTACGAGATTGGCAGAGTCTTGGATCACCGAATAATGCATGGTCTCAAAAGAACTGCAGTATTTTGTAAAATGGTTACATTCTGAGTCAGCTTTCTTATGGGGAAAAGCCTCCAATTGGGCTGAGAAATGTGTCCTACAGATCGAGCTATATTGGCAGCAAAAACCTGACAGGGTACAATCTCCAGTTACTCCTACGAAACCACGGACGGTTCCTTCCAGAGATTTTCGTGAAACTCCTGAAGTCCTGAGGATTTCCTAGCTCGTAGAAGTACCAGAGTACCAGACTTCAAGAGAAGACTGCAGCTAGAGAGGGAGGAATTGTGGGATATAACGAGACCCACCACGAGCCACTAAGTGGCGAGGATCACGGAGATCCTACCGACCATGTAACAGTAGATAGTAGGGTGCCCTGGCGGGTACCCTGGAGGTCGGCCCCGGGGGTGGTGAAATGTTCGTCAAGCAGCAGTGGCAGCCTCCTAGGTGATAGATGCACAAGCAGTTGCTTACTTATCCGTACAATTTAAAATATATTGGGATGGGAGGGTCAAGAATCAAGCAATGTAGTATGCATGGCATGGCATTATTATTCAACTTGGTGGGCCTGTAAGGCTAATGAACTTATTAGCTCACTGACTTTCCGAAGTTCCATGGAGGCAGGTACAGCAACTCCCGAGGCTACAGTTGCTACTTCGTAACATGCAGGAACTAACGGTAGTGCGAAAGTGCAGATTTCCTTGTCAAGCACAATGCGCTGATGCAATGAGCTACGAGAGTCACCAAGAAGCGAATTCTTCAAGGGGAAATCGTAGACATGCTCCAGGTCCCTAGATTGAATCCACAGGAAAGGAGGGAAACGAGTAAACGACGAATGAAAACGCCGCGTCCACAGTCCGCAACCCTCAGATACGTACGCGAAAAAGTGCCCTCCGAGGCAATCCGCCCCCGACGGGGTTCGAACACGAGTCGCTAAAATTTCTGTCCAGTCAGATTAACCGGGCAATTTGACCGGCGTTCATGGGAAAATTGAAGGTTTGAAGATGTAAAGATTTGAAAATTTGACAAATTCGCGGAAGTATCGCAGAGGTCTGTCCCTCATAGGACTAGTTACCGAGTAGCCGCAACTCATCTTCCTGCCCGGTCCAAGTAAACTAGGCCCGAGATTTATCTGAGATAAAGCTGAGTTGAGTTGAGAAAAAGCTGAGTTGCAAAAGTGTGGCAAATGAAACACAGAGTTTTGAAGCATAACGGTAGCTAGTCCTGCTCACCTGTAACTGGTAAGAGAAATGCCAAGTGAGGAGAGAGCTTTAGAGGATGACGATGATCGCTCCGCATACGCTGTAGGTTGGAAATGCTTGATCAAAGCGGATTGGAGAAATGCTTGATCAAAGCTGAAATAGGACACGTTGTTTGAAATGGGGCATTTTGGTTGACAAAGGGCATGTTGTTTGGTTGTTTGGTTGGTTGGTCGGCCGCAGTTGGCACTTGGCCGTCCTCGCCACGCGCCCCTTTCCGACCAACTCCTTTTTGTGCCCAAATAAGTTTTCGAAATGCAGCGACCCGATTATGCAGATTTGATTCATTCCACCCAGCTTATCGCTTTGTCTCCTCGCTTCACTGTCCGAGTAACGATGCACAACTGACCTAACTTCTGCCGAAGATGAAGAAGCAGTCTCAATTAGCGGAGCTCATAATGGGCGCGGGCCTAGTGGGAGGTACTGCCGTGAAGAAAGCCCAACCAAAGGTAGCCGTTACCTCAAACCGGGGAGAATTAAAACACCGCCCCCCCCCCCCCCCTCTCGACAAGCTCGCAAAGTCACATTGGGCCGTGCTGCTGCTCTCGACGGGTTGAATGATTCAGGTCAATCCATGCAGCATCTTGAATACCTCCATTGTCATCAGCACCTCCATCCCACATTACATATCTCCAGCAGCATGAGTTGAGCCTGGCTCATGCCATGGAGCCATGCCCTACCCAGATTTTGTGAGCCCTATCACCCTTGCTCTGTTGCAACACAATCAGAAGCTTGTGATATGGGTGATGCACTCATGCACACGCAGTACATGAGTGGTCAACTCGAGTAATGTGTGAGAGTTAGATGGCCACAAAGTCATGGCATGTGTTGTGTGCAATTAATGTGTTATAACATTGCATTACATTGCGTACCTTGTCATTGAGAGGACATTGTTGGCCCTACACAAGCCAGCTCCACAAAATCCGGGAGGGGTCTTCCAACAAATTCTTAGAAATAGAGAGGCAATATTGCAGCAATGTGCTGTGCATTGGTGGCCCATGGATGAGTATTGTTTACGTGAGAGGTATGGATATATACAGGGTGCATGGGTGATGTACAGTGCACTGTTGGCCTAAAGACACGTGTCGTATGTGTGAGAGGCATGGCTATTTTAAGGGGGCATGGGTGATGTACAGTGCACTGGTGGTCTACAGACACGTGTCGTTTGTTTGAGAGGCATAGCTATTTTAAGGGGGCATGGGTGATGTACAGTGCACTGGTGGTCTACAGACATGTGTCGTATGTGTGAGAGGCATGGCTATTTTAAGGGGGCATGGGTGATGTACAGTGCACTGGTGGTCTACGGACACGTGTCGTATGTGTGAGAGGCATGGCTATTTTAAGGGGGCATGGGTGATGTACAGTGCACTGGTGGTCTACAGACACGTGTCGTTTGTGTGAGAGGCATAGCTATTTTAAGGGGGCATGGGTGATGTACAGTGCACTGGTGGTCTACAGACACGTGTCGTTTGTGTGAGAGGCATAGCTATTTTAAGGGGGCATGGGTGATGTACAGTGCACTGGTGGTCTACAGACATGTGTCGTATGTGTGAGAGGCATGGCTATTTTAAGGGGGCATGAGTGATGTACAGTGCTCTGGTGGCCTATAGACACATGTCGTTCGTGTGAGAGGCATGGGTGTATACAGGGTGCATGGGTGATGTGGGGGCAGTGTATGGGTGATGTGCAGTGCACTGGTGGCTTATATGTATGTGTCATTTGTGTGAGAGGAATGGCTATTTCCAGGGTGCATGGCTGGTGTGCAGGGTATGGGTTAGTGCAAGGTATTGGTGGCCTATAGCCATGCGTTGTTAGTGGGAGAGGCATGGCTGTATTGAGGGTGCAAGGGTAATGTGTGTGCTGTGAATTAGGCCCCTGGAGATGGGGTGCCCCCCCTTTTTTTCTTTGTGCAATGCGTCGTAAATTGAGCAACTTGGTGCAACCCCAGTGCGACGCGCGAACCCCGCAAAGCGCGAAGCGCAGAGCCCGGCAATTCTGACTAGTTTAGCTGGACCCATGTGTCACCACGCAGCGACAGAATGGCGCCGTGTCTCACACAAAAAACGATAATATCCCCAGAACACTTTGGGCAATTCGCCCACAAGATGTTTTAAAAGTTGTCTTGAAACCTGACTGAAATAGAAATAGAAATAGAAATAGAAGAGAGCCAAGCTTACAAGTGTTCAGGTTGGGTGAACTCAGCAACTAGTCTTTGGTGTGTGTGTGGGGTGGGGTGGTGTGTGTGTGTGTGTGTGGGGGGGGGGGGGGGGGGGGGGGGGGGGGGGGGGGGGGGGGGGGGGGGGGGGGGGGGGGGATGTGTACTATTTTTAAAGGTTGGGTGAACTCAGCAAGTCTTCTTTGGTGGGGTGTGTGGGGTGGTGGGGTGGGACGTGGTAGGGATGGGGTGGGGGGTGGATGATGTGTACTATTTCTTAAGGTTGGGTGAACTCAGCAACTATTATTTGGTGGGGTGGGGTGGGAGGAGGGGAGGTGGCGTGTGTCTGAACAGAAACATTTGGAGTGATGTATGTGTGATGTGTGATGCATGTGTGAGGTGAGCTTGACGAGTGCACATTCAGTCCGCCAGGAAGAGAGTTCTATGAAAGACCCCCCCCCCCCCCCCCCCCCCCCCTCCCATCAACCCAACCCAACCCAACCCAACCAACCCAACCTACATACCCCCTCCCCCCCCCCCCCCCCCCCCCCCACACACACACACCAACTACCCCCTCCAACCCAACTACACTCCCCCACCCCCCAACCCCCAACCCCCAACCCCTAGCCAAGTCCAAGGACACTATAACAGACATTTCCCTAAATTGGCGATCACACTTCCATTCTGTTTCCCAGGAGGATGGCTCTGTGAATAACGGACTAAACCCTATTGCTTGGATATGCAATTTAAATTTGAAAATTGCACTTCCATTCTGTCTTCCAGATGGAGAGCTCTGTGAGTGACTCCCCCACCCCCAACCACAACCCCAACCCCAACCCCCCACTCCCACCAACCCAACCCAACCCAACCCAACCAACCCAACCCAACCCAACCCAACCCAACCCAACCCAACCCAACCCAACCCAACCCAACCCAACCCAACCCAACCCTAATACTCCCCCTATTCTGCCTCCCAGGAGGAGAGCTCTGTGAGAGATCCTCCCCCCAACCCAACCCAACCCAACCCAACCCAACCCAACCCAACCCAACCCAACCCAACCTAACCCAACCCAACCCAACCCAACCCAATTACTCCCCCTATTCTTTTTCCCAGGAGGAATTCTGTGAGAGACCCTCCCCCCCAACCCAACCCAACCCAACCCAACCCAACCCAACCCAACCCAACCCAACCCAACCCAACCTAACCCAACCCAACCCAACCCAACCCAACCCAACCCAACCCAACCCAACCTAACCCAACTACCCCCCCCTATTCTGTCTCCCAGGAGGAGAGCTCTGTGAATGACGGCCGTCCTGTGCTCTATGGTTACGGCCCAGGGGGCCCTCGAGATGATTCAAAGTAAGTAGCCCGTTCTCCAATACAAAAAATACACAGTGCGCCTTATTACGAGGCGCGAGGTTGAGGGGGCCAGCCTGTTTGCTTGCACTGGGGCCAACCACCACCTCTGGGTGGGGTCCGTTCTTCATATAATTATATACTTAAATAATTGTACGTATATAATTAATTTATATAATCAATTTCTTCTTGTAATTATATACTTATATACATATACGTTCACAATTAATTTATATAATTAACTTATACAATTAATATCTTCTTATACTTAATTAACTTATTTATAATCAATATCTTTCTATACTTATATACTTGTATACGTATCCTCATATAATTGGCTACCTAGCGTCTCCTTGGTTTGATTATGTGGCCCACCAGCCCTCAGGCTGCTCACCATCTGTAGACGGAAGGAACATAGGTGGAATATGGGAGTGTTTGTACAGTCTAGCCAGTTGAAATGTAGCCAAATAGACTTGCCCAACCTCAATATTGGGAAAGCTTTGTGTAACACAAGCACCGGTGAACTAACCCCAACAAAACGTAAACAACGGGGGCCGAGAGTTCATGCTATGCAGATGATTTACCTTGTGGTATGTACACTACTTTATGGTACTCCTGAGCACAGAAGGCAATCACATGGGTAGTACATCCACTATATCACCACACTCTTGAGCACAGACGGCAATCACATGGGTAGTACAGACACTACTTCACCACACTGCTGAGCACAGAAGGCCATCACATGGGCAGTACAGACACTCCCACACCACACTCTTGAGCACAGAAGGCCATCACATGGGCAGTACAGACACTCCCACACCACACTCTTGAGCACAGACGGTAATCACATGGGTAGTACATACACTACTTCACCACTCTCCTGAGCACAGAAGACATACTATTATTTATTGATTGATTTTTGCTTCAGCCACCCACCCACATCCTCCCACCCACCCACCTTCACTCACCCACCTCCACCCACCTCCACCCACTCACCCACCCCAACCTACCCCCACCCACCTCCTCCAACCCCCCCCACCCCCACCCACCCCCACCCACCTCCACCCACCTCCACCCACAGATCCGGAGGCTTCCCACAGCGCAGTACGTCAAATACGTACAGCCGGGACAGGTCCCACAGCCGGCCCACCTCAGGTCCATCAGGCCGCACCCTATCCCAGCGGACCGTCTCCCTCCCTGATATTCTGCCTGGGACAGGTGAGGAGGTTACCCCACCCACCCACCCACCCACTCTGTCTGTCTAAACCCTATCATCAGCCCACCCACCCACCCACTCTGTCTGTCTAAACCCTATCATTAGCCCACCCCACCCACCCACCCACCCACTCTGTCTGTCTAAACCCTATCATCAGCCCACCCACCCACCCAGCTAGCCATCCACCTACCTACCCACCTGCCCACTCCACCCACCCACTCTGTCTATATAAACCCTATCATCAGCCCACCCAGCTAACCATCCACCTACTAACCCACCTGCCCACCCGCCCACCCACCTACCTACCCAGCTAGCCATCCACCTACCTACCCACCCTCCCACTCACCAACCTACCTATCCACCCAGGCACAGAGGATCACCAAGCAGACACCCACTACGGTCCCGCCCCGGTCTCCTTGTTGCCCTCAACATCAGGAGGTAGACGGGGCGGTGGAGAGTGCGGCCATCGGCCCCCTAGTGTTCCCACTGGCCCAAGCTACAGCCCGGGGGAGAGCCAAGCACAAATGTTCGGAGTGCAGCATGGCGCATTGAGCAGTGGTGATCGAGGTTACAACCGGCACTCTGACTCTGGGCAGGTGGGTGGTAGAGTGGGCAGGTGGGTGGGTGGGTGCTGGAGATGGCGGCCATCAGCCCCCTAGTGTTCCCACTGGCCCAAGCTACATTCTGGGGGCGGGCCAAGGACAAATGTTTGGAGTGCAGCATGATGCATTGAGCAGTCGTGATCGAGGTTACAACCGGCACTCTGACTCTGGGCAGGTGGGTGGTAGAGTGGGCAGGTGGGTGGGTGGGTGCTGGAGATGGCGGCCATCAGCCCCCTAGTGTTCCCACTGGCCCGAGCTACATTCTGGGGGCGGGCCAAGGACAAATGTTTGGAGTGCAGCATGATGCATTGAGCAGTCGTGATCAAAGTTACAACCGGCACTCTGACTCTGGGCAGGTGGGTGGTAGAGTGGGCAGGTGGGTGGGTGGGTGCTGGAGATGGCGGCCATCAGCCCCCTAGTGTTCCCACTGGCCCGAGCTACATTCTGGGGGAGGGCCAAGGACAAATGTTTGGAGTGCAGCATGATGCATTGAGCAGTCGTGATCAAAGTTACAACCGGCACTCTGACTCTGGGCAGGTGAGTGATGTAGTGGGCTGGTGGTGGTTGGATGGGGGCAGAGTGGGCAGGTGGGTGTTTGGACTGTTGGCATGCAGGTTGTGGGAGTTGGGCAATGACAGGTGTGTTGAGTGGGCAGGTGAGAGTGATGTAGTGGGCTGGTGGGTGGTGGAGTGGGCATGCAGGTGTTGGAGTGGGCAGGTGAGTGAGGTAGTGGGCTGGTGGGTGGTGGAGTGGGCAGGTGGGTGGTGGAGTGGGCATGCAGGTGTTGGAGTGGGCATGCAGGTGTTGGAGTGGGCAGGTGAGTGATGTAGTGGGCTGGTGGGTGGTGGAGTGGGCAGGTGGGTGGTGGAGTGGGCATGCAGGTGTTGGAGTGGGCAGGTGAGTGATGTAGTGGGCTGGTGGGTGGTGGAGTGGGCAGGTGAGTGGTGGAGTGGGCAGGTGGGTGGTTGAATGGGCATGCAGGTGGTGCTTCAGATAGGCCCCACTCGTCTGCTCAACAACCCACACCCACATCCACACTCACATTGATGAACTGACCTCCCCCCAAATCTGATGCTGCGCAGCTAGGCTCCAAGTCCGCATCCCATAAGCGAGATATACACTCTTCAGATGGAACCCACTCGTCTGCTCAACAACCCAAACCCACACCCACACCCACATTGGATGAACTGCCCCCCCCCCCCCCCCCCCCCCCCCCCCCCACACACACACACCACACACACACACACACACACCAAATATGATGCTGCACAGCTGGGCTCCAAGTCCGCATCCCACAAGCAAGACACACACTCTCCAGATGGGACCCACTCGTCTGCTTAACAACCCACACCCACACCCACATTGATGAACCACCACCCCCAAAATCTGATGCTGCGCAGGTAGGCTCCAAGTCCGCATCCCATAAGCGAGATACACACTCTTCAGATGGGACCCACTCGTCTGCTTAACAACCCACACCCACATCCACACCCACATTGATGAGCTGAACCCCCCAAAATCTGATGCTGCGCAGCTAGGCTCCAAGTCCACATCCCATAAGCGAGATGCACACTCTTCAGATGGGACCCACTCGTATGCTCAACGCGGCGGTGGGGGGGCTCCTCAGGTAGCCTGGGAGGAGCCCGGCCAGAGAGCAGAGGGGCAGGAGCCGAGTGGTAGCGAGCGTGAGGGGGACTACAGCCCTTCACATACGTCACAGCCAGCTAGGGAGGGCAGTGAAGGTGGGGGAACTGGTCACTGATTTTTTGTAATCATTGCTCCCTCTCTCTCGTCTCCTCTTACTGTTGGGTTTTCTTCTACACAAAATCAAATTATATCCCTCATACACACTGCCCTGGAATAATCTTTTATCTGTTACCCCCCCACCCCCCCCCCTGCCCCCCCCCCACCCCCCCACCCCCCCCCCCCCCCTACCCTTTCGCCCGCCCTCCCCCCCCAGGTCGACAGAATAGCCAATCTCAGAGCAAGTCAGGCGCTGGTCCCGGAGCTGCTAGCAGCTTCCAGAATGGTCCCAGGCGGGGTAGTGGTGCTGCCAGGGGTGTGGGGGATGGTGGGACTTGGGGAGGAGGACGGGGTGGGGAAGCTAGCATCGACGAGCCACTTGCTAGCGTAAGTGATGATGGTTTTGAGGAGCATGATCAGTCGGAGCAGAGACCGCTCTCTTCCCCGCAGCCTGAGCACCAAGGGCTGAGCAGGGCGGAGGAGCGGGAGTACCAGGATCAGATTGCACTGCTGAGGACCAAGGTGGAGACTCTCCAGAAGCAAGTGTCGGTAGCAGAGGAGGCAACCTGCAAAGTATGTGATGAATGTGTGTGTTGCACGGGGGGGGGGGGGGGGGGGGGGGGGGGGGGGGGGGGGGGGGGGGGGGGGGGGGGGCAGGTCAATCTCACGCCTCATTAGGCGTACTATTTATTTATATCTATACTATAGATACAATACAATTAATATATAATATATCGTACTATTTTCAAAATTTAACGGTTTAATTTGACGGGAGCACCCGTCAAATCGTGGCGTAGGGTATATTACGAAACAAAAAAGCCGTCAACCTCAAATCTCGCGCGATATTGCTTGGGTAGGTCTTCGACTCCACATAGGGCTTACTACCGGCAACGAACCTAGGCTCCTCCCGACCGGACAAATTGTAGCAGTGCTCGACAAGGCCGCCTTACTCATTGCATGGCTCAGCCCCTCGACAGATCTCCAGAACCCACGTTTACGCCCTCTAATAGCTCCAACTCACAAGAAGCAAAGGACCCTGTGAGGGTTTTCGACCGGCTAGAGCCAGGGCAGATCACCGTCACCAACAAAGAGGTGAATCAAGTTGCAGCCGAAGCTCGAGATGCTGTCGTCCGCAACCCATCGACTACCTCTGCGAAGACGAGCAGCAAGTATTTTACTAAGAGGGCAGTGAATTTCATGCAAACGCTGGGTTACCTCCTTGACGTGTCTGAGCTCAAAGCTATACCCCACAAGAAGTATGTGACCTGGGAGCCCTCTCAACTCCAACTGGTTGCTCAGACCTTCCTAATATTGTACCACGAACCATGAACCAGTGTGACATGATTAAGTAGAAACGTTCAGTTGCATAAATGGATTTTTTTTTAATTAAACCGTCAAATGTGTAACGTCAATTTATATTCCTATCAAAAAAACAGTCAAATGGAAACCGTCAATTTATAATAAAACTCCCCAAAAAGCTGTCAATTTTTGCGACCGTTAAATTTTGAGAACAGTACGGTATACAATAAATATACGATAAATAAGTTTACTTTAAATAAATATAAATATGTACTTTATGTTTAGATTTATACTAGGCTTCATTAGGCGTACTTTTTTATTTATGTATCTCCATAGGTGCCTAAGTCAGACCCTGAATGATACGGATGGATTGAGCCTATGCCCTCAAGTCCAAAAACAAAGATTTTTTGCTAATAAGTTGCCCAACCACATCAGTTCAACACACAAATACTCGGATTTGGGTTTTCTCAAATGGTGGGGACCAGGTCAAGTGAAACATGATAATTTGTTACTATGGGGTTCCCTAAGTCGATACGGGTTTTACGTAGGATGTGATACGGAGCCTATCGCGACCGAAACAAGCCATTTTAAAATAACACTGGGTACAAATGTTGTGTAACGTCTTTCCCTACCAGTAGTTATTACGGAAGGTCTTGGAAGGCAGTACACAGGCAGTACAGTTGAGTACAGACCCCCAAAACACTGATTATTTACATTTCGTGGGTGTCCTAAGTCTAGGTCAGAGTTGCACAGCCTCAATAGAAACATTTTGGGCCTCGTTTTTGCTCTATATCAAGATATAGCGTGCATAACAACTTTTTCTTTTTTTTCGAAAATTCAAAATTCAAAAATGTTTTGAAAATAAATTCAAAAAACAAACTTTTTTTTAATTTGTCTTCAAACATCCACATCTGAACTCAGTTTTTGATTTGGGGTAGATCATTGAAAACACACCCTACTCCTGAGACATGGTGTGGTAGGCCACAGGAAGGTGAAATCTTGAGATGTACAGCTATTTCAGTAGATTCTGAGGCCAAGGCTGAAGCGCAGCCTCCGACCTTGTAATAGGGGTTCGATAAGCCTTTCGTCCCGAGGTACCTTTCTCCGGAATAGCTCGCGCGGCCTCGTATCTGACGCGATCTGGATTTGTATCACTAATTATCGCACATCTGATATACTGCCACCGGCCTGCCGAACAAGGCTGCTCGCGACCAGATGCGAACGCGCACGAAAATTAGCTGGGGCATAGCTGACACCGTCGCGAACAATATGAGCCTGACAGAATTCGATTCCGAGCAGTTTGGGCCATGTACGGCTCTGTATCACATTCTTGTATCGACTTAGGGCGTTTTCGGACTTAGGCACCTATGGAGATATGTATTTATTTATTTGTTTATTTATTTATTTGCTTATTTATTTATTTATTTATTTATTTATTTATTTATGGGGGGTGGGAGTGGGGATGGGGGGTCAGGTTTTACCAATGATGTATGACAGGATGGTGATGGTGGTTGCCCCCAGTGCACCCCCCCTCAACCTCACGCCTCGTAATAAGGCGTGTTGTGGTGAAAGTGAGGGAATGGGGTAGTCAGATAGGATGTATCCCCTATGTCGGATGTGTGTTATGGTCGTGATGATAACTTCAATCGCATACCTATGCCTGTTTTGATGTACCCGCAGATCAACGCCCAAGGAGCAGCATCGTTAGCTGCCAAGGACGCTGGTATGGGTGTACGTGTGTGGTGGTGTTGATGATACACGATATTGCATACGTGCGCATGTAACCCGCAAACCCTGAACCCTGTACCCACAGGTGCAAGCCCGAGGAGCAGCATCTTTAGCAGCCAAGGACACTGATACTGGTGTCTGTGTGTAGTGGTGATGATAAATGAGATCGTACCCATGCGCATTTAAACCCTAAACCCTAAAACCTTAACCCTGTACGCGCAGGTTCAAGCCCAAGGAGCAGCATCGTTAGCTGCCAAGGATTTTGTTACTTAAACTCCGAGGGCTCCTAGAAGCACCATGGTGCTATGTAAAGACACTGGTTCCTTCCCTTATAAAAAACTTGGTTCCTGCATGTCCAAGCTCAAGGAGCAGTATCGTTAGCTGTCAAGAATGTTGATCACTTAAATTCCGAGGGCTCCTAGAAGCACCATGGTGCTACGTAAAGACATTGATTCCTTCCCTCATAAAGAACCTGATTCCTGCAGGTCCAAGCTCAAGGAGCTGCATCAGTAGCTGTCAAGGATGTTGATCACTTAAATTCCGAGGGCTCCTAGAAGCACCATGGTGCTACGTAAAGACATTGGTTCCTTCCCTTATAAAGAACTCGATTCCTGCAGGTCCAAGCTCAAGGAGCAGCATCATTAGCTGTCAAGGATGTTGATCACTTAAACTCCGAGGGCTCCTAGAAGCACCATGGTGCTACGTAAAGACGTTGATTCCCTCCCTTATAACGAACCTGGTTCCTGCAGGTCCAAGCCCAAGGAGCAGCCTCGTTGGCTGCCGAGGATGTTGATCACTTCAATCTTGGGGCTCCTAAAAGCACCATGGTGCTGCGTAAAGACACTGGTTCCTTCTCTTAGAAAGAATCTGGTCACTTAAATCTTGAGGGCTCCTAGGACGCTGGGAGCCTGGGATGGGTGTGTGTGTGTGTGGTGGTGATGATGATAAACAAGGTTGCATACCTGCGCATGTAAACCCTAAACCCTGTACCCGCAGGTCCAAGCTGTACCCCTCCACATGTCAACCATAAACCCTAAACCCTGTTCCCCGCAGGTCCAAGCCCAAGGAGCAGCATCGTTAGCTGCCAAGGACACAGAGATGATGGATAAAATGGGGTTCCATGAATTATGTATGGCAGGGGGGAATGGTGGTTTGCCCCTGTGCACCCCCCCTCTACCTCACGCCTCGTAATAAGGCGTGTTGTGGTGGGGATAAGGGGTGGGGTAGTTAGATGATAAACAAGATTGCACACGTTTGCATGGACACCCTACATCCTGAACCCTGTACTCACAGGTCCAAGCCCAAGGAGCAGCATCGTTAGCTGCCAAGGACACTGATACTGGTGTATGTGTGTGGTGGTGATGATAAATGAGATTGTACCCCTGAGGATGTTAAACCCTAAATTCTAAAACCTGAACCCTGTACGCGCAGGTCCAAGCCCAAGGGGCAGCATCGTTAGCTGCCAAGGACACTGAGATGATGGATAAGATGACTCGCAACTTGAAGGCTTCAAAGTAAGGCTAGCATATGGACTGTGGCTTGTTGTAGGTGGTTGGGTGGGTTGGGTGTGTGTGGAGTTGGGGTGGGATTGTGTGGGGTGGGTTGAGGTGGTTGTGTTTGGGGTTGGGGTGGGATTGTGTGGGATTGGTTGCGTGTGAGTGAGTGGTTGTAGGTGGTTGGGTGGGTGTGTGCGGGGTTGAGGTGGGTTTGTGTGGGGTGGGTTGTGTGTGTGGGTGGGTTGGTTGCAGTCCAGGGGTAGCCAAATAGGCTGAAGGGCATTGCCCAACCATGATATCAGGAGAGCTAAACAGATAAAGCACTGATGAACTGAACCCCAAACAATCGTTTTGCCAACAGAGGCCCTTCGTTTATGCTACAGTGATAAAGTAAGGCAAGCATATGAAGTGTGGGTGGTTGTTTGGTGGCTAGCTCTAGTGCAAGCGAACAGGCTGCCCCCGGCAACCTCAAACCTTGTCATAAGGCAGAACATGCATTTATGTATTTATTTTATGTGGGTGGTTGTGTGCATTGTATGGATGGGTGAGAGGGTGAGGGTAGCTTATATATTCCTTTGCAATCATGCCTGAATGACTGTCTGTATTACTCAGCTTTTCAAGTCAGTTTTTCAGTTTTCCAAGTCTGTTTTATTCCTTTGCAATCATGTCTTAATGCCTGTCTGCATCACTCAGTTTTTTGGCGGAGCCCCTCCTTCTGGGGGGTGGGAGCTCCCAGGGTTACCCCGTTGTCCGTTTGTGCGTCTGTCCGACCGACCGACCGACCGACCGACCGAAGAATTGAAGCCTGACACGTCAGCCAACTGTCTCATGACTAAATGGCTTCGGTCAGATCCAGCCTGTTGCCACCTTTCGTTCCTTTGTCATCACACTTCATCCACCAGACAGCTAGGCAAAAGGTAATGATAACGCCTGGTGGGGTGTGGTGTTAAGGGAACCCGTCGTACACGGGCAGAGAACGGTCTACCACCTCGACTGTACAAGCTACCATCCAGACTGACAACGACCTGCAACGCTAAGGGAGACCGTAGGGGAAATCAAATCCCCGACCCTTCGTCGTTAGAGCGATTTGGTGTACCACTACACCAATCGTATCACTGAAACGGGCTTACATATAGGCAGACAAACAGACATACATGTAACACCACCACCACACATGGCTGCTGAAGAGGTGAGTGACAAGTTGAAATTTAGAAGTCGTCGCCAGCCCTATTTTTTATTTTTGTATTTAACCCTTTATCCCGTCTCGTCTTACTGTTGATTTTTCCCCAACCACCCGCCCCACCACCACCACAGGGCTGCTGAGGAGAAGAGTGACAAGTTGGACCAAGTCATTGCCAGGCCCTATTCGCTTTTTTCTTTTATTTTTTTTCCACCCTTTCTCAAGTCTCCTCTTACTGTTGATTTCTTGCCCACCCACCCACCCACCCACCCACACCACCACCACCACCACCACACAGGGCTGCTGAGGAGAAAAGCGATAAGTTGGAACTGAGTCGTCGCCAAGCAGAGGCTCGCGTCCAAGCTGCAGATGCTGAATTCACGGCACTTCGTACACGGCTTGAGGCGAAATCAAGAGTAGGCAATTTTTTTTTACGTCACCCCCCACTAGCTGCAGATGCTGAGTCCACTGCACTTTGTACACGGCTTGAGGCGAAGGCAAGAGTAGGCTGAATTTAATTTGTTTGTTTTTTAAAATTTATGTCACCCCCACTAGCTGCAGATTCTGAGTCCACTGCACTTTGTACACGGCTTGAGGCGGAAGCAAGAGTAGGCCAAATCGTATTTGATTTTGTTTTAGAAATTTGACCTCACCCCCTACTAGCTGCTGATGGTGAGTCCACTGCACCACGTACACAGTAAAGGCATGCATGAGAAAGCATGATGAGCCAAGATTGTGCCTTGCACTGCAAATTCGGTCTGTGGCACCCTTTTATTTGGCTTTAAAGGGTGTACACTGGGTGTCTACGGGTGCTGTAGGGGTGTAGAAAGGTCCCCACAATTGGAGGGTCTTCAGCACCCCTTTATTTGGCTTTAAAGGGTGTACACTGGGTGTCTACGGGTGCTGTAGGGGTGTAGAAAGGTCCCCACATTTTGAGGGTCTTCAGCACCCCTTTATTTGGCTTTAAAGGGTGTACACTGGGTGTCTACGGGTGCTGTAGGGGTGTAGAAAGGTCCCCACATTTGGAGGGTCTTCAGCACCCCTTTATTTGGCTTTAAAGGGTGTACGCTGGGTGTCTACGGGTGCTGCAGGGGTGTAGAAAGGTCCCCAAATACCCACCAAATTCCCAGTGTTGTTTGAGATGCATGGCTGGAACGAGGGTCGCTACACCACCACACCATCATCATTCCACCACTCCGTACAAAGCACTGTCCATTTTTGGATGCTGCGCTAGGAGCAGGGTACTACTAAGCGCGCGCGGTAGCGCGGTGCCGCGCTGCCTTTTCGAGCCCCTCTGCGCATTTCGCGCAGTTTTTCAACTCCCTGTGGGTGCAGCGCGCAGTTCTTGCGTTTTTTGCACTATAAAGCGCTGACCAATTTGACGTTTGTGCGCTTTAAGCGCTGACCAATTTGGCTAGAAGTAGTACCCTGGCTAGGAGCACTGGGTTTTCCTGCCGCTCTCAACCTAGGGCTCTCCCTGGTGCCGGGTGTGGTGCCTGGTGTTCGTCTCTTCCTAGAAGACTGGGATCTGGTAAGAGTATCTGAACGCTCAGCTATACAAAATAAGCATCCCTAGATATGTGATGACCTAGCCTGGAGTGTGCTGGCTCCTGAAGCCCCCCCCCACCCCACCCCACCACACACACACACACACACACACACACACACACACATGCCACCACCACCACCACCGGCACAAACATAGCATAAAACATAAACACACAAACACAAGTGCAAATACAAACACACACCATGTATAGGAATGTGATGCCCTAGCCTAGCCTCCAGTGTGGCAGCAAGCCAATTGGCTTCAGAGCAGCTGCGCCGTGGTGGTGATGATGCAGTGAAGCAACAAACAGAGGAACACCCCACCCCACCCCACCCCAAACACGCGCTCAGACAACACAGAAACACACACACACAAATACACACACTCACACCATGTGTAGGAATGTGATGCCCTAGCCTCCAGTGTGGCAGCGACCCAGTTGGCTTCAGAGCAGCTGCGCCGTGGTGGTGATGATGCCGTGAAGCAGCTACCAGGGGAACACAAGGCCGCTTTGAAAAAGGACTTGGACGTTGATCACAATGAGCTGACGAAGACATAAACACCGGTCCCCTTCTTCCCCCCCCACACAGCGACCACCAATACCACCACAGACACAAACAAACAAACATCAAACATAAACATAAACACATAAACACAAGTGTAAATAGGAACACACGCCACGTGTAGGAATGTGATGCCCTAGCCTCCAGTGTGGCAGCAACCCAATTGGCTTCAGAGCAGCTGCGCCGTGGTGGTGATGAGGCTGTGAAGCAGCTACGAGAGGAACACAAGGCCGCTTTGAAAAAGGCGGCGGCTGACTTCGACGTAGAACGCAAGGAGCTAAAGGAGACATTAGAAAAGATTAAAATGGACATGGCGAAGCGGACACAAACCATTCTTGCCACCCAGGCGGATATGGAGGCGGCCATGCAGAGGGCAGAGGCTGCAGAAGCTCAGTTGGTGACTGTTAAGGTGGGTGAGGGTGGTGTGTGTGTGTGTGGGGGGGGGGGGGGGGGGGGGGGGGGGGGGGGGGGATGGAGGGGAGAGATGGTGGTGGTGGTGGTGGGTGAAGTTGAATGGAAGATATAGTATGTGGGTGTGGGTGTGTGGGGTGGGGGGGTAGGGGGGCAGGAGGGTGAGGGTGAGGGTGGAGGCTGACTTTGACGTTGAGCGCAAGAAGCTGAAGTAGACGTTGGAGAAGATTAAAATCGATATGGCGAAGCGTACGCAAACCATTCTTGCCACCTAGGCCGATATGGATGCGGCCATGCAGAGGGCTGAGGCTGCAGAAGCTCAGTTGGTGACTGTGAAGGTGGGTGGGGGTGGAGTGGGGGAAGGTGTGTGTGTGTGTAGGGGGGGGGTTAGTTAGGTGGATGGTGGGAATGGTGAAGTTGGGTGGGAGGGGTGTTGATGGGGGTGTAGGTCGGTTAAGGTCCCTCAACCAAAGCATTGAGGGAATTTGAAATTGTTACCCCTTGCCAAGGGGCGTCAGTTTAAAGGAACCTTCCCGTTTGTTTGCATTGGGGAATGCTTCCAGTGGATTTTGATTTTGCAGACCGTTTGGACCACATCGTAACACCTCAAAGGAAAGTTCTCAGCCTCTTCCAAAAGCAATGATGATGATGATGATATATACACATATATGACTAAGCGCTGAAACTACATAGGGTGCATGCAGAAAGACTTTAGTTTGGACACACAGCTCGCCATCCCCCTGCTCCTGCAAGCACCCCTGCACCAAATCCCTCTGCCCCAGTTTCGATGCCCAACCTGCCCCAGAGCCCTCACCCCCAGCACCATCAGCCTCCATCAATATCATCAACTTCAACGTCAACATCATCAACACCATCATCAAATCATGCAGGAGGAGCCCGAGCTTTCTCGCCAGCCCCCTGCACCAGATTCTGCTGCCCCAGCCCCCGATACCTACCCTGCCTTAGAGCCCTCATCACCTACCCCATCAGCCTCAATCATCATCATCAACATCATCAACACCATCATCAAAACATGCAGGAGTACCTTAAGCTTTCTCGCCAGCCCCCTGCTCCTGCAAGCATTCCTTGCACCAGATCCTGCTGCTGGTGTAGGTGGGGTGGGTGGGTGGGTGGGGCATAAAGATTGATGGGAGAAATGAAGGGACATCAAAATCAAAATCAAATCATTTCATAACCGGAATCAAAATCATCATTAAATCATGCTGGAGGAGCTTGATATAGCTCGCCAGCCCCCTGCTCCAGCAAGCACCATTGCACAAGATCCCTCTGCCCCAGCCCCCGGTGCCCGCCCTGCCCCAAAGCCGTCACACCCAGCCCCATCAGCCTCCATTATTATCATCAACTTTAACGTCAACATCATCAACACCATCATCGAAACATGCAGGAGGAGCTTGAGCTTTCTCGCCAGCCCCCTGCAGCAGATCCCGCTGCCCCAGCCCCTGATACCCGCCCTGCCTCAGAGCCCCCTTCACCAGCCCCACCAACCTCCACGCGTTCTGCACCAGCTCCCAGCCCCAACCCCACTTCCAAGCCACCTCCCTCCGGTAGCTCGCAACAACCAGCAGCTACCG
This sequence comes from Chlamydomonas sp. ICE-L, assembly GCA_013435795.1. Lineage (NCBI taxonomy): Eukaryota > Viridiplantae > Chlorophyta > Chlorophyceae > Chlamydomonadales > Chlamydomonadaceae > Chlamydomonas > Chlamydomonas sp. ICE-L. The sequence goes on from JACBWV010000472.1 coordinate 6,490,579, forward strand.
CGCAGCTGGTGCATCGTAGAAGCTCGCTGCGAAGTTCGCACACCGCAGAGGGGCTAAGGGACGATGAGATGGATTTGAGTGGTGGGGACGATGATGACGATGGGAGGATGAGTGTGGTCAGCCGAAGCAGCAAGGGTAGCATGAGTAGCAAGCAGCGTGGAGGGCAGGCCAGGTCCGTATTTTTGTATGTTGTGTATGGATGGATGGATGGATGGATGTAGCAAGCAGCGTGGAGCGCCAGGCAGATCCGTATTTTTGTATGTTATGTATGTATGAATGGATGGATGGATTTAGCAAGCAGCGTGTAGGTCTGGCCAGGTCCGTATTTTTGTATGTTGTGTATGGATGGATCGATGGATGGATGTAGCAAGCAGCGTGGAGCGCCGGCCAGGTCAGTATTTTTGTATGTTGTGTATGGATGGATGGATGGATGTAGCAAGCAGCGTGTAGGTCCGGCCAGGTCAGTATTTTGTATGTTGTGTATGGATAGATGGATGGATGGGTGTAGCAAGCAGCGTGGAGCGCCGGCCAGGTCAGTATTTTTGTATGTTGTGTATGGATGGATGGATGGATGGATGTAGCAAGCAGCGTGGAGCGCCGGCCA
>JACBWV010000472.1:6496182-6630033 GCA_013435795.1 Chlamydomonas sp. ICE-L
TCATTTAGAGGGGGGGGGGGGGGGGGGGGGGCGCAGCCCTCCTCAGATTTGTCGCTATATTTTTACTCAGACCTCCAAATGACATTCTGAGACCACAATTGAGTGTGTTTAGACAAGGGTAGTTCATTGGCACCACTTAAGACCCAGGGGGGGGTATGGGTGGGTAAATGGGTGGATAATGTGGGTGAATATGAGTGGGTGAATGGATGCGTATGGGTGAGTCAATGGGTGAGTATGGATGTGTGGGTATGGGTGGGTAATGTGCAGGTATGGGTGAATGTGTGTGTGGCAGAGTGAGTGTGTTTGGGTGTGGGTGAGGCTGGGTGTGTGGGTGTGTGGGGGGGCTACTAAGGCAACCCAAAGGGAGGGCAGAACTGAATTTTGACTATCACACAATCCCTGTGTGAGAATTCCGAGCGTGCCATTGTGTGCGCCATATTGTGAACCCCCAGAATAACAAAAATAACTGCAGGTCCAGCTCAAGCATCATTATCATCATCGTTATCATCATTATCATCATCATTATCACCATCATCATCATTATCATCATCATTATCATCATTATTATCATCATCATCATCATCATCATCATCATCATTATCATCATCACTATCATCATCAACATACCCCCTGCAGGACCTGCCCAAGCAGGCAACCAATCATCATCATTATCACCATCAGCATTGTTATCATTATCACCATCAGCATCAGCATCATCAGCATCACTATCATCATCAACATACCCCTGCAGGACCTGCCCAAGCAGGCGTCCTGGGCCAAATGAACGAACGCTTGTCATCCGAGAACGCAACTCTGCTAGCAGAGATTGCACGCTGGCAGTCGGGCAAGCACCCAATGCTTAGAAAGCTGGGCATGGGTGTCCTGGGGGCTGATGCTCCTGCTGGTACTTCCGTGGGGACGCCCCCCACCCCGACAGCCAGCAACAGCAGCAGCGGCGGCGGTGTTTCGATCGTGCCGCATGGGGCCCAGGTTGGAGGCCAGCCCACAGCTTTCTCCGCAACACGGGATGCTCTCTCAGTGGCTGTGAAGGAGGTGGGTCATTTACTCATTTGTAGGGAACGGCAACTAATATAAGTGTTGAAAAACTAATATTGACTAATATTATTGTAGTGTGACAATAACATTAGTTTTTCAAATAATTTCAAAATTCTGGTGAGACGGCATGTCAGTCTAATATTAACTGACATTCACTTATATTATGTATTCACTAAAATTAACTAACTTAGCCTTTCCCTGATAATTTGGGATGGTTGATGTTGTATTGTGTTCAAATCATTTTGGATGGACGAGTGTTGTGTGTTCAAAATCATATGGGATGGATTATGTTGTTTTGTGTTCAAATCATTTTGACGCCCCCCACCCCAGCAGCCAGCAGCAGCAGCACTAGCGGCGGCGTGTCGACCGTGCTGCATGGGCCCTAGGTTGGAGGCTAGCCCACCGCTTTCTCAGAAACACGGGATGCTCTCTCGGTGGCTGTGAGGGAGGTGGGTCATTGAAGATGGATGATATTGTATTGTGTTCAAATCAATTAGGATGGAGGATATTGTTGTGTGTTCAAACACATATGGAATGAAGGATCTTGTTATGTGTTTTCAAATCATTTCGGGTGGGGGATATTGTTTTACATCATTTTGACGCCCCCCCATCCCAACAGCCAGCGGTATCAGCACTGGCGTCGGCGTGTGGATCGTGCCGCGTGGGTTGCACGTTGGAGGCCAGTCCACTCCTTTCTCTGCAACACGGGATGCTCTCTCGGTAGCTGTGAAGCAGGAGGAAACTTGGGATCCGAGTTTAATTTCAGGGCTGCCTTGATTGTGTGGTATTTAAATTTCAGGGCCACCTTGTTTACGAGGTTTTTTAATTTCAGTGATGCCTTGTTTATGTGGTTTTTTAATTTCAGTGATGCCTTGTTTATGTGGTTTTCTAATTTCAGGGCTGCCTTGTTTATGTGGTTTTCTAATTTCAGGGCTGCCTTGTTTATGTTTTTCTTTTTCCAGGGCTCCTTCTGCTTTTTTTGTATATAGCTGAGTCTGGACTGTGTATCCTTCTGTCTTTGCAGGTTCTGCTGGCCTCAAAAAAGGAGATGCTACCTGCAGTGATGACGTCCTTTTTTTCTTCCTCCTGACCACTCTTATACAAATATATAATATGGCTGAGTCGGGGCTGGGAGCACCTCTGTTTTTGCAGGTTCTGCTGGCCTCAAAAAAAGAGATGCTGTCTGCAGTGATGACAATCCTTTTCTTTAATCTTCCTCCTGTCTGCCCTTTTCTTTTTTAAATAGCTGAGTCTGGGCGGTGTACTCTTCTGTATCTGCAGCTTCTGCTGGCTTCAAAAAAGGAGATGCTTCCTGCAGTGATGGCTGCCTTTTTATTTTTTCTTCCTGCTGTATGTGTATATATATATATATATATATATATGTATTTGTATATGTATATATGTATTTGTATATAGTATATATATGATATATATATTATCTATGTATATATATATATATATATTTAAATATATGTATATATGTATATATATATGTATAATATGTATATACATACACAATACATAATATACATACATACATATATTGGTTCCTGTTGGCACATGGCGTTATATTATATATATATTATATATATATATATATAACTATATATCTATATACATATATTACATATAACATATACTGAATATACAATATATAATATATATATATATACATATAGATATATATATTATATTATAATATATATATATAATATATATATATATATATAGGATATATAGTATTATGTATATATGTAGTATGTATGTATGAGGTATGTATATATATGTATGTGTGTATACGTATGTATGTATATATATGTATGTGTGTATATGTATTTATGTATGGTTAATATGTAGTATTATGTATATATGTATGTGTATATATATATGTATATATATATATATGTAAGAGATGTATATATATATATGGATTGTATAATTATATATGATGTATATTTGTATATATGTTTTGTATATATGTATATATATTATATATATCTATATATTATATATATTATTATATATATATATATATATATATATATATTATTATAATATATATATATATATTATAAATATGTAAATTATATTTGTATATACATATGCGCAACATGTAATGGCAAGAATAAACATTGGCAAATGTGGTTTTAAACCTTATTTCGTGGACCATAAATGTGTGGCAAAACTAGTTTGGCAAAGGGTTTGTGTCTGGGGCTTGCTCAAGGTTTGACTTGGAAACATTTAGCAAAGCTTCAATTCGCTTGTTACATTTCCTTCTTCCATGTTTGCAAGTAGGTTGCTTGGGAATGCTTTAAAAAACAGTTCCTCTTGGACATAGTCTGGAACTGAAATGATCCAAGTCAGGGCTCTGCCTAGATAACGACTGAGGAAATTTGATAACCTCGTTAGTAATGTTGGTGGTGTTTTTGGGGGGGGGTGGAGGGGGGGGAATGGTCGATGTATCTAATCTTTGTTGTGAGATAAGTATGGGTGGCAGAGAGCCCCTTTCAGTGATATACAATGGTCTAATGGTAGACCAGATCGCTTGAGGATGAAGATTCGGGGGTTCGACTCCCCCTTCGGTCGATCTTGGCGTTGCAGGTCGTTGTCAATTACCCAGGCGTTATCATTACCAGTTTATGGGTAGCAGAAGTCCTCCATATGTAGTAGTCCAGGCTCAGGGCAGATCCTTGCAACGGAACGGTGGTGGGCGAATCACCCTTCGGGTCTGGGACAGAGAAACGTGGCATCCGGCTAGCGTTCAAACCGCTGGCGGTCAAACCAGTCGGTGCGATAGGCGCAACCAGCTTCGACAGGTGCGACCAGCTTCAACAGGCGCGACCAGCTCATTGTATCTCGAAATAAGTGCATGCAAGGAACGATCAAGGCGATCCGGACCAGTCGAACTGAGTTTGTTCGAATCGACGGTGTTGGACAAACTTGGCAAATGCCGGTGACCCGGGACGGGCTCACTTACATGCTGAAACAACGTTGGCAAATGGTCGTTTGCCAAATGATTTGCCATTACATGTTGCGCATACGGTATACATATTTTGTTTATATAGCTGAGTCTGGGCTGTGTACCCTCCTGATTGTGCAGGTTCTGCTGGCCTCAAAAAAAGAGATGCTGCCTGCCGTGATGACAGCTGAGGGCTGGGCTTTGGCAAACGGTGGCAGGAGCAGCAACAGCGGAAGCGCCTCTGGTGGCTATGCTGGGTCTTTGGCATCCGGAGCCAGCAGGTCCAATGAAGCTGTCAACACTGCGGAGGCCAACCTTAGCTTGAGAGCCAGTGTCATGACCCTCCAGGTGGGTGGGTGAGAGTGTGTGTGTGGGGGGGGGGGGGAGGGGGGGGGGGATCTATGCTGGATCTCTGGCATCTGGAGCAAGCAGGTCCAATGAAGCTGTCAACACTGCGGAGGCCAACCTTACCTTGAGAGCGAGTGTCATGACCCTCCAGGTGTGTTTGTGTGTGGTGGTGGTGGCGGCGGGGGGGGGGGGGGGGGGGGGGGAAGGAAATGTGTGAGCAAGTGTGATGACCCTCCAGTGTGTGTGTGGGGGGGGGGGGGGGGGGGGGGGGGGGGTAAGCAAACCCACCTCAACACTCCCCCACCTCCATCCTCACCTCACCTCCAACCACCAACCACCTTCACACTCCCCCCCCCCTCCCCCCACCTCTATCCTCCACCCACCTCCATCATCCACCCACCTCCACCCACCTCCACCCACCACCCAACTCCACCCAACTCCACCCACCACCCAACTCCACACTCCACCCACCTCCACCCACCACCCACCTCCACCCACCACCCACCTCCACACTCCACCCACCTCCACACTCTTCTACCACCCTCCACCCACCTCCAGGCAGAATTATTAATTCTACAGGCTGATCTAGGCATAGAAATAAGCATTCTAACTTCCCACCTCCACCCACCTCCATCCTCCACCCACCACCCACCTCCACCCAACACCACCCTCCACCCAACACCACCCACAACCCACCTTCAGGCAGAAGTGCTAACTCTACAGGCTGAACTCAGCAGTGCCCAAAGTGGAGTGGTGGAGTCGGCTCAGGTACGATCCCGACAATTGAGATGTATGTAGATTGTACTGTTCAAATCTTGAGAGACCAACTTTTAAGATACATCTTGACAGTAGACACTAAGTATGATGGTGGTGATGATGATGGTGGTAATGACAACGATGGTGGTGGTGATGATGGTGGTGGTAATGGTGGTGATGGTAATGATGATGGTGACGATGGTGGTGATGATGGTGACGATGGTGGTGATGATGATGGTGGTGATGATGGTGGTAATGGTGGTGGTGATGATGATGATGGTGGTAATGATGATGATGATAATGGTGATGATGATGCAGATGATGACAAAGATGATAATGGTGATGATGATGCAGATGATGATAATGCTGATGGTGTTGGTGGTGATTATGATGATGGTGGTGATGATGTTTACCTTATCCTGGTGCCCTATTTGACTCCAAATGTGCCCGCGGCTAGACAGAGTAAACGGAAGCTACTTTGTGGCCCCAAAAGTAGTTGGTAAAGTAAGGGAGAATTATGAACATCACATACTCCATCTGCCTCACTAGTGAAAACACTTAGCTGGTGCCTAAGTATCATACTTATTTATCATACCAATTGATATACAAACGTATTCCCTCCAGGGGACTAATTATTGCCAAATTAGCCAGCGTTTAAAGCGCACAAACGTCAAATTGGTCAGCGCTTTTTAGTGCAAAAAGCGCAAAATTGCCCGCTGCGTTCACAGGGGGTTGTGAACTCTGCGAAATGCGCAGAAGGGCTCAAAAAGGCAGCGCGGCATGGTGCTGCCACGCGCGCTTAGTAGTACCCTGATCCCCTCCTGTAAATCTAGAAATGTGGTAGCTTACTGGTAATCGAGGTTTGGCAAGTCCATTCAGCCTCGTAGGCTACCCCTTGACTGAAACATACAGCGTGGAACCAAGGCGGATCAGGGTTATGCTTAACCGTGTGTGTGTGGGGGGGGGGGGGGGGGGCACAGTTCAGGGTAACCCCGATCCGCCCCGGCACGTCATTAAATTTTGCTGGAAACTGGTGTACAAGTCAGTCGAGCGAAGTACAAGTTTCAAGTGTTCCCGATTGATGAGGACGGTTATGCTTCGTAACCCCGCTTAACCCTCAATTGGAAACAGGCTGTCAGCCTCGTAGGCTACCCATTGACTGAAACATACAAACATCTGCTTTTTTTAGCGATGTATCACATTTAGAGATGAAATTTATTGCTTTCGAAATTGGCCTAGCGATGAAAGCGATTTCAGCGATGCAGCTATATCTGGCCTTCGAGTCCCAACTAGCCTGGTGTTTCATACATCATAACATTGTGCGACTTGCCGCCTCGTAAGAGGCCGAGAACAGTCCTGCGTACTGTCGCGCAGTAGTCAGAGCTCAGGCGCAGTAGCGGTCTGCGAAAGCAAAACCCACAGTAATAATGTAATGATAACGCCTGGTGGCGCGTGTTAAGGGAACCCGTCGTACGCGGGTAGAGAGCGGTCTTCTACCTCAACTGGACAAGCTACCATCGCGGTTGACAACGACCTGCAACGCTTAGAGCAACCGTAGGGGGAATCGAACCCCCGACTCTTTATCCTCAGAGTGATTCGGTCTTCCACTAGACCAATGCATATCACTGAAAGGGGCTGATTTGGTAAACCCACAGTAACCTTTCCCATTGCAAGCACATGGAGAGGTTCCTTCAACCTCACTCCCTGTGGCATGGCGTAGCAACTTTCATTGTTTTAGATCACTCCATTGTGCATGTTCTGGAGTCTCATGAGAAAGCAATGTACATCAAACCATGTACATCATAACTATTGTCTGTACATCATACCATGCACATCATACCATGCACATCATACCATGTACATCATGCAATTGTCTGTATATCATACCATTTACATCATACAATTGTCTGTATATCATACCATGTACATCATGCAATTGTCTGTATATCATACCATGTACATCATGCAATTGTCTGTATATCATACCATGTACATCAGACAATTGTCTGTATATCATACCATGTACATCGCACCATTGTCTGTATATTATACAATGTACATCATACCATGTACATCATACTATGTACATCATACAATTGTCTGTACATCATACCATGTACATTGTACCATTGTCTGTATATCATACCATGTACATCATACCATGTATCTCCATCATGGCCCAAGTCAAAAAACGCCCCAAGTTGGTACAAGATTGTGGTACAGAGCCGTACAGGCCCCAAAATGCTCGGAATCGAATTCTGTCTGGCCCACCTTTCTCGCAATTGTGTCAGCTACGCGCACATGTATTTCCGGTCCGCATTCGCGAGCAGCCTTGTACGGCCGGTGGCAGTACATCAGATGTGCGATAAATTGTGGTACAAATCCAGATCGCGCCAGACACGAGGCCGCGCGAGCTATTCCGAATCATGTTACCGCGTGACGAAAGGCTTATCAAACCCCTACCACAAGGTCGGAGGCTGCGCTTCAGCCTTGGCCGCGGAATTTACTGAGATAGCAGTACAACTCGAAAGTTCACCTGATCACCTCCCAATCCCACCTACCAACTTGAGATTTCACCCCCTTTCCCAAATCAAAAACTAACTTCAGATGTGGATGTTTGAAACAAAGTTGTTTTTTGAATATATTTTGAAAATAAATTCGAATTTTCAAATTTTCAAAATTCAAAACGTTGAATAAAAGTTAGTCTTCGTGCTACGAAGCAAAGCTAAGACCCAAAATGAAACAATTCAGCTTGGGCAGCGTTGTACCATACTTAGGGCACCCACAATATGTAAATAATCAGTCTTTTGGGGGTCCATATTCACCTGTACTGCCCATGTACTGCCATCCAAAACCTGATGTGACAATTTCTTATGAGGAAAGATGTGTGCAATAGGGCTACCTACTTTTATTTTACGAAAACTTGTTTTTGATAGCGATAGGCTCCGTTCCACTTCTACGTAAAATCCGTACCGACTTAGGGAGCCTCATAGTGGAAAAAATCACATGTTTTGCTTTGCCTGCTTCCCACAACCTGAGAGAACCCAACTCTGAGTATTTATATGTTGAACTGATGTGGTTACGAAACTTATTAGCAAAAAAAGTTTTCTTTGGACTTGAGGTAATAGGTGAAATCCTTCGTACCACTCAGGGTCGGACTTAGGCAATGATGGAGATACATCATAAAATGGTCTGTACATCATACCATGTACATCGTACCTTTGTCTGTATATCATACCATTTACATCATACCATTATCTGTATATCACACCATCGTGCAGGTTATGGAGTCTCATGAGAATGCAATGAAGGATCTGAAGCGTGAGCTGGCTGCTGCCAATCGCCAAGTACATGATTTCCAAGACAAGGCTCGGTGGGTATGACGATGGTGGTGGTGGTGGTCTGGGAAATAGTGTATTGGTGGTGATGTACTTTGAGCACACAAAAATACACACTTCCTGCCACCCCCCTCCACCCAACCCAACCCACCACCCCACCTCAACCCACCACCCCCCTCCAACCCAACCCAACTCAACCCTCGACCCTCCACCGCAACTCAACCCTCAACCCCTCAACCCCAAACCCCAACTCAGCCCTCCAACCCAACTCAACCCTCCACCCCAACTCAACCCTAAACCCTTACACTGGACCTCACCTTACCACATCCCACCCCACCCTATCCCTCGCACACAAACACACACACTCTGCTTCCCCTCATCTCCTCCCTCCACTGGACCGCACCTCACCCCACCCCATCCCACCCCATCCCTCGCGCACACACGCACACACCTTCACCACTCTGCCTTCCACCCCCCACTCCCACCCCCACTCCACCCCTCCAGGTGCAGCTGGGCCCCTAGACCTAGTAGTTACGCCGATCCCCACCTCATCCACACTATCCCACCCCACCCCGCAGCCCTCCACCCTCCACCCCCCTCTGCCCCCCAAACCCCGCTCCCACCCCCACCCCACCCCACCCCTCCAGGTGCAGCTGGGCCCCTAGCCTTAGCAGTTACGCCGGAAGTGATGACGGCTCTCTCAGCTCTGACCAATTAGAGTCCAAAGTGAGGGCAGCTAAGGAGGACGCGACAAGACAACGAAACAACGCTGCTGCTGCAAAGAGGGACAAGGTAGGATTGAATATATATATTTGCAGGTTGGAGCACATTTCCTGCAGTCGATACAAAAAGAGACAAGGTAGGAGTGAATATATGTACATAAGGTAGGAGAACATTTTCTTCTGCAGCTACTAAGAGAGACAAGGTAGGCGCTAAGGTTATATATATATATATGTATATATATATATATATATATATATATATATATATATATATATATTATAAGGTAGGCGCTAAGGTTATATATATATATATATATATATATATATATATGTTAATAAGATTGGAGCACTTTTTCTTCAGTAGCTGCAAAGAGGGACAAGGTAGGCGCTAAGGTTGTTAGGAACCAACAACAAAAATCAAACAACAAAAACAATATGTGTTAGTATGTTACAGTCCATGGGTAGGCCAAATATGCTTAAGGGACTTGCCCAACCATGACAGAAAGGACGTGAGCAAGAGCAAGTGGAGAATGGCCTAGAGGACCTTCAGGCCCATGAGCCTGAAGCATCTGTTGGTTCACAAATTGGTAGTGCTGCTGGTGGTAGTGCTTGTTGTGGTGCTGCTGCAGCTGCTGCTGCTTGTGGTGGTGGTGCTGCTGCTGCTTGTGCTGGTGCTGGTGCTGGTGCTGGTGAGTATGAAGCATCTGTGCGTTCACAAATCGGTAGTGGTGCTGGTGGTAGTGCTTGTTGTGGTGCTGCTGCTGCTTGTGGTGGTGGTGGTGCGTATGTAGCATCTGTTGGTCCACAAAGTGGTTGTGGTGCCGGTGGTTGTGCTTGTGTTGTGCCGGTGGTAGTGCTTGTGTTGTGCCGGTGGTAGTGCTTGTGTTGTGCCGGTGGTAGTGCTTGTGTTGTGCAGGTAGTAGTGCTTGTGTTGTGCCGGTGGTAGTGCTTGTGTTGTGCCGGTGGTAGTGCTTGTGTTGTGCCGGTGGTAGTGCTTGTGTTGTGCCGGTGGTAGTGCTTGTGTTGTGCCGGTGGTAGTGCTTGTGTTGTGCCGGTGGTAGTGCTTGTGTTGTGCTGGTGGTAGTGCTTGTGTTGTGCCGGTGGTAGTGCTTGTGTTGTGCCGGTGGTAGTGCTTGTGATGGTGCTGGTAGTGCTGGTGGTGGTGAGCATGTAGCATCTGTTGGTTCACAATGGTAGAGCTGCTGGTGGTAGTGCTTGTTGGTGGGGCTGCTGCTGCTGCTGGTAATGCTGGTTTTGGTGATGGGGAGCATGTAGCACCTGTTGGTTCACAAATTTCAGACTTGCCGCCTTGGAAGAGGTTGAGACCTTCCCTCCGTGCTGTCGAGCGGTAGTCCAAGCTCAGGCGCAGTTGCGGTCTGCGGAACCAGATAAACTCATCATAGTAGCCATTCTCAAGTATGTACGGTACATGCAAACGGGAGGGTTCCTACTATCTCATGTCCTGTGGCAGGTCGTAATAATTAAATTTTGTATAGCAATTGTTTGCAACACCATTCATCGCATCCACTCCCCCATCTCTACACCCATCATTACCTAGCACCTTTTTATTTATGCATTCACTAAACCCACTCCCCCATACCTACACTCTTCAGTACCTAGCACCTTAGTATTTATGCATTCACCAAACCCACTTTCCCGTCTCTGGGCCCATCAGTTTGTAGCATCTGTGTGCAACACCATTCATCACATCCAGTCCCCCATCTCTACACCCATCATCACCTAGCACCTTGGTATGTATGCATTCACCAAACCCACTCCCCCATCTCTGGGCCCATCAGTTTGTAGCATCTGTGTGCAACATCATTCTATTGCATCCACTCACCCATCTCTACATCCATCAGAACCTCGCATCTGTTTGCATAACTGTCCATCACACCCACGCATTCATCGCACTCATATCTAATCCCATCATCACCTAGAACCTGTCTGCCAAACCATTCATCCCCCACACCCCACTGTTTGTTTTCGTGCGACATGCGCAAATTGAGCAACCCAGTGCAACCTCATTGCGGTGCGCTGCCCCCCTAACCGTGTTAATCGCGGAGCCCAGGGGGGTCGGGGTCAGGGTACTTCAAATGGCCAAATTGGCCAGCGCTCTAGCGCACTTGAAAACAAAAAACTGTTATTTGTAGTGCAAAAGGCGCAAAAAATGCTTGCAGGGCCCACAAGGGGTTGCAAAAAACTGCGCTTAAAGCGCAGAGGGGGTCAAAAAGTCAGCGCTCAAAAGCGCAAAAGCGCGCGCTTTGAATTACCCTGGTCGGGGTGGCATTCTGGACTAGTTTAGCCAAACCCATGCGTCGTCATGCAGCGACAGAATGGCGACGCGTCACACAAAAAAGCATCGCCCCCACCCCCCCTCCGTCTTTGTGAAATGTGCAGGAGCAAGTGGAGAATGACCTGGAGGACCTACAGGCTCAGTACTCCAGGCTGCAATCCACCACCAGGGATCTGCGCGCAGAAAGTAGTAAACAGGTAATGAGCAGTGCAAGTGTGATGGCCTGTGGTATTTCAGCATTTGTTTCAAGATATTCAATGTTTCGTCGGCTCACTTGTTCCCTTCTGGCTCAGTACTCCAGGCTGCAATCCACCACCAGGGATCTGAGTGCAGACACTAGTAAACATGTACTGCGCAGTGTGATTGAGATGGCCTGCGGTATTACAGCATTTGTTTCAATATGTTTAATGATTTATCGGCTCACTTGGTAGCTTCTGGCTCAGTACTTTAGGCTGCAATCCACCACTAGGGACCTGCGTGCAGACACTAGTAAAAAGGTACCTGTGGCAAATTATGATAACGCCTGGTGGGGCGTGGTATTAAGGGAGCCCTGTCTTACAGCGGTAGGCGGGTAGGCTAACCTTGAAAGGCATCAAACCCCTGATCGCTACCAGAAGCTCTGGTATGGCAACCTGCAGGATGACAATAAAAACAATTAAAAAAAAACAATAAAACCAATAATAAAAAACAATTGAAACAATTAAAAAAGTTATGTCATGGCAACCTGCAGGATGACAGCATCAAGCGGCTGAGTCAGATCCTAGGCCAACCTTGAAAAGCACAAAATCCCTGATCGCTACCAGAAGCTCTGGCATGGCAACCTGCAGGATGACAATAAAAACAATTAAAAAAAAAGTGAAACAATTTCAAAATTTATGTTATGGCAACCTGCAGGATGACAGCATCAAGCGGCTGCGGCAGCTCCTAGGCCAGGCCAAGGGAATGTTAAAGACTGCTGGGGTGCCCTTCCTGGAGGAGGACTTCACCATTGAACCCAAAGCTAAATCAAACAAGGCAGCACGGACCTCAGGTACTGACGTGCACAGACATGGGGGATGGGTGGGGGGGCGTGTGCGTGTGTGTGTGTGTGGGGGGGGGTCTTCATGGAGGAGGACTTCAACATTGAACCCGGAGCTAAATCAAACAAGGCGGCACGGACCTCAGGTACTGACATACGCAAGCGTGTGTGTGTGTGTGTGGGGGGGGGGGGGGGGGGGGGGGGGGGGGGGGGGGGGGGGGGGGGGGGGGGGGGGGGGGGCAGGTCCTAGGGGCAGGCCAAGGGAATGTTAAAGACCGCTGGGGTGCCCTTCCTGGAGGAGGACTTCACCATTGAACCCAAAGCTAAATCAAACAAGGCGACACAGACCTGGATGTAGATACAGATGAATTAAATAAAATTAAGAGAAATCTGGTTTTTTTTGAACATGGAACAGAAGAGGACAAGGTGGACTCAGATAAGGGATAGGAGGACAAGGAGGAGTTAGATCAGGGAGAGGAGGGTGAGGTGGAGTTAGATCAGGGAGAGGAGGATGAGGTAGAGTTATATCAGGGAGAAGAGGATGAGGTGGAGTTAGATCAGGGAGAGGAGGACGAGTGGGAGTTAGAAGAAGGAGAAGAAGATGAGAAAGAAGGAAAAGAAGAGGAAGAAAAGGAAGAAGAGGAAGAAATGGACAAGGTGGAGTTAGATAAGGGAGAGGAGAGCGAGGTGGAGTTAGAAGAGGAAGATGAAAATAGAGGAGGAATGAAGACTATAAATGGAATTCTTTCTTACAAGTCGTGAGGTCGAGGTGAGATGGAATTAACACTGCCACAGGCAGGAAGACTGATAGGACAGAGATAAACTCGGACAGGTTACAAGATGGAGGCTACACTACATCTAACCTCCGGAATCATTCACGATGATTCCTGATCAGGTTCTGGGCTTAGAACTGCGGCGCCTCCACGCCTTGTGAGACTGACATACGGACAGCTAGTTCTGACAAGGTGGACAGCCCATTTGCTTGCACTGAGGCCAACCACCAAAATAGAGGAAGATGCTTTTCCAAGGATCGGCTTTTGAGTTTGTGAGATTCCTTTGATTTTGACTGAAGAAGGTGCTGGGTTCGAATCCCTACGGGTGTGCTTTAGTGTTTGCGGTCGCTGCCAACCGCCATGGTAGCACTGTCCAGGTAAAGTAGCAGCCCGCTCTCTACCGCGTAAGACAGGGCTCCCTTAATACCATGCTCCACCAGGCGTTATCATTACTTTTCCTTCGAGCAGAGCGGAGCTCTGTTCAAAGCAATGGAGGCACGTGAGAAGGTGGGCAGCCCGTTTGCTTGCACTGGGGCCAACCACCAAAGTTATCTGGTCTGATTTTGAGTTTGTGACGTGGCTTTGATTGCAGAGGGTGGAGCTCTGGTCAAAGCACTGGAGGCACGTGAGAAGGAGAAACTTGCAATGGGGTTCAAATTCAATTCATTGCAACTTTTTGTGTTCCCAATGGATGTACAGCTGGTGGGTGGGAAGCTGGGAAGAAGCTGAGGGGGGTGTTTGGTGGTGGGTTGGCGACGGCTCTGTCCCATCTTATCGCTCTTCTCATCAGCAGCCGTGTGTTCGAGTTTGTGACATTCCTGTGATTGCAGAGGATGGAGTTCTGTTTAAAGCACTGGAGGCACGTGAGAAGGAGAAGGAGATGCAGCGCATACAGCGAGAGCTTGCTGAGGCACAGCATGACCATGGAATGGCTCAAAAAGAGGTAATCGGTGGTAATTAACAGTGGTTATAAATAGTGTCGGGGTAAAAAGGGGGTATCAGTGGTTAAAAAAACAGTGGGGGGAAAAAGGTCATCAGTGGTTCTTTACTCTGTCGGGGGAAAAAGGGGAGGTAAACAGGGGGGGGGGGGGGGGGGGGGTAACACTTATAAAACCCACTGCATATAATTGGGGGTCCAAAAGGGGGGCTTACAAAACCCACTGAATATAGTTGAATTTAATTGTTACACATTTTTTCAGCCAGCTTTGGGCTGCTCACCATCTTCCAATTCCAAGTCTCCCCCAAGACTCACAGAAACCAGGGAGCATACTAAGTGGATTAGACAGACGCCTCATATAAATCTCCTATTTGTCCCGTCTATACCTAATTGCATGAATGGTACGATGCCTATGCACTAATTCAATTTGACACATAATCACCACTCCATTCTGTTGGTGAATTGATAATGATGGTATTGACGCTGATGATGATGGTATTGACGCTGATGATGATGGTATTGACGCTGATGATGATGGTATTGACGCTGATGATGATGGTATTGACGCTGATGATGATGGTATTGACGCTGATGATGATGGTATTGATGCTGATGATGGTGATGGTGGTGGGTATATTTTCCTGCATTGTTTATAGTCTATTATTTCTTGTTTATTCTCTTGGCTTTCACTTATTCTCTTAATCACCTGCAGCTAAAAGGTCTGAGAAACAATCATTCACTACATACAATTGTTCACTATATCACTGCAGCGACAAGTTCTATGCAGCGTCGCAAGTGACGTTAAAAAATGGTGGAGAGTGTTCGCGACAGAGCGACAGGTGGCAACGGATGCGAGTTAGTCACAAGACCGTTGCCTGATGTGTCAGGCTTCGTCTCGGTCAGGCGGTCGGTCGTACACAATGCCGGACAAATGGGTAGCCCTGGGGGCTCCCGCTCCCTTGAAGAGGGGGCTCTGCCAAAAACGGCTGAGGCAACAAATATATGATCAGATGATCAGATGTACACACATCAATCTATGATGATGTACACACACAAATATATGATCAGATGATCAGATGTACACACGGATGCTAGGTGCTGATGGGCCCATAGATGCGAGAGTGGGTGAATGCATAAGGACTAAATACTACATTACTTAATCACCTGCAGTTAAAACACCCATCAGGTCATGCTGCTGAGCAGTGCCCCCACAGTGGATCCCACATCCACACCCAGTCACTCACAGTCATACCCCCACACACACTCACACATTGTACGCATCACACCCATTACACCCACCATGCACAACGGCGAAAACTGAATCCACTATATCATTTAATCACGTGCAGATAAAACGGCTTTAACTTATTCACTCTATCACTTAATCACCTGCAGTTAAAACTGCTGAGAAAACATAATTCTTAGTATACAATAATTCACTATACCACTATATCACTGCAGCTAAAACGGCTGAGAAAACATAATTCACTATATCACTTTACCACTGCAGCTAAAACGGCTGAGAAAGCAAATAGAGCAGCTGGAGGAGGGATGTATGATTCCAGCTGCACTAGATAATATGCCACAAATAGCTATTATGATTACTGCATCAAGTACATGTTGTATCGTTGTTGTGTCATTCATCAAGTACATGTTGTATCGTTGTTGTGTCATTCATCAAGTACATGTTGTATCGTTGTTGTGTCATTCATCAAGTACATGTTGTATCGTTGTTGTGCCATTCATCAAGTACATGTTGTATCGTTGTTGTGCCATTCATCAAGTACATGTTGTATCGTTGTTGTGTCATTCATCAAGTACATGTTGCATCGTTGTTGTGTCATTCATCAAGTACATGTTGTATCGTTGTTGTGTCATTCATCAAGTACATGTTGTATCGTTGTTGTGTCATTCATCAAGTACATGTTGTATCGTTGTTGTGTAATTCAATGTCTGATCCAAACATGATTGAAAATACAAACTTGTTCACTATATCACATAATTACCTGCAGTTAAAACGGATGCGAAAATATAATTCACTATCTCATATATAAATAATTAACTATATCACGATATCACGATATCACTATCACTGTAGCTAAAACGGCTGAGAAAACAAGTAGAGCAGCTTAAGGAGGGATCTGTGAAGGCTTCTGAGGCAGCTGCCAAGCAGCTGGACACAACAACGGAATTATTGCGCAACGACCTGACCATGTTCCGTGACAAATCAAAGAAGGTATGCTGGTTTCTACTACTTTGCATGATTTTCATGGTGGTTTGTATGCATGCACGTATGTCCCCAGTCATTTTACGTTTGTATCTTGTGTACTGATAACGCCTGGTGGGGCGTGGTGTTAAAAGAGCCTGTCGTACGCGGGTGGGGAGCGGTCTCCTACATCAACTGGACAAGCTACCATCGCGGTTGACGAAAAATCAAAGAATGTATGCTGCTTTCTACTACTTGTCATGATTTTGCACCATGGTTATTATGTATGTGTGTATGTATGTATGTTCCAGGCATTTAGCATTTGCATCCAGTGTATGATTGTTACCTTAACCTGTCGTCCTGTAATTTTATCACTAAAATGCATGTACTTTTTTTTGTCGCATCACCATTCCGTTGCTGCATGGCAACGCATGGGCCCGACTAAACAAGTCAATGCCCCCCCCCCCCCCCCCCCCCCCCCCCCCCCCCCCCCCGAACCCCCCAGGCTCCGCTATTCACGCTCCGCGGGGTTCTGGGGGTAGCGCGTCGCTCTGGGGTTTCACTAGGGTCGCTCAAATTTTGGGGGTCGCTCAAATTTTGGGGGTTGCTCAAATTTTGGGGGTCGCTCAAATTTTGGGGGTCGCTCAAATTTTGGGGGTCGCTCAAATTTTGGGGGTCGCTCAAATTTTGGGGTCGCTCAAATTTTGGGGTCTCACTGGGGTCGCTCAAATTCTGGGGGTAGCGCGTCGCTCTGGGGTCTCACTGGGGTCGCTCAAATTTTAATGGGTCACACAAAAAGAAAAAATGTGAATGCATCTTACAGTCCCGTCTTTCTGGTGTTTGCTACCATTGTAGTGTGTGTTCCAGTCCAGGGTGTAGCCAACTTAGGCTAAATAGACTTGCCCAACCTCGAAAATCAAGATAATGATAGACTATTAGGAGGGACTGGCTTAGCAAGTCCTTGCTGACCTGGTACCTGACAAATGGTTTGTGTATGCCCAGTGGCAGTTTTTTTAGACGACGCTTCGCCACGGCATCGCCATACGGTCGTTGCATGGCGACGCATGGGTTTGGCGCTGTCCCCCGGTCTCCACGCTTCGTGCTCCACCATGCAATGCCTACGCAACAATCCTGAAATCAGGTTTGAGGAGCACAAATAGCTACTCAACCTGGCCTTTGGAAATCTGAAATAAAAAACAATGCCCAGTGGCAGCTCAAGGCTTAGTAATACATGCCAATGTTGCTCAGAAATCTGTATTTTTATATATGTAGGGAACGGCAACTAATACTAGTGTTTAAAAATTAATATTAACTAATATTATTACAGTGTCACAATAAAATTAGTTTTTCAAATAAATTTCAAATTCTGGTGGGACGGCTTGTCCGACTAATATTATATAATATTATATACCGGTCACATTCTTTATTCACTAACATTATATAACATAGCTGACCCTGACCCCTATTTAAAGTGAAAGTGCATTACACGTACGTAACAATTTCAATTTCAATAGCCCAACCCTACATGTATGTGCTTGGTGAATTACCATATCATGTTGCTTCCTAACATCAGACAGCACAACAGCAACGACAACAACAGCAGCGGCAACAACAGCAACCACGGCAACAGCAGCAACAGCAACAACACAACTAGCACCTCCACCACCACAATATCGATCACCAAACCACAAACATAGCCATGGCATTAGTAATAACAATCTGATCTGCCTGAATGAATTATCATATCATGTTGCTTCCTCATATCAGACAGCAACTTCAGCAACGACCACAACAACAGCGACCACAACAACAACCACAACAACAACAGCGGCAACAACAGCAACCACAACAGCAACAGCAACTACAACAGCAACAGCAACTACAACCACAACAACAGTAATCACGGCAACAACAGCAACTACAACGACAACAGCGACAACAACAGCAACGACAACAACAACAGCTCCCGCAATAACAGCGACCACAACGACAACAGCGACAACAACAGCAACCACAACAACAGCAACGACAACAACAACAACAACAGCGACAAAGACAGCAACCACAACAACAGCAACAACAGCAGCAGCAACCACAACAACAGTAACCACAACAGCAACAATACAACTAGCACCTCCACTGTCACGATATCCATTGCCCAAACCACAACCATAGCCGTAGCATCAGTAATAATTTGACTCTTATCCAACAGCACAAAAAATAGTGGGGTGCCCTAAGGGCCCCTGCGGTGGTCGGCCCAAGGGTGTGTCCGTTGAAGTGGTTGTACGTTGTGTACGGTATGTGATTGACGCGGCAGGAAGGCAGGTTGTAGACTATAATAGGCGCTAGAGGCAGGCAGGCAGGCAGGCAGAATGTCAGTTAGACGCGACGATGGAGCCAGTTTTGTTTGACAATGCCAATTCTGCCAATGGCTTCCGTCTTGCTTCGGTGGCCGAAAGGCTCTCCTCGCATGGCGCTCATGCTGTCGTTGGGTATTGGGGATTCCCGGCAGGCGATACGCTTGAGGCCTCTCTGCTTGAGGCAATACCTTAAATACCGCCTTGTTTTCAACCCTGACATTTCGACCACTTTCTCAGTTCCTATCGCAGCAGCCTTAACTGACTTTCCGACCATTCCAACCGACTGTTCGCCCATCTCCGGCTGAATGTTCAACCGTTCTAACAGGCAATGTAACTAACAATCTCATTCGCCAACCGCTTTTTCTGGAATTTTTGACCAGTTTCGACTGGTTTCGACCATTGTCGACCATGTCGGTTAATTAACCAACATTTTTACCATTTCCTCGGTTCCTATCGCATAGGTCAGCGCCTACGGGCCTCCCAACAACAACTACCACTACTGCAATAACAACAGAATTAACTCCGCCACCTTCACGATATCCATAGCCTGGACCACAACCACAGCTATAGCATCTGTGCCAACTATCTATCTCTTATCCAACAGCACCACCACCACCACCAACAACAACAACAACAACATCAACAAGCAAAAACAGAATTATCTCCACCACCACTGACCACCATCACAGTATCCATTGCCCGAACCACAACCACTGCTATAGCATCAGTGCCAACAATCTATCTCTTATCAAACAGCACCAGCACCAACAACAGCACCAACACCAACAACACCAACAACAAAAAGCAAAAGTATAATTAACTCCACCACCACTGACCACCATCACAATATCCATTGTCCGAACCACGACCACCGCCATAGCATCAAAACCAACAATCTGTCTCTCATCCTCTGCTCCACCACCTACAACAACTACAACTACTGCAACATTAACAGACAAACTCCACCGCTGTCACGATATCCATTGCCTGGACCACAACCAGAACCAAAACCAACAATCTGTCTCTTATCCTCTGCTCCACCACCTGCAACAACTACAACTACTGCAACATTAACAGACAAACTCCACCGCTGTCACGATATCCATTGCCCGGACCACAACCACCACCAATACCAACAATCTGTCTCGTATCCTCTGCTCCACAGTTTGAGGCACAGCTACGTGCAGCTGACAACGAGTTGAGTGACGTGCGGCGAACCCGGGATGACCTGAAGTCCCAATTGGATCGTGTGAAGGCAGATGCAGAGTACCTAAGGAACCGGGCCAGCAAGCCACGCCCAAAGCCACGTCTCTTCTATGTTGAGGCCCTAAACCTCCATGTCTCCTCAACCTCCATGGCGGGAGAGGACTAGTTACTCAGTTGGTATTAAAAAGGCGTTGGTGGTGGTGGTGGGTTACCAGGAGGTGTTTACAATACTACAAGGTGGTGGTGGTGGGTGGCAAGAAGGTGTTTACGATACTACAACAAGGCGTTGTTTTCGTTGGCGGTGGTAGTAGGAGGGTGGTGGTGGGTGACAAAGAGGTGTTTACGACGCTACAACAAGACAGTTTTGGTGGTGGTGGTGGTGGTGGGTGACGAAGGTGTTTAGCTTGTTGTGGTTTGCTATGCTTCAGGTGGGCATGCACATATTTGATTTGAACCGCACAATAACAGTTACAACTTGAAGACTTACATTCCAATACCTTTTTCAGCTAGATGTAGGACCCCCCCCCCCCACGGAGCACAACCATAATGCAAAATAGTGTAATGACGTTGGGTTGCGTACTACTGTATAACGTACGTGTATAGGTCTGTGTTAATACAAGGCACTTCTTGATGGTTGTCAGTATCTTACTGGTCCCCATTTGTATTGTGCGATATATGACACTATATGCATATCAGCATATGCGCATTGCTGCCTGGGAGAGGATATTTGTATGTGAATAGTTCGGCAGTTGCGATTATGGGGAGATATCTCCAGGGCTCATGTGGCAGTACATGTACCTTAGTGGCAAGCTGTCGATAGCAAGATGGCATCAGACTACCCAAACTTCGTGTTGTATAATTTATGGACTGTGTTTTGCTGTGGCACCATGGTATTTGTTTTTTTACAATAAAGATGAATATTTCGCGTCAAAGGGTGGGTCCCCGTGCTCATTTAGCTTTCCGGAGTAATATGTCTAGAGCACTCTCACAGGGAAGGGGCTAAAGCGTGGGCTTTACAATCGTGATAACATGTCAGGCGACATGGCAGGTATAAGAAGGGAAAGGCGACAGTACCTCAGGGTACTGCCGCCGGTAGGTGCCGGCCCTAACGGGCAGAGGCACTGCTATGGAAGCTTCCAGGCAGAAGGCCTGGCGCCCCAAGACACTCTAGCTGGACCGGGAGAACCGGTCTATAACAGCTCAAGCCCCAGACTCAAGGATTTTGTCGAGGTGATCGGCGGAGTCATTCCTTGGGGTACATGCCTGCATGATTTCATTGTAAGAAAGAATGTATTACCGAACTGCTCTCAAAATTTGACGGTTGCAAAATTTGACGGCTTTTTTGGGGGGGTTTATTATAAATTGACGGTTTACATTTGACGGGTTTTTTCATAGGAACATAAATTGACGTTACACATTTGACGGTTTCCATTTTAATAAAATCCATTTATGCAACTGAACGTTTGTACTTAATCATGTGACACTGGTTCATGGTTCATGATATAATATTAGGGTACACTGTAAAAGGACCTGCACGGAGTGTACATATAATTTTGCAATGATCCCAACATCTTGTTCAGCATAACACCACCGGTACTCATTGAAATAACTATAATGAGACATTCAACCGTTTCCATTAACTCCTGAAATCATCTCTTGCTCAGTTCATGTCATAATCATAAGCATAATGTATGTTCATGTGTTGCTCAGCGACCTAGAAGGGCCAAGGGCACATCATCCTCATCACCAGTGTGTCCTAATTCAAACAATTGGAGCAAGGAAGAGTGGTTAAAGATGGCCACAGGGTCTGTGCACCCAAACTCGTTATTTTTGTCAGATGAGGCATCTGAATATGCAGACAGATGCAGGAGGTCCCAGGGATCTCGTATCACTAAAATTGTAGTGTTTGGCCCACTGAGCAGTGAGATATGTGCATTCTAGTGATGCACCTAATATAGGCAAAAAAAACGATTTGACGTTTTTTTCGTTTCGTAATATACTGTACGCCACGATTTGACGGTTGCTCCCATCAATTTTAACCGTTAAATTTTGAGAGCAGTACAGTACATACAGCATAACCATATAAAACGAATCCACTCCCTTAATCTTTTTTTTAAGGATCTTCATTCCAGGGCATGTACTGTTCAGCCTATGTGTGTTACAGTCCAGGAGGTAGCCAATTACGGTAGGCTAAAGGGACTTTCCCAACCTCAAATAATCTGAACTATCCGGAGGGGCTCTTAAAAAAGCACCGTAAGGTCTGGTCCCGAACAAATCGTAGTGACACGATTGAGGATCTGTCATCAAATACTATATCCTACCAATATATATCTGGTTTGCTCGTGGGCTTCCTCTTAGCTACACAGTTCAATTTCAGCTCAAATATCACAAGATGTAACAATTAGTAATGCCTAGAAAAACACTCAAATCGAGGAAACGAGGAAGATAGCATCGCCCAACATCCTACCATTATATAACATTTCCCAAGTTGACATTTTTCGTCACACTTTTTTTACCTAAGCGATCAGATATTTACATCATTGAAAAGATGTAGAGTTCATTTTGTTTCAGATGAAAACTGCCGGTACTATCACTTGTGTCAGCTTTTATGACAAAACGCATACATTCACCTCTCCCTAGTCATTAATTCCTTTAGTCCCGGAGTTTAGTGCCCTACCTGCACCATTGTACTGGACGTCCACAGCTGTCCACCCTTTTTGTATGTTCGGGGTTGGTTACAGCAAGAAACGATAAATAAGGCGGTGATAATCCTCCCACCCACCCACCCACCCACCCTGCTCTGTTAATGGGAATGTTGGTTTCAGAGAGAAACGGTGCCTAAGGCGGTACTGACCCACCCACCCAACTCACCCTGCTCTATTAATGGGGATGTTGGTTACAGCGAGAAACGGTACCTAAGGCGGTATGAAGTACTAACCCACCCACCCTGTTTTATTAGTGTGGATGTTGGTTAGTTACAATGAGAAATGGTAACTCAGACGGTAATAACCCACCTACCCTGCTCTATTAATGGGAATGGGAACATCAGAGACGTAAAGTACAGAGGGGGGGAGACTTAGGAGTACAGGAACAGGACAGATGTGGAAATTTACTTAACAGTAAACCAGGATGTCGCTGGTTTGTGTCGGGAGACGCACCCCCTGGGGTTAAAATCCTTTCACAAAAAAGTAATCAAACAATAGCAGGGTGCCCGGGCCCCCCTCACGATCGGCCCTGGTGCGTGTTTGGGGAGACTTCAGGGGTGCTGGCGCGTTTGGCTGTGCCATACGAATCTTGACTACCGTTTGTCATGAATGTGTGTATGTTCCAGCTCAGGGGTAGGCCAAATAAGCTAGAGGGACTTGCTCAACCGTGTGGAAGGGGCTTACAAAGAAAAACACCGATGAACTGAACCCCAAACAATTGGTTTGCCGACGGGGGACCTGAGTTTGTGCTACAATGTCACAGCCACGCACACGGACCAACGCTTAAAAGTAGATCAATGGCCTGTCTGGAGCCCTACACGTCCAGAACGTGCCAACACCTAGGATAATGGCCCCTGTGCTGAGAACGGCTGAGGCGTTCAACCTCGTCTTAGACCTGCATCGTAGAATCTCCACCCAAAATAGCGAGCTAAGCTAGATTGCCTGAAAGGAGAGGGGGATAATTTTTACTTGGGGAAATGTTTAACAGGTTTGCTCTGCATACTGCTAACGGCTCAAGGGATAAACTAACTAACTAACTAACTAATTAAAAGCTGCTCATGGCTCGAGGGATAAACTAACTAACTAATAGCTGCTCATGGCTCGAGGGATAAACTAACTAACTAATAGCTGCTCATGGCTTGAGGGATGAACTAACTAACTAACTAATAGCTGCTCATGGCTTGAGGGATAAACTAACTAACTAACTAATAGCTGCTCATGGCTCGAGGGACAAAACTCACAAACTAACTAACTTACTAACAGCTGCTCACGACTAGAGGGATGCATTTTCCAGGTAGCCTTCTAAAATTAAGCCTACCAATCGCTGTCACAACGAGCTTAGGCCGAATCGTGTCCGCAGCAGCTGCGCAGCCTGAACTTGTACCTACCCCCAAAGTACATGTACTGCAAACCAGGTCAGATTTGAAACTACCGTCTGAACATTATTCTCTGAAGGCTACTAAGGCCCTCCTCAGCAAAGAAAGCGACGCATGGTCAGTTTGGATTGGTTCATCACATCTGACAGTTGGCCAAAGGAGAACAAAAAACTAGAGGCGGCTGACAAGATGACAGCCTGGGCAGTTGGCCAAAGGAGAACAAGCAAATAGAAGTGGCTGACGCGGCGGTTGCAGCAGAGGAGGAGGCTCAGAGAGCAGCATGTGAGACCAGCAGGGGTGGTGCTGGTGCTGGTGCTTGTTGTGGTGTTGGTGTTGGTCCTGGTGCTTGTGGTGCTGGTGCTTGCTTGAGAGAGCAGCATGTGAGGCCAGCAGGGGTGGTGCTGGTGCTTGCTTGAGAGAGCAGCATGGGAGGCCAGCAGTGGTGGTGGTGGTGGTGGTGGAGGTGGTACTGGTGCTTGTGGTGCTGGTGCTTGCTTGAGAGAGCAGCTTGGGAGGCCAGCAGGGGTGGTGGTGGTGGTACTGGCGCTTGTGGTGCTGGTGCTTGCTTAAGAAAGCAGCACGAAAGGCCATCAGGGGTACAAGGCTAGGCCACCACTTGGGAAGAATGAGGAGGGCTCCAATGAGGCCTACTTAGGGGTTAATCATACAGATTAAAAAATCCGCACTGCGCTGACGAGATTGAATCTTGAGTGCCTGGACAATAGCTAGCGCTACGAGCTCAATTTGAATTCACACACGATTTTGGAAATTGGACTTTGTTGAGAACCCTTCAAGATATCTGTGATTTCTAAGGTTGGTCAAAACAACAAGGTTTGACCTAAGAAAATGCACCCCACACCTAACCCAGAAAAAAGAACCCCCTCTCCTCAGATGGAAAAGCTGAATCCATGCCGATTGGAAGCATCTGATCATTCAGTCTGGGGTGGTGCAAAATCCGCACCGTGCTGACTGAATGTCTGACATCATTCTGTCTGGGGTGATATAGACGGTACACGAGAACCATCAGTATGTCTAGCCTCTTTTTTGTACAGACATAGATTGGAGACTGGTGGCTACGAAAAACCTGCTGACTGAGTGTCTGGAATCATTCTGTCTGGGCCCTCACCATCCGACTCAGCCCCGAACCGAGACGAGCCTCAACACACCCGGATGCAGTCAACTCCCCCAGCCCCACGATCCCCACCCCCAGCTACTTCTCAAGCCCCACCCTGATGCAAACCACCTGCCCCACCCCAAGCTCCTGCCCAAATCTCAGCCACATACACGCTACCTGCCCCACCCCCACCCCCCGCCCCCACCCCTAGCGCCTGCCCAAGGCTCAGCCGCATCTCCCGCATGGCCACATGTGTATGACCTGACCCAGTCACCCGGTCCTACCATGCAGAATGGATCTGGTAGGCTGGAGAGAAAACAACACAAGGCTTGACCCTTCCCCAACACCTAGGCGGGCAATAAGAACTGTCCAGCAAAAAAAAAAAACTCTATGGGTGCCTCATCCACTGAGAGGGAGGGTCCCCCATGTGAAGATGCATGCCATGGACAAGAAGATGGTGTTTAACAAAATTTCATTGTCACTCGAAGACCCTCACCTGATGCAACTATCACCTGACTGGTTCCAGGTGCGAGCTGGTGTTGTGACTGCCTCCAACCTTGGCACTTTCCTGGGATTCTCATCAAGGACTACAAGGCAAGCGCGCTCACTGCTCGGTGATCACACACGACCCGCACTTCGTCATAGGAAGGCGGAAGAGAAATGAAGGTTGGTCAATCCAGAGGGGTCAATCTTGGTGCGCAATCCGTACGGTATCTAACAGGGGAAACCCTGGTTGGAGGCGCTTGCGCTTGTGCTTGGGCAACACTGGCTGACTGTTCTACTGCCAGGATATTTGTTTGGAGAACCAGGCCCTGAGGGAGAGCGATTAGAAATCCGATTCAAACATTTGAACTCGTCACTGAGTGGGCCAAACCAACGCCAATTACCTAGTTCCCTTCACTTGGTTCGCCCAATTCTAGCTGCTAGTACTTCTACCTTGTCAAGTCCCAGACCTAAAGTCCGGAGGCCGCTATCTCACTTATCGACCTCGAGGAGTATCGAAACCTTGTTTTCGCTGCCTGCTACATCGTGCTGTCTGCGGAGGATTTGCCTAAAGCAGTAAGCTGTGACAATAAGCTGACTTCAAGAAAATGGCGCCCAAGCGAAAGCAGCAGGTGAGGGTAGTGGTATTCGTATCCGAGGTCTTGATGTCTCATGAGCGAGATGGCTCCCTGTCACATCCCCAATGCCACTTCTAATCTATCAGAATGCTGACTTGAATCCCAAACTCCAACACTCAGCTGGGCAGTTGAAATCAGTTCTCAATTGCTGAGTGGGCTTTGGGATATGTTATGGAGCTCCAGTCCTGAACTCAGATGTTAGTTGTTGACAGCCATGTTCAGCCCCAATCAAATTCATGATCCTTCATGGACCATTAAGTTTAAATTTTCGGGGTTGCTGATCAGCAAGGAATACCTACCAAGTGGATAGCCCTGCTTGGAGTTTGTGAGATTGTCCTCTTATCTTTGCATCTGAAGAGATATAGTTTGGTGAAGAATGAGCCCCCACCAGGGAACATGCAGCCCATCCCTGGCTGATGAGCTTATGGGAGTCGGTAGTCTGTACAGAATGCTTCCATCTGAAGATACATATTCAGGTCTGATGTGGAGGTTTGTTTTTGCATTTCAATACATAGACTCATGCACCACAATGGTCAGCACTTGAAAACCTTTCAGAGAGCCCCAAACAGGCAGTAAAAATATACAGAAGCAATGCATGGACTCAGTAGAATATGTTTTAGCCTTTGCTCACCTATGCATGGCTCTCTGCTTTGCCCCAAATTTGTCTCAAGCATAATCACAAGCTGCCAAGGCAGGATAGAGTGCAGTGCACCGCACCCTCCATTCCTGTGGGATCCAAAAATATATTTGCTCTTGGAAAGGTCTTGGGTGAAGCCCTCTTGCAATGGCGGTATCAATCTTGGATGCCGAATGGATCCTGCATGAAGTCAGAGTGCTTCGCTCTGTGACGTGCCCACATTTTACTTTCTGTATGTGCATGTGCACACAACCTAAATATACCTCGATAATGCCTGATATGAAGAGCCAGACTGAAACTTGAACTCGATCACAGCGTCATGCCTTGGAACCACCCTGCAACCAGATATAGGATATGGCTCAAGCTGCTTTTTTGACAATCCAGCATAGGCCTGTCATGTGCATGATGGCAATTTCAACTTATCGCTGTTATTTCTTGTTGAAATGCTATTGGTATTGAGCTTCCTAATTAAAAGCGTATGTTCTTCAGGTTGAAAGAATTGGTCTGAACTCCAGAATTTCAAGATTCTAATACATCTCTTCCCTTAATCTCAGGAAAAGTTATATCAATGAGACCGGAGAATCCTAATGATATTGTTAGTTCCAATAAATCCAACGCTCAAGTTCCCAACCAGTGGCTATGTGCTGATAGCCCTGCCACCAATTTCAGGGACCTGTTGCGTGCCCTTGTACCAATCTGCTACCACCAAATGTATCTTACCAATCCCCAGCTGCTTCATGCTTGCCTTTGCCCTGCCTAGGCACCTGATACATTCACTTCATAACAATCCCTAGCTACCTGATGCATACCCTTGCGCCACTCCTGTGCTACCCCGTGCAAGCCCTCATGCATATCCCTAGATCACTGGTGCATGCCCCCAAGCCAACACCTAGTGACATGACACATGCCCTTACGCAGAGTATTGTCAAAATGTTTGCCAAGAAAGCTGCCAAAGATGCTGCGGCAGCCACGGAGCTCTTAGCTGACAGCCCTCCCACCTCATCCCGTCGTGTGGCAAAGAAAAACGAGACTATTGAAATTACTGATGACAATGACACGGATGTTGTCCAGAAAAGCAACAAAGTGGAATCTCCCTCCCTGACCACAAGCATGGTTAACCCGCCTACAGTTGGTGTCAGCATGTGGCTTGGGCAGAAGAAGCACTATGACGTCTACGACAAAGAATCACCCATTGAGGGGCGGCTCGAACAGGATGGACCCAGAAACACCAGGAGGAACACCCGACAAAGGAACAAGCCAGTGTCCAGGTAAGGCTCATGCTATGTTGCTACATAGTGTTTTGACAGTCATGTTAACAAGCACTGGATAAGGGCATCAAATTAGTGATGTACACATCTGGGATACATGTCGGTATTCAATCCATTCATAACTGAACAAAATACAAAGATGAGGAATTACACTCTCACACAAGCCTATCACTGTCAACCTAGCCGCAGTTGTATAAGAACACCTAAATCATACTCAAGCCTGCTAGGCCATCTCTAATACGGTAAATAAAATAAACAAATCGAACTTATTCCTCTTTTACGTCCCTGAGAAGATGAAATTAGCCTTTCTCTGAAGTACAGGACACCACCACCCTCCACCACCACCCTCCACCCACCCTCCACCCACCACCACCCTCCACCACCACCACTGACTCCTTGCAGGTACAGTGCCGACGAGCCTGCAGCCCAGGCCACAAATGCTCCTGACACCCTGTCGTCAGATGACGAAAGTGACAAGGAACCGGCAGAATTCCAACACTTCCTTGCCCAAGTGGAGAAGAATGGTTCGTTGGAGGAGTGATGTGTGTTCATGATCATGATCACATGCCCTCTGCAGCCCTGCGTAGCAATCCCAAGCTGGCTGATTACGTCATCTTGTAACCTGGATTTAGAATGTACACTTTTTTTCTTTCATGAAACCTGAAAATGTAGTTTGTGACTTACTAATGGACGGACGGATGGACATACATTTTTCATGGGTTAATTTCCCTCACTTTTTTTCATTCGAAAGGGTTGAGGTTGTTGTCTCATACCTTATGCCAGGCAGTTACAAATAATTTGTGGGTAGAAGTGGAAAGCGCTATTGAGGCTGATGGGTGCACTCTCCCTCCCTGTCACTTTGCAAGGATTATCATCAGTTTTCAAGTCCGATGAGTAGAGAACGGCGATATGCTATCAGATCATCAGCTGGCAGTCTGACTTGGCTAAAGTTACCATTTAAATACAATATCATATGATGCAATTTGTATGATATCATATGATATCATACTCACCTTTGGTCAACATCATATGATATGCCGATCCCTACTGATGAGTGATGAGTGCAGTTCAGGGTTGCAAGCTCACCTCTTTTTTGTACCCCCACGCAGCGGTGACGTTAATCGACCACCTGGAAAGATTTGTGACAAGGGACGTGGGGCTTGGCAGGTGCGAGCCTGCTTGGCAACAACGTAGCCTTCTGGTGCATTTGACATTTTCCTTGATTTTCTGTGACTTGTTCTTTCCCGTGATTTCAGATTTTACAGTATCCGCATTCCCCATCCTCAGCCCTAACCTTCCCATGGCTCAGGGCTTGTTTTTTCAAATCTGTTTTTTGTCTAGCTTTATGGTTTTAGGCCTCCTCCAGGGACAGCGTTTTGGTGCTTTTTCGAGTTCTTAAAGCTTTTATAACTTTGTAAAACCATTTATTTTACTTTTTGTTTTCTTTTTTATAGCGAAAGTTTTGCCCAAACGGGGTGAAAACTTGCGATCGCGAGACATAGCGGTAAATCAAAGCCCTTCCAATGGCTCCTCTCACTTTGTGCTGGATCAGCCTTCATCGCATCCCCTCCTTAACCAAAGTGCTTGCTCTCATTCCACTGCTAATTTGGGGGGTCATCGTCACCCTTTTATTGATCTTGGAAAGGTGCATTATGGGGAAAGGGGTGCCACAGGGTGTCAAAAGGGTGCATAAAAGGGTGCCAAAGACCCCCTACATTTGTGTTCCCCTCTGTAGTTTGTGTTCCCCTCTGTTATTTGTGTTCCCCTCTGTAGTTTGTGTTCCCCTCTGTAGTTTGTGTTCCCCTCTGTAGTTTGTGTTCCCCTCTATTATTTGTGTTCCCCTCTGTAGTTTGTGTTCCCCTCTGTAGTTTGTGTTCCCCTCTATTATTTGTGTTCCCCTCTGTAGTTTGTGTTCCCCTCTGTAGGTTGGAGCAAGGGATGCTGATGCATATTGTGCTGAACGCTGACAACCACCTCACGGATGGACCACCCACCCACCCCCTACCCACCCCTGCTCCTTCCCACCCACCCACCCTTTAACCTTCCTTCCCACCTTACTCCTCCCACCCCCACCCCCACCCCCCTACCCACCACAGATTGGAGCAAGGGATGCTGATGCACATTGTGCTGAACGCCGACAACCACTCAACAGATGGACCAGGAGGGGTACTGTCGCCTAAGGCTTTCAGGTGAGTACCACAAGCATCACTTAGTTCCCGCCGACACATAACCATTCCCCCCGCATGTCCCACCCCAAACCCCCTGGGCTTAAGGGATTTTATGCTGTCTATCTGATGTTCCTGCATATATTTGTTGTATATATATACATGTATACATATACCCAGTCCTGATATATCTATTTGCCGCACCCTATTTATTTTGTATTCAAGTGCCGCCTGTAATTTGTAGGGAGCGGCAGGTAGCCCTAACCGCGGCCAAAAGTAGGACTAATAGTCCTTAAAGCTGGGTTAGTCCTAAAAGCTGGGAGCTATCTTAGCCAAATGTAGCCATTGAAAATCGTACCATGAGAAAGGCTAGGTCGCGACAGGCTCCGGGATACCTTGCCGTATGAATGGAATCACGCTTCGCGAATGCAAAATTCGGATTCCTTGTGAAAAGCTATGCAAAATCGGTACCAAATAGCAAGTTTGAGGACAAGTTACCGACATTAGTAGCTCAAAACCAGCTATGCGAGCGCGGCAGGTAGCGCAAGGTAGCGCGAGTAGCTACCCTTCCCTGCCGCTCCCTAGTAATTTTTGAAGATTCTGTCGGCCTTGCGCTCTTGACCTGCGCTGCCACAGGACTCAAGGCAAGCTATTCAAATATTCAAAGACATCTATTGGCAGCACCCTTGATGCTCCAAGCCTCGTCTTCACTACCTGTACCACCACCACAACCACCCATGACCACTTACCCCCCTACCCACCCCTGCTCTTTCCCAACCCCAATCCCCCCTACCCACCCACCCCACGCTCCTTCCCACCCCCCACACCCTACCCAACCCAACTCCTTGTCACCCACCCACCCCCTTACTCTTCCTTCCCACCTTACCCCACCCACCCACCCCTACTCTTTCAGCCTGCTGATGCTCAATGCTCGACTGCACCCTCCTTGCAAGGTTGAGAAGATTGGTGAGTCTACCCTTATGTTCATGATGGTGATGATGGCAACCGTGGGGATGATGATGATGATGATTACACCCTGATGATGATGATGATGATGGTGATGATGGCAACCCTGGGAATGATGGTGCTGTTGCCTCACCTCACTCTCCACACCCCACACCCTACACCCCACACCTCAATTTCCACACCCCACACCTAACTCTCCACACCCCACACCTCACTACCCACACCCTACACCCCACACCTCACTCTCCACATCCCCACACCCTACACCCTCCACCTCACTCTCCACACACCACACCCTACACCCCACCCCTTACACCCCACACCCCGTAACTCACTCTCCACACCCTACACCCTGAACCTCACTCTCCACACCCCACATCTCACTCTCCACAACCCAAACCCTACACCCCACACCTAACTCTCCACAACCCTCACCTCAATCTCCACACCTCACACCCTGCACCTCACTTTCCACACCCCACACCCCACTCTCCACACCCCAAACCTAGGAGACAACAGTGTCTTGGAAGTTAACAAGGGGCTGTGGATGCCGGAAGAAGAGTGGGTAAACTGATTGGCCTTGACCATTCTATCTGTTGACTGGTCTTTCATCTTTGGAAATATTACAATATTATCCCATTCTTGGAAATATTACAATAATATGTTTTCTCACCCGTCACGGCGTGGAAATATCACAATATTATATTATCTCACCTGTGGAAATATTATATTACTATGTTATCTCACCCGTGGAAATATTACATTACTATGTTATCTCACCCGTGGAAATATTACATTACTATGTTATCTCACCCGTGGAAATATTACATTAATATGTTATCTCACCCGTGGAAATATTACATTAATATGTTATCTCACCCGTGAAAATATTACATTACTATGTTATCTCACCCTCGGAAATATTATTATATATCTCACCCGACCTGATCTCACTCTTGGAAATATTACAATATTAGGTTATCTCACCCAAGATGTGTACATGGCCTTTGAGGCATCCATTCAAACTTAAATAGTTTTTTTTGTATTTGTTACCCTAGTGCGGCATGTGTCACATTTATGAGGGTACTTGGAACTTATACCTGGAACTTATACATCCTTGAAACATCCTTGGAACTTATACATCCTTAACACATCCTTGGAAATTATACCTGGAAGTTGCATACAATTTAGTACCATCAGTGCTGATAAATTGAAGGACCAGCGGTTCTGATAAGTTCAAGCACCATCAGTGCCGATAAATCAAGCAACATTCGGGAAGATAAAAAGGGCCATTAATGCAGATAAATCAGAAACTGATTTATCTGCATTTATCTGATTCCTCGCTGAGCTTGGTTTGGCTACCTGTTTATTGCATGGCCTTCTCATTATCCTTGGGCAATGATTCATTTAGATAGATCATGTCAAGCATCAGCACCAGGGTACTACATTTTATCGAATTTGTCAGCGCTTAAAGCACCCAACGTCAAGTTGGTCAGCGCTTATTAGTGCAAAAAGCGCAAAACTGAGCGCTGCACCCACAGGGTTTGAAAAAACTGCGCGAAACGCGCAGTGGGGCTCAAAAAGTGTGCGCGGAATCGTGTTTGTAGTACCCTGATCAGCACCGCGGTCTAGATGCATGTTTTTCCGGGACCTGTTTCGTGATTTCGCCTGTACCCATGTGTAGGGTAGGCAACTAATATTAGTGTTTGAAAAACTAATATTGACTAATATTATTACAGTGTCACAATTATATTAGTTTTTCAAATAAATTCAAAATTCTGGTGAGGTGGCTCGTCTGTCTAATATTAACTAACACTCACTTATTTATGAATTCACTAATATTAACTAACTTATCCTTTCCCCACACACATGTATTGCTGATATGTGGTCGTTTGATCGTGGGGACAGGTTGCAACTTTTGTGAAACTCACCGTAAATCTGCAAATCAACTGGAATTTTTGCTGCATGAAAGAAGAAATCACTTACATAAGGTCGCACCGTGTGGCAACCAAGGGCCCATTTCGCCCTAAACTCGCACACCTGAGGGTCGCACGGGGGTTGACCTGGGGACAGGTCGCAAAAATAAAACTGGAAGAAGCTGTGCATTCCAAGTAGGGAATGTCAGTATGATATTAAACTCGCTTTTGGGCAACATCATATGATATGCCGGTCCCTAATTCCAAGCCATCCTGCCCATTTGCTTTCCTTATAGCCGTTCAGCGGATGATTTGGATTTGGGTCTCGTAGTTCGTAGTCCGTTTTCAGGCAAAATTCTCAAGAATTCTTTGAATTCTCGATTCTCGGGCCGAAATGTCAGAATTCTCGGGCCAAATTCTCTAGGTCGAGTTACAAACTGCGAACCCCAAATCCAACTCATGCGCTGAATCGTTATAAATCCACTTTCTAATCTAACTTCTTCAATCTTGTGGTGGTCGTAGCCACAAGATCGAAGGATTCCTCCCGCCCCAGCCTCTTCTGGAGAATAGGAAACATCAGGTGCGGATTTCCAGTTGTACTGTTGTGTAGTATTGACAGATAGACTGAAAGGCATACAGATTGGTAGACTGAAAGGCACACAGACTGATAGGCTGACGGATAGGCAGATTGTCAGTCAGACAGACAGACAGATTGTCAGACAGACAGACAGGTTGTGTTTGTTGTGGGTGGCTGTGTATTACCGGTAATACACAAAACATGATGAGGGAAAAGTGGAATGAAAGGGTCATATCTTTCTTAAATTGCTTGGGGAATTCTACACCTTCAACTTTTTTTTTTTTTTTTTAGAGTAGTAGAAAATGCATGTATCATCCAATAAGCTAGTGGTACATGCACGTTTTTGAATTTTAATGTTTAACAAAAATTGCCCTGTTTTTCCCCCGGTTTTTCCTTTCTCCCTTTCTTCCCGCAAAAACTCAATTAAATATTAAAAATAAAACATGTGTAGATGGTGTGTTGACCACCGAGACTAGAAACCTAATAAAAGAATATGTTTAATTAACACTTAGCAGATATGGTAACCAGCCATCAATAGCATTATAATGGTCCCATGTGTAACCATCAGATATGTAACCAGCGACATAGATGCTAACGCTCAATTTGTTTTTTAACCTAACTAGATATCTTCAGAGCATCAATAGATTCATAGAGCTAACGCTCAGATGGTTTTTACCCTACTAGATATCTTTTACTTAAGAACAATCCATTAGATCATAAAATGGCTACCGCTCAGATGTTTTTTAAACCTTACTAGATATCTTAAGAGCATCATAGAGTCATAGATGGCTAAACGGCTCAGATTGTATACCTAACTAGAATATCCTAAGAAGAGCATCATAAGATTCTAGATGCTACAAAACGCTCAGATTGTTTTTTACCTTAACTAGAATATCTTAAGATCATCATGATTTCATAGATGCTAACCGCTCAATGTTTTTTACCTACTAGAATATCTTAAGAGCCATCATAAGATTCCATAGATCTAAACCGCTCAGATGTTTGTTACCCTACTAGAATATCTTATTAAGAGCATCCTAAAAAAAAATCCATAGAATGCTAACGCTCAGGAGTTTTTATTAAAAAATTTAAATTAATTAAACCCCTAGATATCTTAAAGATCATCGCTAAATTTCATTAGATCTAAACGCTCATGATGTTTAACCTAACTAGACATCTTAAAGAGCATCCAAATAGATTCAAGAGCCTAAACGCTCGATGTTTTTACCTCTACATCTTAAAGCGCCATCATAGATTCATAGTAAATGTGTGTGACCCCAGCCTAGAAAACCTGTAAGATATTGTTTAACACTTATCAATATGTAACAACCAAGCATATAGATTCCTAATGCTCACCATATGGTAACCCATCAGATAATAGTAACCGCATCATAGAATGCTAACACTCAGATGTTTTAACCTACTGATATCTTAAAGAGCATCATAAATTCATAGATGCTAAAGCTCAGATGTTTTACCTACTAGATATCTTAAGAGCATCATAGATTCATAGATGCTAACGCCTCACAATTGTGTTTTTACGCTACTAAGATTATCTAAGAGCATCATAGAGATTCATAGATCTTTAACGCTCAGATGTTATACATACTGATATCTTTTGGAGCTCATAAGATTCTAGATGCTAAGCTCCAGAATTTTTACCTACTAGATATCTTAATAGCATCCTAAATTCATAGATGCTAACGCTCAGATGTTTTACCTACTAGATATCTTAAGAGCATCATAAATTCAATAGATTGCTAACGCCTCAAGGATGTGTTTTAACCTTACCTACTTAGACATCTTTAAGAGCCTCATAGAATTTCAATAGATGCTAAACAACGCTCAGATGTTTTAACCTACTGACCATCCTTTAGATCTTAAGAGCATCATAGATTCATAGTAGATAGTGTGTGACCCCAGCTAGAAACCTATAAGATATGTTAACAGCTTATCAGATATGTAACCAGCATCATTGATTCTAATGCTCCCATGTGTAACCATCAGATATGTAACCATCAACATAGATGCTAACGCTCAAATGTCTTACCTACTAGATATCTTAAGAGCATCATAAATTCATAGATGCTAACGCTCAGATGTAATACCTACTAGATATCTTAATAGCATCCTAAATTCATAGATGCTAACGCTCAGATGTTTTACCTACTAGATATCTTAAGAGCATCATAAATTCATAGATGCTAACGCTCAGATGTTTTACCTACTAGACATCTTAAGAGCATCATAGATTCATAGATCTAACGCTCAGATGTTTTACCTACTAGACATCTTAAGAGCATCATAGATTCATAGTAGATAGTGTGTGACCCCAGCTAGAAACCTATAAGATATGTTAACAGCTTATCAGATATGTAACCAGCATCATAGATTCTAATTGCTCCAAAAGTCCCCAATGTGTAAACCATCAAAAAAAAGATAATATAACCAGCAACATAGATCAACGATCAATGTTTTTACCCCTACTAGATATCTTAAGAGCATCATAGATTCATAGATGCTAACGCTCAGATGTAATACCTACTAGATATCTAAGAAGCATCATAAGATCCATAGATGCTAACGCCTCAGGTAATTTTTTAAACCTACTAGATATCCTTTAAGGGGAGCATCACAAAATGCATAGATGCTACACTCATATGTTGTTTTAAAAATTACCCCTACTAGATTCTTTAAATAGCAAAACATAGTTCATAGATGCCTAACACAGCTCATGGATGTTTTAAAACCTTACTAGAATATCTTTAATTAGCATCCCTAAATTCATAGATTCCTAACGCTCAGATTGTTTTTAATCCTACTAGATTATCTTATAAAGGCAGGCATAAATTCATAGATGCCTATAACGCTCAGATGGTTTTACCTAACTTAGACTCTTTAATCTTATAGCATCATAGATTTCAATAAGATTCTAAACCGCTCCAGATGTATTACCTTAACTTAGACATCTTAAGAGCATCAAGAATTTCAAATAGAAGATAGTTTTGTGACCCCAGCCCTAGAAACCTAATAGTTATGTTAAAACAGCTTATCAGATATGGTAACCAGCATCACTAAGATTCTAATGCCCCATGTGAACCATCAGAAATTATGTCAAACCATCCAACATAGATTGCTAACGCTCAAATGTTTTTTACCTACTAGATATCGTAAGAGCATCATAGATTCTAAGAATGCTAAACGCTCCAGAATGTATACCCTACTAATATCGTAAGAGCAATCATAGATTCATAGATGCTAAACCGCTGAGATGTTTTACCCTACTAGATGATCCTTAAGAGCAATCATAAATTTCATAGATTGCTTGAACGCTCAGATGTTTTACCTACTAGATATCTTAAGAGCATCATAGATTCATAGATGCTAACGCTCAGATGTTTTACCTACTAGATATCTTAAGAGCATCCTAAATTCATAGATGCTAACGCTCAGATGTTTTACCTACTAGATATCTTAAGAGCATCATAAATTCATAGATGCTAACGCTCAGATTTTTTTAACCTACTAGATATCTAAGAAGCATCAGAATTCATAGATGCCTATCAGCCTCAGATGCAATGTGTTACCTATAGATATCTTTTAATTAGCATCCTAAATTCACAATTAATTCATATATTCTAAAACCGCTTTCAGAATGTTTTTTTAAACCCTACTAATATCCTTAAGAGCATCATAAATTCATAGATGCTAACGCTCAGATGTTTTACCTACTTGACATCTTAAGAGCATCATAGATTCATAGATTCTAACGCTCAGATGTTTTACCTACTAGACATCTCAAGAGCATCATAGATTCATAGTAGATAGTGTGTGACCCCAGCTAGAAAAACTATAAATATGTTTAACAGCTTTTAGCAAGAATATGTAAACCAATCATCATTGATTTCTAATGCTCCCATGTGTAACCATCAAAATATGGGTTAACCATCAGCATAGATGCTAAACGCTCAAATTCTTATTAACCTACTAGAAATATCTTTTAAGAAGCATCAAAATAAATTCCATAGATCTAACCGCCTCAGAATGTAATACCTACTAGATATCTTTTATAGCATCCTAAAATTCCCAATAATGCTAACGCTCAGATGTTTTACCTACTAGATATCTTAAGAGCATCATAGAAATTCATATATGCTAACGCTCAGATGGTGTTTTTTTAAAACCTAAACTAGACCATCTTAAGAGCAACCTCATAGATTAATAGATTCTAACGCTGCAGCATCAAGATGTTTTTTAAACTTAAACCTTACTAGAACATCTAAGAGCAATCATAGATTCCATAGTAGATAGTGTGTGACCCCAGGTAGAACCTTATAAGTATGTTAAACAGCTTATTCAGATATGTAACCACAAAGCATTGATAGGATTTAATGCTCCCAATGTGGTAATGTGTACCCAATCAATAATGTAAACCATCAACATAGATGCTAACGCCCAATGTCTTACCCTACTAGATAGCTTAAGAGCATCATAAATCATAGATGCCTTAACCGCTCAGAATGTTAATACCTACTAGATATCTGTTACTTAGCACCTAAATGTTCATAGATGCCTACGCTCAGATGTTTTTTATTAACATTTAACCTACTAGGATATATCTTTAAGAGATAATAAATTCATAGATGCTAAACCGCTCAGATGTTTATACCTACTGACATCTTAAGAGCTCATAGATTAAATTAGATTCTAACCGCTCCAAATGTTTTACCTACCTAGAACATCCTTTTAAGAGGAGCATCATAATTCAAGTAGATAGTTGTGTGACCCCCAGGGGTAGAAACCTATAAGAATATGTTAACAACAGCTTATCAGAATATGTAACCAGCAAATCATAGATTCTAATGCTCCCATGTGTAACTCACAGATAATGTTAACCAGCCCAACATAGATGCTAACGCTAAAAATGTTTTTACCTACTAGATAGCTTAAAGAGCATCCATAGATTCATAGATTCTAACCTGGAACCTAAACGCTCAGATGTAATACCTACCTAGATATCTCTTAAAGACATCAATAGATTCCATAGATGCTAAACGCTCGATGTTTTAAACCTTACTAAGATATCTTAAGAGCATACAATAAAATTTCCATAGACGCGCTAACGCTCCAGATGTTTTAATAAACCTACTCAGACATCTTAAGACGCCATCATAGATTCAATAGATTCTAAACACTCAGATGTTTTAAATTAACCTACTAGACATCTAAGACATGCATAAGATCATAGAAGATGAGTGTGGTGAACCCCCAGCTACGAACCTATAAGATATGTTAACAGCTTATCAGATATGTAACCAGCATCATAGATTCTAATGCTCCCATGTGTAACC
Organism: Chlamydomonas sp. ICE-L; assembly: GCA_013435795.1. Taxonomy (NCBI): domain Eukaryota; kingdom Viridiplantae; phylum Chlorophyta; class Chlorophyceae; order Chlamydomonadales; family Chlamydomonadaceae; genus Chlamydomonas; species Chlamydomonas sp. ICE-L. Next base: position 6,535,354 of record JACBWV010000472.1, read on the forward strand.
ATCAGATATGTAACCATCAACATAGATGCGACGCTTAACGCTCAAAATGTGTTTTTAACCCTACTAGATATCTTTAAGAGAGCATCATAAGAGTTCATAGATGCTAAACCACGCTCAGATGTAAAATACCTCTAGATATCCCTTAAGAGAGCATCATAAATTCATAGATGTCTAAAGCTAAACGCTCAGATTTTTAACCTACCTGATATCTTAAAAAGAGCATCATAAAATTCAATAGATGCTTAGCTACGCTCAGAAATGTTTTTACCTACGCTAGATTATCTTAAGTAGAGCATCCAAGATTTCTTAGATGCTAACGCCCCTCAATGTTTTTACCTACTAGATATCTGAAGACTCCTAAAATTTTTGAAGATGCTAACGCTTCAGAGATTGTTTTAACCTACTAGATATCTTAAGAGCATCATAAATTCATAGATGCTAACGCTCAGATGTTTTACCTACTAGATATCTTTAAGGATTAAGAGCATCATAGATTCATAGATGCTATCCGCCTAAATCCGCTCCAGATGGTTTTACACCTAACTAGCTATCTTTATAGCATCCCTAAAATTCATAGATGCTTAACGCTCAGTGTTTTTTACCTACTAAACCTACTAAGAATATCTTAGGAAGCAACATAAATTCATAGATGCTAAGATGCTAACACGTAACGCTCAGATTTTTTAAAAACCTCTTGACATCTTAAGAAGCATCATAGATTCTAGATTTCTAACCTCAGATGTTTTTTACCTACTAGCCATCCCTTAAAGAACCAAGTCATAGATTCATAGTTAGATAGTGTTGTGACCCCATAAGAAAGCCTATAAGGATATGTTAACAGCTTATCAGATAATGTAACAGCAATCAATAATTTCTAATGCTTCCCATGTGTAACATCATATATTTAACATCGACTAGATGCTAACGCTCAACCTCAAAATGTTTTTACACCTACTTAAACTACTAGATATCTTTAAGAGCATCATAGATTTCAATAGAATGCCTAAAACCGCTCAGTATTAAATAACCACCCCTACTAGATGTCTAAGAGCAATCAGAGATTCATTAGATTCCTACGCCTCAGAGTTTTTAAACTACTTAGATATCTTTAAGGACATCATAAATTCAAAAAATGGCTAAACAACGCATCAGATGTTTTTCCTACAGATATCTTAAAGAAGCAATATAGATTCATAGAAGTCTAACGCTCAGATGTTTTTACCACTAGATATCTTTAATAGCCAAATCCTAAAATCATAGATCTAAAACGCGCTGGATGTGTTTATTTTTTTGACCTACTAGAAATATCTTAGAGCAAATCATAAATTCATAGATGCTTAACGCTCGATGTTTTTACACCTACTTAACATCCTTAAGAGCATCATAGATTTCATAGATTTTCTAATCCCTCAAGTTTTTACACCTACTTTAGACATCTTAAGAGCATCATAGATTCATAGTAGATAGTGTGTGACCCCAGCTAGAAACCTATAAGATATGTTAACAGCTTATCAGATATGTAACCAGCATCATAGATTCTAATGCTCCCATGTGTAACCATCAGATATGTAACCATCAACATAGATGCTAACGCTCAAATGTTTTACCTACTAGATATCTTAAGAGCATCATAGATTCATAGATGCTAACGCTCAGATGTAATACCTACTAGATATCTTAAGAGCATCCCTAATCATAGATGCCCTAACCGCTCAGATTGTTTTTACCTTACCTACTAGGATATCTTAAGAGCACCTTAAATTTTCATAGATGCCTAACGCCTCAAAAAAAATGTTTTTAAACATTTACTAGATATTTAAGAGCACTTAATCTTTAATTCCATAGATGCAACACTGCTCCGGATGTTTTGTTTTAACCTACAGACATCGTAAGAGCATCATAGATTCATAGAATGCTAACGCCTCCAATGGTTTTTTACCTACTAAACCTCTAAGAGCAATCAAGATCAATAGTAGATAGTGGTGTGACCCCCAGCCTAGAAACCTATAAGATATGTTAACAGCTTATCAGATATGTAACCAGCATCATAGATTCTAATGCTCCCATGTGTAACCATCAGATATGTAACCAGCATCATAGATGCTAACGCTCAGATGTTTTACCTACTAGATATCTTAAGAGCATCATAGATTCATAGATGCTAAAGCTCAGATGTTTTACCTACTAGATATCTTAAGAGCATCATAGATTCATAGATGCTAACGCTCAGATGTAATACCTACTAGATATCTTAAGAGCATCATAGATTCTAGTGCTAAACGCTCAGAATGTTATAAACCTAAACAGATATCTTAAGAGCATCCATAAATTCATAGATGCTAAAGCTTTCAAGATTGTTTTTTACCTACTAAATTCTGAAGACTCATAGATTCATAATTCTTTAACGCTCAAATGGGTTTATAACCTACTAGATAATCTTTAAGAGCATCATAGTTTCATAGAGCTTAACGCTCAGATGCATTATTACCTCGAGATATCTTTAAGAGCACAAAATTTCCATAGATGCTAAACGCTCAGATGTTTTTAACCTAACTAGATTATCTTAAGAGGCCAATCATAAGATTCATAGATGCTAACGCTCAGATGTTTTACCTACTAGACATCTTAAGAACATCATCGATTCATAGTAGATGGTGTGTGACCCCAGCTAGAAACCTCTGAGATATGTTAACAGCTTATCAGATAATGTAAACCAGCCATCATAGATTCTAATGCCTCCCCATGTGTAATCTCAGATATGTAAACCAGCAAACATAGATGCTATACGCTCAGATTGTTTTAAATACCCTCTAGATTATCTTTAAGAAGCATCATAGATTCCATAATATGCTAACGCCTCAATGTTTAACACTTACTAGATATCTTAAATAGCATCCTAAATCATAGATGCTAAACGCCCCTCAGATTGTTTTTTTAAACCTACAAGATATTTTGAAAGAGCATCCCTAAATTCATAAGATGCTTAAACCGCTCAGTAGAGATTTTTTTTACCTACTAGATATCTTAAGAGCATCATAGATTCATAGATGCTAACGCTCAGATGTTTTACCTACAAGATATTTTAAGAGCATCCTAAATTCATAGATGCTAACGCTCAGAATGTTTTTTTTACCGTACTAGATAATTCCTTTAAGACATCATAATTCATAATGCTAACCGCTCAGATGTTTTACCCCTCTAGATTATTAAGAAGCAGCAAGATTTCAATAGATCTAACGCTCCATAAATGTTTTTTACCTACTATCTACTAGACATCTAAGAGCATAATAGATTCTAAAGTAGATGGTGTGTGGACCCCCCAGCGAGAACACTAAAATAAGATATTTAATAGCTTATCAGATATGAAACCAGCATCATAGATTCTAATGCTCCCATGTGTAATCATCAGATATGTAACCAGCAACATAGATGCTAACGCTCAGATGTTTTACCTACTAGATATCTTAAGAGCATCATAGATTCATAGATGCTAACGCCCTCCAGACTGTTTTACCTAAGATATTTCTTAATAGCATCCTAAAATTCATAGATGCTAACGCTCATATGTTTTTTACCTACAAGATATTTAAAAGAGCAACCTAAATTCCATAATGCTAAACCTCCCAGATGTTTTAACCTACTAGATATCTTAAAGAGCAATCAATAGATTCATAGATGCTAAACTCTCAGATTTTTTTTAACCTACAGATATTTTTTTAAGAGCATCCTAAATCATAATGCTAACGCATCAGAAAATGTTTTACCTACTAGATATCTTTAAGAGAGCATCATAAGATTCATAGATCTAACGCTCCAGATGTTTTACAACTTAAATTTAACCTACTAGATATCTTTAATAGCAATCCTAAATTCTAGATGCTAACCGCTCAGATGTTTTACCTACAAGATATTTAAAGATAGAAGCTCCTGTAAATTCATCAGATGCCTAACGCTCAAGATAATGTTTTAACTCCCTACTGATATCTTAAGAGCATCCTAAATTCATAGATGCTAACGCTCAGATGTTTTACCTACAAGATATTTTAAGAGCATCCTAAATTCATAGATGCTAACGCTCAGATGTTTTACCTACTAGATATCTTAAGAGCATCATAGATTCATAGATGCTAACGCTCAGATGTTTTACCTACTAGATAATCTTAAGGATCATCCTAGAATTCCATAAGATTGCTAACGCTCAGATGTTGACCTACTAAGACATCTTAAAGAGCATCATAGATTCATAGTAGAAGTATATGGTGTGTGACCAACCCCAGCCTTAGAAACCATAAGATATGTTTAACAGCTTATCAGATATATTGTAACCAGCCATCAATAGATTCCTAATGCTTTGCCCCCATTGGTTTAAACCCCATCATATATGTTAACCAGAAACATGATGCCTAACGCCTCAAATGTTTTACCTCACTAATAAATCTTAAGAGCATCCATAGAAATTTCATAAATGCTAACGCCTCAAATGTAATACCTACTAGATATCCTAAGAACATCATAGATTCATAGATGCTAAGCCTCAGATGTTTTTACCACCCTACTAGATAATCTTAAGATCATCATAGATTCATAGATGCTAACGCTCCAGATGTTAATAATACCTAACTAGATAATCTTAAGACATCATAGATTTCATAGATGCCTAACGCTCCAGATGTTTTATAACATACTAGAAATTACTTTAAAAGCATCATAATTTCATAGATGGCTAAAGCCTCAGAATGTTTTAATTACCTATAGATATCTTAAGAGCATCATAAATTCATAGATGCTAACGCTCAGATGTTTTACCTACTAGATATCTTAAGAGCATCATAAATTCATAGATGCTAACGCTCAGATGTAATACCTACTAGATATCTTAAGAGCATCATAGATTCATAGATGCTAACGCTCAGATGTTTTACCTACTAGATATCTTAAGAGCATCATAAATTCATAGATGCTAACGCTCAGATGTTTTACCTACTAGATATCTTAAGAGCATCATAGATTCATAGATGCTAAACGCTCAGGATGTTTTACCACTAATATCCTTTAAGAGACATTCATAGATTCATAGTGCTAACGGCTCAGAGCATTAACCTACTAGGATATCTTAAAAGCCATCATAAATTTTCATAGATTGTCTAAACGCCCAGATGTTTTTTACCTACTAGATATCTTAGAGCATCATTGATTTCATAGATGCTAACGCTCGAATGTTTTACCTACTAGGACATCTAAGAGCCATCATAGAAATTCATAGTAGAATGTGTTTGAACCCCAGCTAGAAACCTATAAATTGTTTAATAGCTAATATTCAGAATATGAAACCACATCATAGATTCTAATGCTCCCTGTGGTACTAACCATCATATATGTTAACCAGCATCATAGATGCAATGCTCCAGAATGTTTTTTACCTACTAGAATATATCTTGAATAAGAGCATCATAAAGATTTCATAGATGCGAAAGCTAAGGTTTTTTTTCCCTACGAGATATCCTTAAGAGCATCATAGATCATAATGATGCTAACGCTCAGATGTAATACCTACAGATATCTTTTAAGAGCATCATAGAGTCATAGATCTTAAACCGCTCAGGATGTTTTTACCTACCTAGGATATCTTAAAGAGCCAATACATAATGCATAGATTGCTAGCTAACGTCAGCATGTTTTTTTACTCTAGATATCTTAAGAGCATCATAGATTCATAGATGCTAACGCTCAGATGTTTTACCTACTAGATATCTTTAAGATCATCCATAGATTTCATAGTTGTTTGTTTTTTTTTTTTTTTGTGATGGTGTTTGGACCCCCAGCTAGAAACCATAAGATATGGTTACAGCTTTTAATTTCAGATATTAACCAGCATCATATTTATAATGCTCCCATGTGTACCAATCAGATATGTTAACCAGATCGTAGATGCCTAACGCTCAGATGTTTTTAAACTACCTACTAATATCTTTAAAGCATCATAGAATCCATAGATGCTAAAAGTCTCAGATGTTTATAACCTACTAACCTACTAGATACTTAAGAGCATCATAGAAATTCCATAGATGTTATCGCAACAGAAATGGTTTTACCTACTAGATATCTGAGAGAGCTCCATAGATTCATTAAGTAATGTTGTGTGCCCCAGCTGAACCTATAAGATATTTTTATAATAAGCTTATAGATTATGTAACCAGCATCCATAATAGATTTCTAATGCCTCCGATGTGTAATCATCAGATATGTAACCAGCATCATAGATGCTAATGCTCAGATGTTTTACCTACTAGATATCTTAAGAGCATCATAGATTCATAGAAGATGCTAACGGCCTCCAGATTTTTACCTACTAATAACTAAGAAGCATCATAGATCCATAGATGCTAAAGCTCAGATGTTATACCTACTAGATATCTTAAGAGCATCATAGATCCATAGATGCTAACACACAGATGTTTTACCTACTAGATATCTTTAGAGCATCATAGATTCATAGTAGATGGTGTGTGCCCCCAGCTAGAAACCTATAAGATATTTTAACAGCTTATCAGATATGTAACCAGCATCATAGATTCTAATAATGCTCGATGTGTAAATAACATCAGATATGTAACCCAGCCATCATAATGCTAATTCTCATGATGTGTTTAACCTACAGATATCCTTAAGAGCATCATAGATTCATAGATGCTAACGCTCAGATGTTTTACCTACTAGATATCTTAAGAGCATCATAGATCCATAGATGCTAACGCTAGAAAAATGTGTTAAAACCTACTAGATATCTTCAGGCATCATAGATTCATAATTGCTAGACTGCTCCAGATGTTTTTCCTACTAGATATCCTTAAGAGCATCATAGATCATAGATGCTAAACGCTCAATGTTTTAAACCTACTGATACTCTCAAGAGCATCATAAGATTCAAAGATGCTAACAACGCTCAGAATTGTTATAACTAACTTACTAGATATCTTAATGAGCAGCATAGATTCATAGATGCTAACGCTCACATGTTTTACCTACTAGATATCTTAAGAGCATCATAAATGCATAGATGCTAACGCTCAGATGTTTTACCTACTAGATATCTTTCAAGAGCAATCATAAATTCATAGATTGCTAACCGCTCATATGTTTACCTACTAAATATCCTATCTCTCAGGCATCATAGATTCATAGATGCTAACGCTCAGATGTTTTACCTACTAGATATCTTAAGAGCATCATAAATTCATAGATGCTAACGCTCAGATGTTTTACCTACTAGATATCTTAAGAGCATCATAAATTCATAGATGCTAACGCTTCAATGTTTTAATACAAACCTACGAGATAATCTTAAGAGCATCAAAATAGATTTCAATGATGCCTAAAACAGCTTCAGACCTCATGTTTTTTACCTAAGAGATATCTTAAGAGCATCATAGAATCCATAGAGGCCTAAACCGCTCAGATGTTTTTCCCTACTATAGATATCTTAAGAGCATCATAGATTCCATAGATGCTAACGCTCAGCAATATTTTTTTTACCTTCTAGAATATCCTTAAGAGCATCATAGATTCATAGATGCCCTAAACGCACACGCTCAGGATGGTTATAAAACCTCGAGATATCTGTTTAGAGCATCATAGATTCAAGATGCTAACCGCTTTTTTTTTTTTTTTTTCGATGTTATAACCTTACTAGATATCTTCAGAGCATCATAAATTCATAGATGCTAACTCTCAGATGTTATACCTACTAGATATCTTAAGAGCATCATAGATTCATAGATGCTAACGCTCAGATGTTTTACCTACTAGATATCTTCAGAGCATCATAGATTCATTGATGCTAACGCTCAGATGTTTTACCATCATATATGTTTTACCAGCATCATAGGTTCATAGATACTTATATCTGACATTTTACCATCAGATATGTTACCAGTATCATAGATACTAATGCTCAGATATGTTATTATCAGTTATGTTAACAGCATCATAGATACTAATGCTCAGTTCGTTTACCAAGCATCATAGATTGTAACGCTCAGATTTTTTCCAGCATCATAGATTCATAGATACTGACGCTCAGATGTGTTACCATTAGATATTTTACCAGCATCATAAATACTGACGCTCAGATCTTTTACTGTCAGATATGTAACCAGCATCATAGATACTAATGCTCCAAACACTTGTGCCTGTATCAAGGCTTTTACCAGCATCAGCACCAGCATCATAGATACTAATGCTCCAAACACTTGTGCCTGTATCAAGGCTTTAACCAGCATCAGCATCAGGACCAGCATCATAGATACTAATGCTCCAAACACTTGTGCCTGTATCAAGGCTTTTACCAGCATCAGCACCAGCATCATAGATATTAATGCTCCAAACACTTGTCCCTGTATCAAGGCTTTTACCAGCATCAGCATCAGCACCAGCATCATAGATACTAATGCTCCAAACACTTGTGCCTGTATCGAGGCTTTTACCAGCACCATCACCAGCATCAGCACCATCACCAGCATCAGCACCATCACCAGCATCAGCACCATCGCCAGCATCAGCACCATCAACAGCATCAGCACCATCAACAGCATCAGCACCATCACCAGCATCAGCATCAGCACCATCAACAGCATCAGCATCATCAACAGCATCAGCACCATCAACAGCATCAGCACCATCAACAGCATCAGCACCATCAACAGCATCCATCCACCAATCCAGCATCAGCACCAGCCAATCAAGTCACCAATCCCAGCATCAGCACCCATCATTGGCGCATCACCAGCACAAGCAACCATCCAAACCAGCATCAGCACCAGCACCAGCATCAGCACCATCACCAGCATCAGCACCATCACCAGCATCAGCACCATCACCAGCATCAGCATCAGCACCATCACCAGCAGCAAGAGCTACCACCAGAACGGAGACAAGGCACCGTTTTCATTGCATGTACCATTGCACGTACCAGCCCCTATGCACGACTTCCCACCTAATTACACCTCTTCCCTTTGCGCGCTCCTCTCTCTCTCTCTCTCTCTCTCTCACACACACACACAACACGACGAAGCACGCATTGTTCCATGCATCTCTCTCCCTTCCTCACGCCTTTCTTCCTCTGGGGGTCAGTCCTCTAAACTACCATCAGGCCACGCTGTACACAAGCATAATATTCAATGCAATTGCCCTGCCAAACTCGGCTCTCGTCGGCTGTAGAGGAGCACAAGGTCTACACAATCGTGCAAATCAGGGATGGTCCGTCGTCCAATGTCCAGGGGGGGGCGTCCATCTGTTTCGCATACTACTATACTACCTTTCATCTCAATCGAAGTGGACATGGATATGAGAATGGAGGTAGGTCTTGGCGTGTGTATGTCAGTATGGAGGTGTGTCAGTTTGGAGGTGTGCATGTGTGTGGGCGCGTGGGTGTCAGCATGAAGGTGTGAATGTGTGTCAGAATGAAGGTGTGCATGTGTGTGGGTGTGTGTATGTCAGTATGGAGGTGTGCATGTGGGTGTAGGCTTGTATGTCAGTATGGAGGTGTGCATGTGGGTGTGGGTGTGTGGGGTCTCCCTACTGTTCACACACCTCACAACGGAGAAATTCACCCAGGAGGATTTCTTACAGTGTTCAAGTATTTCGATATCTCAGTGTTCCACTACTTCCAGCATACCTAAAGGGTAATCGTAGAATTAAATGATCACTGTAGCACGAACTCAGGGCCCCCGTTGGTTAAACGATTGTTTGGGGTTCAGTTCATCAGTGCTTTTTCTTTTTAAGCTCTTCCTAACAGTTGGGCAAGTCCCTTTAGCCTATTTGGCCTACCCCTGGACTGTAACATACATACATAGGGATGTCAATATCGTACTAGTCCCCCAGATTGTCAAGTGATATGTAGGGAAGGGCAATATGATATCATATGATATCATGCCATCATATGATACCATATGATATCATACGATACCGGCAGTCGGCCTAGGCTTAAGTTACCTTTTATATACAATATCATATGATGCAGTTTGTATTATATCATATGATATCATACTCACCTCTGGCCAATATCATATGATAGGCCGGTCCCTACTGATATATCGTACGATAGTGTACGGTTTATCATATGATATCGTTTATGTTTCATACGATATATCTTTACAGTATTCTTATTTACAACCCTAATGATCTGACTTCCGGAACAATTGTACCGTGTATTTGTATTGGGGCTATATAAAAAGCCAGCAAATTTATTTTAGTGTTATATTTTTGATTTTTTCTATATACATCTGTAATCTCTTTAGTGCCCACCCACCCCCTGTCTTGCACCAACACCACACTTTGCATGTCTTGCACTTATCCCAACGCCCACCCACCCCCTGTCTTTCACCAACACCACAATTTGCATGCCTTGCACTTATCCCAACGCCCACCCACCCCCTGTCTTGCACCAACACCAACACTCCTCATGCCTTGTAGCAGCACCAACACCAACACTCCTTATGCCGTTCACCAACACCAACACCACTCTCCGCATACCTTGCACTTATTCCAACACCCACCCACACCCTGTCTTGCACCAACATCTGCAATCTCTTTGAAGTGCCCGATTTAATTGAGCTTCTTTTATTTTGTAGAGGTAATTAGATATTATTGGTTTTGTCCCCTTTCATAAAAAGAAACGATTCTGGGCGGCTGCATTGCGTTTCTTCACTGCGTCATATATGATAAGCTAAAGTGATCTCAAATACACTGTGTGCACATGCACCCCTCTTTTTGCTTTTTAACCTCAGGTGTTGCGATCATACCCTACCCAACCCAACCCTAGTACCCAACCCAATTCAACCCAACCCAACCCAACCCTCAGGTGGTGCGATCATGGCGTACTAAAGCGGAGTCCTCAGTCCTGAAAGAAATCCTTCTAGACAGCACTCTGGGCAAGATGATGTCGGTGAGATAGTCCTGGGAAAGTTAGCCCCCACTTAAACTGAATGGGTTAAGTGGTTCAGATTTCGAGTTGAAGGTTTGGGTTTTAGGGTATAGGTGTAACAGAGAATAACTTAAGTGGGGGCCAACTTCCCCACTACGGTGACATGGTTGGGCAAGTCCCTGTAGCCTATTGGGCCTACCCCTGGACTGTAACATACGTACATACAGTGAAATAGGGATGGAACCACACAGTTGGGAAGACGGGGGTAAACGCTAAGGGGGTGATACTAAGATAGGGTATGGGGTGGGGGGGTGCAGTGTACTTAGATGAAGTGGTTTGTTTGACGACTTGTGGTTACCTGAGCCCCCCCCCCCCCCCCCCCCCCCCCCCCATACACACACATACACACACACACATCACACACACATCACAGACACAATAACACACACTCCCAAACACACACACAATAACAAACACAAACACACAATAATACACACACAAATATGCACATTAACTCACACAAACACACATACAAGAACAAACACACACATAAACACTAACCAAATAACAATAACAAGCACACACTCACACATTAATAAACAAACGCACACACATAAGCACGCACAAAAAACACACACACAAACGCACACGCAATAACAAACACGCACGCATAAGCACACACATGCACACACAATAACAAGCAAAACACACACAAACACACACAATCACACACTATAACAAACAAAAACACCCACACACAAAATAAAAGAACAAACACTCACATAAACACACACAAACACATACACCATAACAATCGAACACACAAACACACACACACACACACACACAATCAAACACACACACAAACACACACAAACCATTTCCCTATCCTCACAATTTCATCGCGATGTACCAGCATCAACAACGCACCCAAACATTTCACTGCCCAGATCTTATCCCACGTCATCCATACATTGTCATGGACGCACCTACAGCAAGCTATGGGGTTGGTGGTCTAAACCCTAAACCCTAATCCCTCGTCATCCATACAGCGCCATGGACCCACCAGCAGCTAGCTATGCTGTTGGTGGCCTAAACTCTAAACCCTTAACCCTTGTCATCCATGCAGTGCCATGGACACACCTACTGTGAGCTATGCTGTTGATGGCCTAAACTCTAAACCCTGATCCCTAATCCCTTGTTATCCCTGCAGTGCCATGGACCCACCAGCATCCAGCCATGGGGCGGTGAATTCAAAACTGCCAAGTCGCTCGTAAAGCAAATGGCAACGGTGGTGTTGATGGCATAAACCCTAATCTCTCGTCATCCATACAGTGTCATGGACCCACCAGCAGCCAGCTATGCTGATGGTGGCCTAAACCCTGAACCCTCATCCCTCGCCATCCATACAGTGCCATGGTCGCACCTACAGCGAGCTATGCTGTTGGTGGCCTAAACCCTAAACCCTAATCCCTCGTCATCCATGCAGTGCCATGGACGCACCAGCAGCCAGCTATGGGGTGGTGAATTTAAATCCGCTAAGTCGCTAGTGCAGCACATGGCAAAAGTGGTGTTGATGGCTTTAACCATAATCCCTAATTCCTCGTCATCCCTGCAGTGCCATGGACCCACCAGCAGCCAGCTATGGGGCGGTGAATTCAAAACCGCTAAGTCGCTAGTGAAGCACATGGCAACAGTGGTGTTGATGGCGGCGTTTGACAAGGCACTGATGTCAGTAGAAGAGGAGGAGGCACTGGTAGGTTGGACCTCTGACACACGGCCAATGCCTTTGATAAACTGCCAATGCATTTGTGCCCCTTCCAATGGTCATTTCGTCTTTTCAATACATTGTCATAGAAGAGGCTCTGGTAGGTTGGACCTCTGACACACGGCCAATGCCGCTGACACATTGCCAATGCATTTGTGTCCCTTATATAGGTCATTGCATCATTTGATACCGTCATTTCAAAACATTGTCAAAGAGGAGTCATTGGCAGGTTGGACCTCTGACACCCAACCAATGCATTTTTTGCGGAGCCCCTCCTCCCGGGGGATAGGACCCCCCAGGGTCACCCCGTTGAACGTTTGTCTGTGCGAGCACACGAAGCCAACTGTCCCGTAAAGTCCCTGGCTTCGGTCCGCTGCACTCAATTCCTTTGCTTGCTGTCATTCTGATATCCAACACTCGCTGCCAATTGTACGCGTCGCTTGCGACGCCGTCTAGGACTCGTCTGCGTAGGCTGGCGAGTTGGTGTGTGGAATTGCATACATAATGATGTACGTACATGCATACATATATATATATATATATATATATATATATATGTATATGTATATACATGCACATGTGTGTATATATATATGTCAATATGTGAGTATATATATGTCAATATGTGAGTGTGTTTGTCCTCATATCGGCATCGGGTTGTGCCTGCTGTACGGAACTCTCACCCCCTGTTGACTTGACTCTGCACGGACTACCAACCCAGCTGGCTGGTCAGTGTGCTGTTACAGTCCAGCCGGTAAAGGCGTGGCCAAATAGGCTAAACAGACTTGCCCAACCTCAATATTGGGAAGGGCTGTATACAAAACAAGCACTGCTGAACTGAACCCCAACAAATCGTAAACGACGTGGGCCCAGAGTTTGTGCTACGTAGATAAGCATCCAGAGCAAAATTCATATTTCCTCATTTACATGCTGTACCCATTCTTGCAGGTGCGTGTGGTGTGGGTGTGGTGGGAGGCAGCAGGTGGTGATGATGGTGATGGTGATGTGTGGCTCAGAGTTTGTGTTATGCATAGGATTAAACTTCAATTTAAAAGACAAAAAGCTATGTAGATGATTGATACCAATCCAGGGGATGATTTAGGAGTTTGGTTTCGAAAATGTCACAAACAATCGGACTTTGTATCTCAAATCGGCCTGAATATTGAGATTTCTCAGAGATTTCTGGGAGATTTGGCCTGAGAACAAGTATCAAGTCTGATCTCTGAACCCAATTCATCCCCTGAATTGCTGTTAAGCTGTGCCCGCTTCATTGGAGCGCAGCGGGCTTGGCCTACCTTATGTGTCACTCGTGCTTTTAATTTATGATTCTTTCAAGTCACGACACAACATACATCGACCCCCCCACACACACTCACACATACACACACAAACATGCACACACAAACATACACACGCATACACAAACATACATACATACACATACAAACATACGCATACACACATACATGCATACACAAACACCAGCAGCAATGCTACCCCCCCCCCACACACACACACACACACACACACACACACCATTGCTATAACTCTGCTTGTGTACAGGCATCAGGTGGTGGGCCTGCATCTGCAGCTGAGAAGGACTCCGCTGAACCACCTGCCAGCAGCAGTGACGGCCCAGGAGCAGCAGCAACAGGTACAGAGAAGGACGCTGTCCTGGTGCTCATGGTGCAAGATCTTATTGTGGTGATAGTGCAAGGTCTTATTGCGGCGGACCCTGTATAAAGATAAATAGTATGCCTTATAACAAGGCGTGAGGTTGAGGGGGCCAGCCTGCTTGCTTACACTGGGGCCTGCAACCAATAGGGTGTGTGTGTGTGTGGGGGGGGGGGGGGGGGGGTAATTCCCTTGGATGAGAGGTGGAGCCGGGTCCATATGTGGTCTGCTTGCGACAAGCTGTCCTTGTATCGTATTTTAGGTATCATGTTCAGGACCCTGAAATCGACTCTCTCTCTCTCTCTCTCTCTCTCTCTCTCTCTCTCTGGTTAACGCTGTTACACAATTATATTGCGGTCCAGCCGCACAGTAAAAACGAAAACATCTTAATCTAGAACCAAGAAATGATAAGCCAGCCGGCCAGAAAACATCTTTAATATACCAAATACAGCAAGTCATCTAGTTAGGGACTTGCCCTCGTATCACATAACATTTGCTATACTAGGTGTGTCATTAAGCTGATCACTTCTATCTATACCCTTTTGGCTAGTAGCCAAGTTTCTGCTGGAGGGGGATGGGGGGATATAGGGGGGGGGGGGGGGGGGGGAGATAAGTGGCTCTAGTTGGCCCTAGGTGGAGGCGAGTGGGAGAAAGGGGGGTGTAGAAGGAGGGAGGGACATATTACCATGGGTTTTTAAGTCTTGAGCTATCCAAGCTGATCCGTCTTGGGATTCTAAGTTATCTGCTAGAGGTGAGGGAGGGGGTGCCTTATCTAGGTGGGGGCTATACTATCTCTACTTGGTTGGGTCTGACGGCTCTGAAACTGGTTCTAGGTCCAAGTAATGTGTTTGTTACTGTGGGAGTCCGGCCTTAAGCAAGGGGTGGGGGCAGCCAGCTCTTTCTCTCTCTCTCTCTCTCCCTCTCTCTCTCTCTCTCTCTCTCTCTCTCTCACACACACACAAATATTATTTGTGGATAGGGGTATTATTTGCTGTGCTGTCTATCCATCCATCTGTATAAATATGCTTACATCTATGCATCCATCCATCTATCTATTCATCCATCTATCAATCTATCAATCAATTTCGGCAGGCAGGCAAGATCTATTCATCTATCTCTCTAGACACCTATCAGTGCACCAATTCTGGGCCCCCACTTACGCCATCCACACCTGTCAGTTCCCCCTCGGCCCCCTGCTATTGGCCTAGGTGAGCTTGCTCCCCACTCCAAAGGGCTGCTACGCCTGTTGTACGTTTGTTGTATTTCAGTGTATTTCAGATGTAAAGTGTTACCCACAAACTCCATCAATATCTATTACACCCCCACTAACTGTTACCCACAAACTCCATCAATATCTATTACACCCCCACCAACTGTTACCCACAAACTCCATCAATATCTATTACACCCCCACTAACTGTTACCCACAAACTCCATCAATATCTATTACACCCCCACTAACTGTTACCCACAAACTCTATACATCTGTATTACATGGGTCCTCACTAATTCCACTAGCACCATCCATATCTGCTAGGCCCCCCTCGCCCCCCTGCTACTGTCTAGGCGAGCTTGCTCCCCACGCCAGGAAGCTGCTACGTCTCATGTACGATTTTAACATGGCCCCCCACCAACTTCACCTAACGCCATCCATACCTGCCAGGTCCCCCTCGGCCCCCTGTAATTGATCTAGGCGAGCTTGGTTCTCACGCCAGAAAGCTGCTACGCCTGTTGTACAATTTTTACATGAGGCCCCACTAACGCCACCTAACGCCATTCATACCTACCAGGCCCCCCTTGGCCCCCTGTAATTGATCCAGGCGAGCTTGGTTCCCTAGCCAGAAACCTGCTACGTCTGTTGTACAATTTTTACATGGGCCCCCACTAACGCCACTTAACGCCATCTATACCTACCAGGCCCCCCTTGGCCCCCTGTAATTGATCCAGGCGAGCTTGGTTCCCTAGCCAGAAAGCTGCTACGCCTGTTGTACAATTTTTTTTTTTTTTTTTTAGTTGTGAAAGGATTTTCACCCCAGGAGGTGGGTCTCCCGACACAAACCAGCGACACGGAGGATTCAGTTCGAATGGTGGTGCCACTCCTACAATTGTTACATGGGGCCCCACTAACGCCACCTAACGCCATCCATATCTGCCAGGCCCCCCTCGGCCCCCTGTGATTGATCTAGGCGAGCTTGGTTCCCTAGCCAGAAAGCTGCTATGTCTCATGTATGACTTCTACATGAGGCTGGAAGAATTGGAGTGCTCGCACCGCGAAGGAGACAAGTAGGTTGATCAGTGATATTTTTTGAAATCTGAAAGAGCAAATCTTATTACGTTTTTGCATGTGCTCCCTACCACGCCCATACCCCTCATATAAGTGGATTTTGTATATTGCATAATTCGCGTATACTGGGGAGCAACTGACCCCTCATGGGGAATAACTGACTATTGGTCTGCCCCACATCAACCCCCCTCCCAGGCTTCCACACCCCACATATAAGTGGATATTGTGTATTGCATAATTAGCGTATGCTGCCCATGCGGAACAACTGACAAGTGGTACCAATCCCTTGTGTGTAGGTCCACAGACTTGTGCGCCCTGTCGAACTATCTCCTCAGCTTGATGATGGACAATGCTAGTAGCCAAGCCAGTAGTAGCGGTGGTAGGCTCAAGGTTCAGTAGGTTAAAGTATACTATCAATGGGAGCAACTGACAAGTGGTACCAATCCCTTGCGTGTAGGTCCACTGACTTGTGCGCACTGTCAGACCATCTCCTCAGCTTGATGATGGACAATGGGAGCTCGAAGGGGTCCGGTCTGGACAACTGCAAAGTTGATGCCCTGGGAGCTTACCTCAAGGTGAGAGAATTCAGCTCCCTGCTGATATTTGTGCTTGAGGGTGTTTATCCTGAGCGCTGGAGGCTGTTTATCCCTTATACCATGTATGTGTGCGTGTTGCAGTCCAGGGGTAGCCAAATAGGTTAATTTGTATTTGTTTAATTTTACCCCAGGAAGTTGGACCCCATACACAAAACAGCGCCCACGGAGGATGTGCTTGAGGGTGTTTACTGGGTGGGGCGTGGTTGGGCAGGGGGAAGGGGGGGGGGGGGGGGATGAGTCCGTATTTGTGTCCATTGAACGACTTGTGCGCACTGTCAGACTATCTGCTGAGCCTTCTGTTGGATAAGGGGAAGGCGTCCAAATTCGGACCGTTCAGATGCCCTGGCTGCTCAACGCAAGGTGCGAGGATTAAGCTCCCTGCTGATATTTGTGTGTGTGCGTGTGCTTGAGGGTGTTTATCCTGAGCGCTGGAGGCTGTTTATCTCTAATGCCATGTATGTGTATATATGTTACAGTCCAGGGGTGAGCCTAATAGGTTAAAGGGACTTCTCAACCGTGACAGGAAGGGCTAAAAAGAAAAGCATTGATAAACTGGACCCCGAACGATCGTTTTACCGCATGGGCCCTGGGTTCGTGCTGCAGTGATCATTTAAAGAATCCGAAAGGATTTAATGAAACAATTGGCATGGCTGCAGGACCCTGTACGCATCCTCATCATCATCATCCTCATCATCATCCTCATCTTCCTCCTCATCATCCTCATCCTCTTCATCCTAACCCTCCTCATCCTAACCCTCCTCATCATCCTCATCCTCCTCATCCTTACCCTCCTCATCCTCATCCTCCTCACCCTAACCCTCATCATCATCATCCCCATCCTCATCTTCATCATAGTAAAACAACTGACATGGCTGCAGGACCCTCCCCCCCCTCATCATCATCCCCTCCTCATCCTAACCCTCCTCATCGTCATCCTCCTCATCCTCCTCACCCTATCACCTCCTCCTCATCATAGTGAAACAACTTACATGGCTGTAGGACCCCGAAAAGAAGTTGGTTCTCCTGAGCTGCTTCTCCCCCAGGGCTCAGCTCCACTTGTTGACAAGAGCTGCGGAGAAGAACGCTAAGAACCTTGTCCTGGAGGGTGTCTTTCAGGCGGCCCGAGAGTACGACATAAAAAAGGGCCTGAAGGGCACTGCTCCTTTAAAGGTGGGAAAGTGTGACCTAAACATTTATGGTATTGTGGTACCCGTTGTTGTTGTTTGGTGCGACGCGTCGCAAAATTCAGCGACTAGGTGCGCCCCCAGTGCGACGCGCTGCCCTCCGAAGCGTGAGCCCAGAAGGCAATTTTGGCTAGTTTAGCCCGGGGGGCAGTTCAGGGGGCATTTTTGACTAGTTTAGCCGGACCCAAGCGTCGCCATGCAGCGACAGAATGACGAAGCGTCGCACAAAAACAAGACAGTTTCGTAAACAGAACATGGTACACTCCAGGGGTAGCTAAGTAGGTTGAGGACTTTCCCAGCATCAAACAATCAAGACCAACAGTAGATGATTAACTTGATGATGATGATGATTCACTTGATGACCTTGTCACCAACAATTCGCTCATACGAAGTGTATGTCAGAGGACATGGGTTCGAGTTTATAATAATTATTTTACATGATATGCATTTTACATTATAAGCATTTTACATGAAATGCAGTTTACACACTAAGCATTTTACATTGTACGCATTTTACATGATATGCAGTTGACATACTAAGCCTTTTACATTGTACGCATTTTACATGATATGCAGTTGACATACTAAGCCTTTGGCATTGTAAGCACCCGAGCGATTCTAAGGTCCATGCTGACACGCAAAGCATTCACCATTTGCATACCGCCTTGTACGCTATTCATTCTGCAGTTAGTAGTAAATGTAATTCACTCGGGGTTTATAAATGTGATCAACACATCACATCAGTTGCTATGCTACACTTGTTCTGGGAACTCTCCAACTCTTACAGTGAGCTGTACTGCCGCAGATTGCCCCAGTGGAGCTGTTGGAGCTCCTGAGCACAGATGCCTTATATGACAGGGTGAGTTGCAACTATTTCAACAAATGGGTGGTTGGTCGCAGCGCAAGCGAATGGGCTGGCCCCCTCAACCTCACGCCTCGTCACAAGGCGTGACATTTATTTGTTTGTTTCAACAGATTTGAACAAATTATACTGTTTTATGTGAGCACAGATGCCTTGCATGACTGTACGTTGCAACTGTTTCAACCAATGGGTGGTTGGTCCCAGCGCAGGCGAACGGGCTGGCTGGCCTTCTCAACCACACGCCCCGTCATGAGGCGTCACATGTATTTCTTTATTTGTTTGTTTGTTTCAACCAATTATAATGTTTCATGTGAGCACAGATGCCTTGTATGACTGTGTAAGTTGCAACTGTTTCAACCAATGGGTGGTTGGTCCCAGCACAAGCAAATAGTAGGGTGCCCTGGAGGGTGGGTCCCCTGGAGGTTGACCCTGGGGCTCGTGCGTCGTACTGGGAGATTCGGGCTATTAGGTTGTAGTAACGGGGGCGGTGAGCTATTGCATGCCTTCAGTTCTGGCTATGAGGGGTCGGAATAGATGGGTAGCGATGATGGGTGCTGATTTGGGATGCCATTTATGAAGGAATGTTGTGCGTGAGGGAATGAAAGTAATGAACGGCGACGGGTACAAGGTGTGGTGGCGGCCTTGTGGGTCAACTGGGTCCCGGGTACGGGGTACCTGAAGAGAAGCAGGGAAGTTTGGTAAGGTCGGTAAGTTCGTTATACATAATGCATTACAGCTGATTACAGGTGAAATTTCGACTGGTGGTTTCGGTACTGGTCTGAATCCCGGCACTTTCGACATTTTGAACAACCTCATTGTGGTGTCGATGCATAGGTCTGGCTGCCTTCGGGCTGACCAACTGGCTGGCCCCATCAACCTCGCGCCTCGTCATAAGGCGCATTATTTAGCTAGTTAGTAAGCTATTTAGATCTTTGTTTATATTTAATTTATTATATTTCAATTAATCAAAATAGTTATTATCCCAGATACATGCATTATATCATTTATTATATCTGTCTGTATTTTTTATTTGTATTAATGTATATCAACATTGTAGCATCTGCGCTCCTACCCTTGTGTGTTGCTGGCAAACGTATTTGTTGGACCTCCAAGAGTAGACAGAGGGAAAGGCCACAAAAGGGGTTTGATTTGTGGGGTGCCTCGAAAACTTTCACCTTGTTGTAAAACTAAACAATTGGGAAGGAAGAAAAAAGATGACACCTGGAGGGTCGTGGTGTTAAGGGGATCCTCCCGTACGCCGCAGCTGGGGAAAGTCACTATCAAACTGGACAGTTGGAAAGTTGTGTTTCTGTCTTGTCTTGGCATTGTTTTGCTGAGTGTGTGTAGCGTACTCCTGTCTCAGTTTGCAGGCAAGCCTCTTCATTGGGCCTCCACGATCAGACAGGGGGAAAGGCATTGTTTTGCTGAGTGTGTGTAACGTACTCCTGTTTGTGTTTGCAGGCAAGCCTTTTCATTGGGCCTCCACGATCAGACAGGGGAAAGGCATTGTTTTGCTGAGTGTGTATAACGTACTCCTGTTTGTGTTTGCAGGCAAGCCTTTTCAGTGATAAAGGCACAGCAAGCAGGTCAGGGTTCGCTCTCTGGTTGGCGGCATTTGCCACAGCCGCTTGTTCAGCGTCCGCTGCAGAGGTAATTGCCAGTATGTATTGCCTGTTTGTATTTTCAGTATGTATCTGACCATGTGGCAGGGGGACCTGGTACCTAAATATAAGTACCTAAGAATCAATACTTGGACATCTGGAGGTGCCTTTTTGATATACCCAATGGCCTAGTGCTCTGCTACAGACTTCCTTTTTGTTTATGTATGTGTGTATCTATATACCACATTTGTGTATTTGTGCATGTGTAGGTATCAATATTGGTATGTGGGTAGTAGGTATGTGTAAGGTCTTGGGGAAGCCTATTAGATTAAAAGGGATCCCTGCCCCTGTTTCTCTGTCTCTCTTTCTGTCTCTCTCTCTCTGGTTAACGGTGTCCAGCCGCACAGTAAAAACGTCTTAATTTAGAGCCAAGAAATAATTAGCCAGCCAGCCAGAAAACAACTTAAATATATCAAATACAATAAGTCATCTAGTTAGGGACTTGCCCTTGTATCACATAACATTTGCTATTGCTCTCTCTCTCTCTCTCTCTCTCTCTCTCTCTCTCTCTCTCTCTCTCTCTCTCTCCCTCCCTCCCTCCCTCCCTCATTACTCCTCAACCTGCTGTGCCATTCCCAGGGTGCCGAACTGTGCGACATAAAACAACTCCATGCTGCATTTGAGAAGCTCCGCATCCGGTGGTCTAAAAACCCATCGGATGAGACGGTCGCCACCTCCATGTTTTTGTCTATGGCCCACAAAGCGTTGGCTCCCTCAGTCACTGTGTAGAGGGGTGTGCTTCACTGAGCCCCTATGTAGCGAGGAGCCCCTACACAGGGCCCCTATGCAGCGAGGAGCCCCTAAGCAGAGCCTCAATGCAGCGAGGAGCCCCTATGCAGAGCCCCTTTGCAGCGAGGAGCCCCTATGCAGTGAGGAACTTGAACTTGTCTAAATGGCTCCAGCCGCTGTCTTCGGCAAGGTCTAGTCTGGCTGGCCCACTCAAATTACTGACTAGGAGATAGCTCCAGGCCATTGTGTGGGCAAGTGTGGGCTCCCTCAGTCTCTGTGTGTGTGTGTGGTGGTGGGGGGGGGGGGGGGGGGGGGGGGGGGGGGTCACTAAGGCCCCATGCAGCCAGGTCAGGACTGGCTGGCCCATATTGATTTTTTGCCAGAAGGATTTTCGCTTTAAAGGGCGGATCTTCGTCCGCTAGCCCGAGACTCAAAGGATAAGATGTGATAGGCACGAACTGTAGTCTCGCACATTTTAGAGGGCCTGCTGGATTTCGAGCACATTTGGAAGGTACTGCTGAAAATCTAGCAGTTTCATAACGCCACTGCTTGCTGAACGTCCGAAACTTACTCACAGGGGCTTGAACTGCCCTATTGACCGTGTGTTCTCATTTTGAATTGGGGACTGAGTATTTAAGTCAGGCTGTACATCAGGGGGACCCAAAATCTGCTTCTCAAGACGCAGCCTGTTTCAAAATCTGCTTCTTGCAACACAACCGGTTTCAAAATCTGCTTCTTGTAACACAACTGGTTTCAAAATCTGCGTCTGTGATGCAACGCATTCCACCAAACTTGCGACTGTGTCTGTAAAGCACCCAGACCCTCTGAGATGCAACAGACCTCTGGGTTATTCGCGACGCAAACAACCCGCTGGACCTACGTCTGGGACGCAACGGACCCTGATGACTACAGATGTTAACTAATTGTGCTGAGCCTGGCACTACCATTTAAAACTATTGCAGGCTATTTGGGATTTGAAACAGGTTGCGTCGCAAGAAGCATATTTTCAAACATGCTGCATCTCGAGAGGCAGACCCCCCCCCCCCCCCCCCCCCCCCCCCCTCTGAATAACCCTGACGACGACCTTACCAAACTTCAACCTATGTTATGGTTTGCCCTATGTTACTAGTGTCATCAGCCGCAATTGATTACCTGTATCTTCTACAATTATATGTATTATCTACTACTACGGACCCGTCGTACCTTCTGCACGATTTGTGTGTTTCAATGCTCAAGTCTGGTACTAGGTTGTAGTGTATTGTAGTCCCAGATCAACCCCTATATGTGCAGTTCCATGGTGTTGAATGCCGCACCTAGTAGTCTAGTACCCCACTCCACTCCATACTTGAACTTGAACTTGGTTGCATAGCTTCAGCCAGCAATTTGGCTTCTCGCCATCTACGGCAGTAAAAACAATAATTACCTGGAAAATGTAAACTCGAACAAAACACTTTTCCCCCTCCTCTTCTGAACGAAAAAAATCACTACCGGTACAAAAAAACAACTTCATACGTATCAAAAACAAGTTCGATGCAGCGTCGCCTGCGACGCTAAAAATTGGCGGAGAGTGATCGCGAGGGAGCGACAGGTGGCAACGGAAGCGAGTTAGTTACAAGACCGTTGGCTGACGTGTCGGGCTTCATCACGGTCAGATGGATGGATGGATGGATGGATGGTTGGATGGATGGACGGACAAATGGGTAACCCTGGGGGGTCCCGCCCCCCAGAAGGGGGGGCTCCGCCCAAAACTTGATCCTGTCTATTCATCCATTTATGGATGAACAAAGGAGGCTCCACTTCATACGATGCATCTGAACCAGGGTTGTTCAGGAGGACCCCCTGTCCCCCCAGCTCTGATTCCTGAAATAAATTGTATAGCCTGTGTCCTGAGACGCAACCGACCCACAGCCCCCGACTGCAACGCAACCAACCCACTGAAGCTGTATCTGTGACGCAGGGAGCAAGACGCAGGACACAACGTCCTGAACAAACCTGATCTTAAAAACTGCTCAACAACACTGCATACAATAGGCAGTTAATGCAAGTGAAGTGACACTACTGGTGGCTGGAGTAATGCGTGAGGTTAGTTCATAATTGTGTGTGCGTGCTTCTAGCGAGTATGCTGGGGTCAGTAGCCGCAGAACCGCATCCCCCTGTATAAATGCTTTGTGTCTAACTGCCTGGACAGGATACCCTGCGCATAACCAACCGGCCGTACAGCTTCCAAGTTCCAAGTACAGGTTTCCAAATCACTCAAAGTTAGCCTGCCTGGAGTTTGGGGGGGGGGGGGGGGGGGGGGGGGGGGGGGGACAACAACTAGGTCTCCCTCCGGGTCTCCCTAAAAGGTTCTAAGGGATAGAAGTGTAGACATCCATCTGTTCTACCGGATAGAAGTCGTTCATCACCACTGAAGCGCGAACCAACTTCCATCCCCTACATGGATGTGGGTGGGTGGGTGAATATGTGTGAGTGAGTGAATGAGTGTGGGTGGGTATGGGTGGCATGGATGGGTTAATAGGTGGGTTAATAAACCCTAAACCCTAAACCCAGCCCTCCCCAATTTTTTAGGCATGGGGCATGGGGTCGGGTTTCCACTGGTTTATAATCCTGTGTGAACCTGTGTGAACGCTAAATAGTTTAGCATATTTCCATACGACGTATATGCATCCTACTACGCAAACGAAAAGCTACCCCCACCCCTTCTTGTCTAGTGTTTAGCGTTTAGCAGTCGGTTGTGTTCGTTTGTTGGCACTTGGAAGATGTACTTCTAGCAGATGCGCTAATTCCGGAGGCCAAGACAAGAGCGCACTTGCGTACCAAGCATCTAAGATTCGTCAATTCCCTCAGTTTCGAATTTTCTAGAGCAGCCAGGAGCAGCATGTAAGAAGGCATCGGCGGATAAGATGTTGAGCCATCTCTCACCCAGCAATACCAGCTATCTCGATCGACGGGTCTCTGCGCAGCCTCGAAGTCAGTTGCTTCACAGCAAGGTTCTTGCTGAGGAGCACGGCCCGAAAACCGCTCGTCTGTCATCTAAAATTCAAAAATCCTAGCTACACACCAGTACACGACCAAACTGACCGGACGCAAACTGGAGACGCAAAATGCTCGTGTGGACGAATTTTGCTGGCATTTAGGGATCAGGCCAGCGTCCACGCTGAATCCCTAAACGCGGGCTAACGCGGGCCCGGGCTAAACAAACGCGGTCCGAAACGCACCTCCTACCTTATCAGCCACTCCCGCCACTCCTCAAACCAGGCTCAACCAGAGGGCCCTCTGCTTCCGCCCAGACCCTCTGGGCTCAACCACTTCCTTCCGCCCGCTTCCGCCCGCTTCCGCCCAGAGGGCCCCCTGCTCGCCCCTGCTTCCGCCCAGACTAGAGGGCCCTCTGCTTCCGCCCCTTCTCTCTCCGCTGGTGTTGTCCGAGGACCCCCGCTGGATACCTTGATAAAAATACGCCGATTTCACCCAGCAGTCCACTGTTAGTTTTGTTTCGGCGCCGCTTTCTTCCTGTCACCCTTCTTTAGCATGACCGCAGTTTCTCTTACAAACCTCATAGCGTGTTATTTCTGACGCCTTGTTCGCTTGTCGCCTCATCAACGTCGGTCGCACCCTATCTTCTTGTCCATTACGGCGTGAAAGCAGCTAGTATTCAGGTGAGCGGTGCCGTTGGGGCACGTCCGCGCTCTCTGGACACCTGATACATAAAGCACTGCTTCTTTCGACGCGTACGGTTTCCCGGTATTTATCCGGCACAACCTTCTCATAAGAGTCGCACCAGCTAGATCGAACACCGACTGTTCCTCCGGACGGAACAGAAGAAACTCTTTTTGCGATCCATTACCCCACATCCAACTCTGTCACAGCTCTGGCAGCCGAAGTACGGAACTTGAATTATACCTGTTGCATTAAGGATGACCGCCACCAAAAGAGAAGCGGGGTATTAGTCCGTTTGTGTCTGTCGCACACCGTCTTCCTTCCCATCCTGCCATGTCGATCTGCCATATCAATATCAAGGAAGTGTTTTTGCCCTTTTCCCCCTCAATGTATGCGCTCTCTGCTGATCATCTGCCAAAAGACAATTACTGGCCTAACATGGAGTTGTCAGCAGCATATGTTTGTTAGCAGCTCACTTCTGACAGTTTTAGGAACATGGTTGAATAAAATGAGAATGCCACGTGATGTAAACAAAAGATATACAGATGATGCAGAAAGCTGCAACCATCTGCTGGAAATGTAGAAGATTTGATACCTAATGTACTGATCTGACTTGCATATCTATCACTTCTACTGCTTGCATGGATCCCCTCCATTCCGTACTTCCATGCCTCATATACAACCCAACCCCATTATATTTCTGCACGTAGGTCAGAAGAACTGGGTTGGACAAGAGTGGCTCCAGCCTCTCGTTAAGAATCCATCCCATGCTCCCAAAATTTACCACCTACAAGCATCCTCAGCTTACCTGCAACTACCAGTATGGCAGCCAGGGAGGACTTGCACAATCAACCTAGTGTCAAAGAAATTCTCTGCAACATCTTGAAAATTAGTCCTACATCTGAACTAAATGACGAGAGTATTGGAGGACGTAAACTCAAGGCTCTTGCATTAAAGGATAGCTCCAAGGTCGCTGATGCGGGCGCCATTCCCTGCCTTGTGGACTTGTTGTCAGCGGACACGCCATCAGTCATACAGGAGGATCTAGTATGGGCTCTTGGTTATATAGCCCTAACAAACCCTGACAACCAGGGGAAGGTGGTTGCTGCTGGTGCCATTCCCCCCTTGGTGGCATTATTGTCCGCCAGCACTCAAAGAAGTGTGCAGGTGGAGGCGGCATGTGCTCTTGGAAGTATTGTTGTCAACAACCCTGACTACAAGGGCAAGGTGGCATCTGCCGGTGCCATCCCCTTCTTAGTGGCATTGTTGTCAGTCAGCAGTCCAGCGCATGTGCAGAGCAAAGTTGTTGCTGCTCTTTCGCACCTAGTTGTCAACAACCCAGAAAATCAGGGCAAGGTGGCATCTGCCGGTGCCATTCCCCTGTTGGTGGCATTATTGTTGGCCAGCACCGAAACAAGTTTGCAGGCGGAGGCAGCAGGCGCTCTTGGAAATATTGTTGTCAACAACCCTGACATCAAGGGCAAGGTGGCATCTGCCGGTGCCATCCCCTTCTTGGTGGCATTGTTGTCAGCCAGCAGTCCAGCCCCTGTGCAGGATAAGGCAGCATATGCTCTTTCAAACCTAGTTGGCAACAACCCTGGTATTAAGGGGAAGGTGGCATCTGCAGGTGCCGTCCCCCCCTTGGTGGCATTGCTGTCAGCTGGCACCCCATCACGTGTGCAGGAGCATGCAGCATGCGCTCTTGCGCATATAGTTGTAGACAACCCAAACAATCAGAGCAAGGTGGTATCTGCCAGTGCCATTCCCCTGTTAGTGGCATTATTGTCCGCTAGCACTGAAGCAAGTGTGCAGGAGGAGGTAGCGTATGCTCTTTCAAACCTAGTCGGCAGCAACCGTGACAACCAAGGGAAGGTGGCATCTGCCGGTGCCATTCCCCTCTTGGTGGCATTGCTGTCAGCTGACCCCCCACCACTTGTGCAGGAGCAGGCAGCACGCACTCTTGGATACCTAGTTTCCAACCATCCTGGCAACCAGGGCGCGGGGGCATCTGCCGGTGCCATTCCCTCCTTAGTGGCATTACTGTCACCTAGCACCCCACCACGTGTGCAGGAGCAGGCAGCATATGGTATTTTAGAGCTAGTTGTCAACAACCCTGAGAACCAGGAGATGGTTGCATCCGCAGGTGCCATCCCCTTCTTGGTGGCACTATTGTCGGTCAGCACTCCAGCGTGTGTGCAGATGGTAGTCAATGCTCTTGCAAGTATAGTTACCAACAACCGCGACAACCAGGACAAGGCTGCATCTGCCGGCGCAATCTCCCCCTTGGTGTTATTGTTGTCTGCCAGCACTCCAGCGCATGTGCGGACAATGGCAGCCTGTGTACTTGCGTTTCTTCTTGTCAACAATCGTGAAAACCAGGTCAAGGCTGTATCTGCCGGTGCCATTCCCCCCCTGGTGGCGTTGTTGTCCGCCAAAATCCCACCCCCTGTATTAGTCATGGAATCTCTCATGGACTTAGCAGCCTACAGTACTCACAACAGGAAAATTGTGGCTGCTGCTGATGCCATCACTCCCTTGGTGGGATTGATGACCAATCCTTACACGACAGCTGCTGTCTTTTGGACCGCATCAGTGATTGTCACGACTCTATTGTCTGATCCTCGTGTCCGTGTTATGTTTACATATGCGACTCCCTTTCTCCCCGTCATGGCATTGTTGCAAGTCCATTCATCCGAGCTTGTGCTGGGTGGGACGGCAAGTGTGCTAAACCATATTGCTTCCATTAGTCCTAGCATCCGGAGAGAGCTGGCTGCGGCTGGTATCATTCCTCTTCTTATGGCAGTCCGGGATGCTAGAAGTTACCCACCAGAGGTTCAGAAGCAGCTGGATATGCTCCAGGTGTCGTTGCGGGACGTGCGCTCGGGCCGGGAGTATCTATCCAAGAGTAAGCGGACGCATGCGCAGACCTCTTCACATGAGGGTAGTTCAACATCGGTGCTTGAACTTCCCGTGGCCACCACCTCTGTTGCGGAGCCTGTGGACTCAGACAAGCTTATGCAGGTAAGAGCTTGTGTTGATTTGATGTCATGGTGATGATGTGGGTGGGGGGTGATGAGGGCAGGCATATCAATGGTCATGGTGATGGTAATAGTGGGGGTTTGACAACAATGATGATGGTGGTGGTAACGATAACAAGGATGGTGATAGTGGTGAAGGTGCGGCTACTGCTGATGCTGGTGATTGTAATGGTGGTGGTGGCAACAATGATGGTGGTTCCGTTTGTTGTGGTGTTGTGGGCCTGGGTGTGGATGAAGTGCTTTAACTATCAGGAGGGCCTTGACAACAATAACAAACAGAACACGTAACATGATGTACTTCTTAATCTGGCGGTGATCCTGATGGTATCACAAACAAAGCATTACTCTGATAAGGCAAAGGATATCGTTGACTACGGTTTGTTCATGCACACATACAGAAGGAGGAAGGAAATCCACTGCTGATTTGGGGGGTCTACGTCACCCTTTTATTTTGCTTATTAGTTTGCATTCTGGGTGTGAAGGGTGCCATAGGGGTGCAGAAAAGTGTGTCCAGGACCCCCCCCAAAATTGCAGTGATCAAAACAAGTGTCCACTCCTACCTTCACCCCAGGAATTGTTGGAAGAGGAGGAGAAGAAGAAAGCTATGAAGGAGGCCAAGGCTGTAGCCAAGAAGGAGAAGAAGCAGAGGCAGAAGGAGAAGAAGAAGGGGAAGGAAAAGAGCAAAGCCGATCAGGTGGCAGTTGATCAAGTGTCGGAGGGTGTGCACAAGGATGCAGAGAAGCATCTGATGGAAATGCAACCTGCAGGGGAGGGTGTTGCAAGTAGTAGTGCTGGCGTGGAGCCAAGTAGGAGTGGCGCAGTGGATCTTGCAGGGGATAGGGAGTGTACACTCGCTCCCTCTAAACCTGCAGGGGGGGGTGGTGCAAGTAGTAGAGCTGGCGTGGAGCCAAGTAGGAGTGGCGCAGTGGATATTGCAGGGGATAGGGAGTGTATAATCCCTCCCTCTAAACCTGCAGGAGAGGGTGGTGCAAGTAGTACCGGTGGCATGCTGCCAAGTGGGAGTGGCGCAGTGGATATTGCAGGGGATAGGAAGTGTATACTCGCTCCCTCTGAACCTACAGATGCACAATCCTCTGCTCCTGGTGCTCCTCCTGGTATTGCAGACAGATCTGTCGCTGCTGCTCAGCACGCTTTTGTTGCCGGAGCTGCAGGTATGTCTGCTGCTGATGCCACTACTGCGACCACTCCTGTTACTCCTGCTGATGATGTTACAATCCCTGCTGATTCCTCTGCTGCTGCTTCTGCTCCTAGATCTGAGGCAGATCCTGTTGCTGATGTTGCTGCTGGTACTGCAGCAGCCATAGCAGCTTCTGCTAGTGCACTTAGCCCCACTTCAAACCAGCATCAGCACCCCATTCTGCAGGTCATCATGTCACGTGCAGCAATTCCAAACCTTGGACAGCCTCCGTACATTGCTCAGCCTCAGCAAAATGAGCAGCCTCAGTTTGTACAACGCCAGCCTCAGGTCGTTAAGCCTCAGCACACTCTGCAGCCCCAGCACATTGTGCAGCCTCAAGTTGTACAGCCTCAGCACATTGTGCAACCTCAGGTTGTACAGCCTCAGCGCATTGCGCAGCCTCAGGTTGTACAGCCTCAGCACATTGTGCAGCCTCAGATTGTTCAACGCCAGCCTCAGGTTTTACAGCCTCAGCACATCGTGCAGCTTCAGGTTGCACAATCTGGCACCTCCCCAACCCCTCTGGGGGGGGTCATTGCCCTCACCTTGGGTAGTGCGGCCCAGACCTCAACCTCTACCCCACCTGCTCATATTCCTTCACCTCAATCCCTACCTGCCCCTGTCGGAGCATACCAACCCTTGAGGTGGCAGCCGCACTACATCTCAGCAGCATCTTCCGCCTCTGCAGCCACCCCCACTACTGTACCCCCCTACACTCCCTTACCCCCCTACACCTCAGCAGCCCCTTCCACCTCTGCAGCCACCCCCACTACTGTACCCCACTACACCACTGCAGCACCCTCGATATGCCCCCCCAACACAAACCCAGTGCTACGCACCGCATATCCACCTCCTCCACTCGCTGCACATGGTGTTTGGCCTGTGGTGGCAGGCCACACCAGGGCCACGCAGCCTGCAATCTGCCCATCTTACATTCAGCAGAAACATGGACAGGCTGCTCTTGCCTTTGGTGTTCTGCAGCCGCTGCACATACCCTTTGCCGTGTCATCTGTCCTCCCAAGGAATCCCTTGCAGCAGGGCCAGGGAGCTGTTGGTGGGGTGGCAGCAGGGGCGCATGATGATGATGATGAGCTATGTGTAGTGTGTTTTGAGAGGGAGCGGAATGTATACTTGCATCCCTGTGGCCATGTGATCATGTGCTCTCTCTGCTGTGATGAGGTGTTGGCGAAGTCATCCATATGCCCCATGTGTCGCACCCTGGTTGTGGAGCATGCGATACTTAAGTTGTGAGGGGTGACAGAGGCTGTGAGGAGGTGTTGGCGAAGTCATCCACATGCCCCATGTGTCACACCCAGGTTGTGGAGCATGCGATACTGGAGTATTGAGGAGAGAGTGAGGCTACCATGCATACCAGTGTTTTCCTTTTCAGCTATGAGCAGCAGCTTCTAGGTAGCTTCCTGAGCCAGCCATTGGGCAAAGCCCACAAATTTCAGTAGTGCTAGAAATGCAATTATGCTGGCTCCCAGGTGCACTAGCCTGCTTTTGATTAGGCTGAATAGCCACGAAGAGGAGGTACCTAGAAGCTGGTGCTCATATCTGAAAAAACATCTCTGATGCATATCGTGCCACCTTAGATCACATGATGCAAGGATGATAACATATTTTCTTTGTTGTAAGCTGTGCAGCGCTCTTGTTATGGTTTTGGGAAGTGAATCAAGCATTTATCTGGTTTGTGATGTAATGTTTGAGACTATGTTGAATCGCGCACAACTTTAACTTGAACTTGGTTACATGGCTTCAGTCAGCAATTTGGCTGCTCGCTGTCTTCGGCAGTACAAAAAGATTACCAGGAAAGTGTAACCGCGAATAAATTATTTTATATTTTTCATTTTTCTTCTCTTCTCCTGAACGATAGACAACAGTAAAAAAAACAAAAATGAGACTACCACTAAGCGTGCACATGATGAGTAATGATCATGACAGATGGGGTCAAGGCTGTTCGTCACGTTTTCGTGCATTGTGTCTTTGTCCGCACAGCTTAGATGTTTAATCTGGCGGATGGGGTCGGGGTCTATCCCAGGGTTGTTCGGGACGCTGCGTCCTTCGTCGCAGACGCAATCTCGAAGGGCCCATTTTTTGCATCTAAACTTGAACTTGAGCTTGGTTACATAGCTTCAGCCAGCAATTTATCTGCTCGCCGCCTTCGGCATCTAAGGACGCATCGTGGGGAGGCTCCCTTGACCAGAAGGAAGGGTCTGTTGCGTCCCAGGACGCAGGCTATACAATTGGTTGCGTCTCAGACAGCAGAGCTGGGGGTCTTCCTGAAGTCCCCTGGTCTATCCTCATCTTATATAATTTGTTGGTGATATGATAAGGTGGTTGAGGGCAGGACACTTCTAGAGCATGAAATGGACTTAGTATTGGAATTTCCTTTTTACTCTGAGAAGAATGTTTTTTTCTAAAAGTAGTAAAACATACCAGTAAGGCGGTAACTCAAATTAAATGTTTTGTCGCTACTTATTATGTAGGCGATCAAATTTGGCCAAACTTCAAAATATGTGGGGTTCATTATCATCCTCAAATGAAATAATATAATATCTCCTGTATGCGCTGTAATGACTTGCTGCAATATTGCCTATATAATTTTGAGGATAAGTTCGAAGACCCCTCCCGTGTGTGGTCATGTAGTGTGGCGGTCTTGTCTTTGGTCAACAATGGCCTGTTGATGGCATCGTGATGTTGTGTTATGTATCAGCTTTAATGTCAGAATTCATACCGATACATTCACCTCACACTAGTCTTTAATATTTTAATTCCCGGGGGGTTCGTGCCCTACCTGCACCATGGTACTAGAAGTGCACTCAGTCAATCACTGATTTCCACATTTTTGTCTGTTCGGGGTTGATTGTAGCGAGAAACGATATCTAGGGCAGTGCTAGGCAGTTATCTGACTAAACCATTTGGTAAGATGGCTGCGACTGATATCTAACAAACTTCTAACTGACTAAGAAACCAGATATACAATTAACCGAAGCAGTAATGATAACGCCTGGTGGGGTGTGGTTTTAAGGGAGCCCGGTAGTATGGTTGTAGGGAACGAGCTGCTACTTCACTACTGTATATATGATATCCCGCAACTAGTGAAGCTATGCTCTGCGACAAAGCTATGGCTAATGGAACAAATACGCAGTGGATCTGTACTGTACCATACTGCACTGTACTGTACTGTACTGTGCTGTACTGTACTGTACTGTACTGTGCTGTACTGTACTGTACTGTACTGTACTGTACTGTACTGTACTGTACTGTACTGTACTGTACTGTACTGTACTGTACTGTACTGTACTGTACTGTACTGTATTGTACTGTACTGTACTGT
Organism: Chlamydomonas sp. ICE-L; assembly: GCA_013435795.1. Classification (NCBI taxonomy): domain Eukaryota; kingdom Viridiplantae; phylum Chlorophyta; class Chlorophyceae; order Chlamydomonadales; family Chlamydomonadaceae; genus Chlamydomonas; species Chlamydomonas sp. ICE-L. Next base: position 6,568,266 of record JACBWV010000472.1, read on the forward strand.
ACTGTACTGTACCGTACCGTACCGTACCGTACTGTACTGTACTGTACTGTACTGTACTGTACTGTACTGTACTGTACTGTACTGTACTGTACTGTACTGTACTGTACTGTACTGTACTGTACTGTACTGTACTGTACTGTACTGTACTGTACTGTACTGTACTGTACTGTACTGTACTGTACTGTACTGTACTGTACTGTACTGTACTGTACTGTACTGTACTGTACTGTACTGTACTGTACTGTACTGTACTGTACTGTACTGTACTGTACTACATTACATTACATTACATGTTAAAGTCTACTTGACACCGCGAGGGTGTATGAGACTCTGTGCTTTACACAAAAAGAAAAAGCACCCACAAAGCAAAAAACCCCATTACATCAGGGGTGTGTCGAGGACAAACAAACCAAACTCCCAACCACCGTTTTGGTGGCGTAGGTATTAAACCCCCTAGAGCAGGACCCAGATCTCAACCACTTACAGTGGCGGAGGTAAGAAGCTAACAAATGAGAAGTCACAAGAAGAAAAAAGGGATAATAAATTACGGTGCCACTAAGCAGTCCAGGGCTTCCTGTCTTGCTCTTCTACAAGTAGAAAGATAGTCGGCTAGGTTGCTCCAAAAAGACTTAGTGCCATTTCCATTCATAAAGGTTCTGAATGTGGAATCGCAGAATTCCACATTCCATACGGTTAAGTCGGTATCCTCATGGACATGCCTATAAATATCTGTAAAACTGTACTGTACTGTACTGTACTGTACTGTACTGTAAAACTGTACTGTAAAACTGTACTGTAAAACTGTACTGTACTGTACTGTACTGTACTGTAAAACTGTACTTTACTGTACTGTACTGTACTGTACTGTACTGTACTGTACTGTACTGTACTGTACTGTACTGTACTGTACTGTTCTGTACTGGTGTCCTCTAGATTATAGGCTTGGGACACCGCTAATGTCACACGCCATTGTGAACTTGATTGTGTGCCTTCAAATGGCTTGGGGAGGAAGCAGTATAGCGGTATGTGCACGATGGGCAGCTGAGTAACTGCGTTGGCTGCTTTTTGGACTGAACTCTGCCATACTGCATCATCATCTGCAATACTGCAGCATGTCTACGGTGTATAATATTCAGGTCCATGTTGCTTGGTGAAGCGTGCGTGAAAAAGATTGGAACAAATTTGGCAAGTAAGGTAGACAAGATATAGACACCATAGATATAGGTGCGAAACTGGTAGCTAGTAGCTACTACTCGGAGCGACTACTCGCCTCGTCAGGGCCGGGCCGAAACCAGCTAACAGCGATGCAGTACCCGGGCTTGGCCGAAACCAGAGGCCGAAACCAGTCAGGGCTTACACAGGGTTCGGGATCGATCTTGAGTTCGGACTAAACATGACCAGGACCAACGACAGCACTCTCCTACTACCGACTGTCACCCACTCACGATGCAGCTCTCTCGCACTAGCGTTACCAGCAGGGCGTTCAAGGCCCAGCAGCCCAGGAGCAGAATCGTAGTCTCCTGCTCGGCCAAGGATGCGTCCAAGGGCGTGGCCAGGCGCGAGGCTCTACTTGCCGCAGGTAGCTTACTTCACATCTCTGGACCTGATCATACTGTGCATCGCGATCGTGAACACATCGTTGCACACGATGCGCATCAGCTGGTTGATGCTTCAGACTAGCATCTAATGCCAGCATCGGGGTTGCGATGCCTATCGAGGGTTCCAGGTCACACTGACGTCCATTACGTGCCCAGCATGTCGATTCGGATGCTGCTGAGCGGATGACTCGAGACCTGTGTGCGTGGTGATTGATGCACGGCATGAAAACGATTTTGCGACGCATCGAACGGAACCCACGCCTTTCATCAGACTATCAGCCATATCGCGTGTGCCCGTCCGCCTTTCACCGATTGATTGCATTTAATGCATGCGCCATCCGTCCATAGACCACACAGTAGGCCGATCTACGCAGAACATTTTTTCCAGCTCGGGACTCGGATCTCCAGATCTTCTGGTACCGTATTCACCAGCCAGGAACTTCAGCAGCTGCAGCTATTTACCTGCCCTGTCTGACTGCCTTCATATTTAATCCATCTCAAAACAGGGTATATGCATTTAGTGCCCGCAGATGGGTATTGCGCTCATGAGTATTTCACTCGCAGACAGCCAAACATATCTCAATGAGCCACCAAGCTACCAGCTGCAGCTTCTAGGCAGCTCCCCTGACTGGCTGTTAAGCCAAAGCAAACGCAACCTGGTGCATCTGGAAGCTGCTAGAATTAGCTGTCAATAACTGTTGACATCTTGGGACTTAGCCCAGTGGCTGGCTCAGCGAGCTGCCTAAAAGCTGCTGCTGGTAGCTGAAAAGAAAGCTAATTTACACAGGCATCTAAATTAACTCTGTCCACACCCTATATCTATTTAGATCTATAACCATCCATATAATTGTATCCAAATCCATATCTACATTTACATCTGTCTCTTATGACATATATATTAATATGTGCGACGAAATACGTATCTACATTTACATCTGTGTCTAAATACAGAACTACATTTATATCTGTGTCTAAATACGTATCTACTTGTATATCTGTGCCTTAATCCATATCTAGATTTATAACTGTATCCAAATCCAAATCCACATATATATTGATGTCTAAATCCACATCCATATCTTTATCTTTATCTAAATATACCTACATCTATATCAAAAAAATGTATATCTATGCGACAAGGTAAGATGACTGCAACACAATTCGGCAAAACCGACTCCTTCACCTACTACACCAATACCCACACCTATAACTACACCCACACTAGCAACTACAACTTCAACTACACCTACACCTATACCCACAACTACACATACCACACCTACACCTATACCCGCACCTACATCTACACCCGCAACCACACCAACACCCACACCAGCACCCGCACCTGGACCTAAACCCACACCTACACCTATACCCACACCTACACCTACCAAATCTGCACCTATTCCCGTACCTACACCCACACCTACTATACCTACACCTCCACCTACAGCTATACCCACACCTGCACCTGCAACTACACCTATACCTACCCCTACAACTATACCCACACCTACACCTTAACCCACCCCTACACCTATACCTACACCTACACCCACACCTACACCTGCACCCGCACCTATACCCACACCTACACCTATACCTACACCTACACCCACACCTACACCTACACCCACACCTACACCCACATCTACACCTATACCTACACCCACACCTTCACCTGCACCCGCACCTTCACCTGCACCCGCACCTATACCTACTCCTACACCCACACCTACACCTACACCCACACCTACACCTACACCTTTACCTGCACCCGCACCTATACCCACACTTACACCTATACCTACACCTACACCCACACCTACACCTACACCTACACCCACACCTACACCTACACCCACACCTACACCCACACCTACACCCACACCTATACTTACCCCTACAACAATAGCCACCCCTACACCTTAACCCACCCCTACACCTATACCTACACCTACACCCACACCTACACCTGCACCCGCACCTATACACACACCTACACCTATACCTACACCTACACCCACACCTACACCTGCACCCACACCTACACCCACACCTATACTTACCCCTACAACTATACCCACCCCTACACCTTAACCCACCCCTACACCTATACCTACACCTACACCCACACCTACACCTGCACCCGCACCTATACCCACACCTACACCTACACCTATACCTACACCTACACCCACACCTACACCTGCACCCACACCTACACCTGCACCCGCACCTATACCCACCCATACACCTATACCTACACCTACACCCACACCTACACCTACACCCACACCTACACCCACACCTACACCTACACCTATACACACAACTAAACCAAAACCCACACCTACACCCACACCTACACCTGCAGGTGGGTTTCTGCTGGTCTCTCAGCTGTCCATGCCCCAGCAGGCATCTGCTGAGAAGCTGAGGACCGTCATGATTCCTGTGAGCAGTCTGAGCAGCTTCCAGAGGGCTGATATACTGGATGACTTCAGGTTGAAGGCGGAGGCCATCATCAAGTCGGTATGTGCGAGGGTGTTGTTTTTATTTGGGGCATTATTTTAATTTGGGACGTTGCTCTGATTTGGGGCCGTTTTTTATTTGGGGCAGTATGTAATCCATGGGGAGATCATCGTCAAGGCGATGCGGTCCAGGGCGTTATATATATATATGGGGCATTTTTGATTATTATTTGTGGCATTTTTCATATTTGTGGCAGTATTTGTATCTGGGGCTGTACGTAATCCAGGCAGAGCGTACCAGGGCGTTGTTTTTATTTGGGGCAGTTTTTGTATCTAGGGCTGCATGTTATCCAGGGGGAGGCCATCGTCAAGGTGGTGCGTGTCAGGGTGTTGTTTTAATTTTAGGCAGTATTTTTATTTGGGGCAGTATGTAATCCAAGGGGTAGTCATCGTCAAGGCGATGCGGTCCAGGGCGTTATATTTATATGGGGCATTTTTGATTATTATCTGTGGCATTTTTCATATTTGTGGCAGTATTTGTATCTGGGGCTGTATGCAATCCAGGCAGAGCGGACCAGGGCGTTGTTTTAATTTGGGGCATTTTAAATTATAATTTGGGCAATTTTTTATTTTTGAGGCAGGTTACAGGCATTATTTTTATTTGGCGCTGTATGTAATTCAAGGGGTGCGTATCTGGCCATTGTAATTATTTGGTACTGTGTGTGGTCAATGGGAAGCACACCAGGGAATCGTTTTGCATGGTACTGTCAGTTTTATTTTTCAAATCTGAAAGTTTTTTCAAGCTTAATGGTTTTAGGCCTCACCCAGGGACAGGGGTTTAGGGCTTTTTAGGGCCATTTAGGGGGTGGGGTGGGGTGGGGTGGGGAGACTTTTTTGTTTTCATTTTACAGCGATAATATTACCAAAACGGGGTCAAAACTAGCGATCGCTATATATAGCAGAAAAAAACCTGCGTACTGTGTGTGGTCAAGAGGAACTGGTAAAATAACCACGGGGAAAAGGAGCTGCCCAGAAGCTGCTATGTGAAGCTAAAAATATAAACAATGGAGGTGCGAACCTGGGTATTGTTTTTGAGGGATGCTGTGTGTGGTCAAGGGGTGAGCATCAGAGCATTGTGTTTTCATGGGACCCTATATGATAATTTCTTTTGATGTGTGTTTGTGTGTGGGTGGGTGTGGGTGTGGGTGTTAGGGTGGGTTGGTGTTCGTGTGTGGGTGTGGGTGTGTCTGGGGGGGAGGGCTGCGTGCTGTCTAGAGGTCGAGAACGGCGATAGTTTTTCTTTTTCGCTACGAGCAGCAGCATCTAGGAAGCTTCCCTGACTAGCTAGTTAGCAAAAACTGATGCAACCAAGTACACCTTGAAGCTGGTACAATCTGCTGTCCATACGTGCTTAACTATTTGGGTGCATCACAGTGGCTGGCTTGGGGAGCTGCCTAGAAGCTGCTGAACTATTTGGGTGCTTCACAGTGGCTGGCTTGGGGAGCTGCTTAGAAGCTGCTGAACTATTTGGGTGCATCACAGTGGCTGGCTGGGGGAGCTGCCTAGAAGCTGCTGATAAATCCGAAAAGAAAAGCCCTGACCTGGATCAAGGGATGAGTGAATGATATATTTATATGAGTGTATCAGGTATCTGAATTGTATGTTTCAACTAGAGTATCAGCTCAGTGAGGTAGGGAGGCTCTAGGCTAACGATTATAGAACGATAGCTGAGGGTTGGAACTTGAAAACACACACAAACATTCACAAACACACACACAAACCATGCACGCGCACACACAAACCATGCAAACACACACACACACACACACACACACACACACACACACACACACACACACACACACACACACACACACAACCACACACACACACACAACCACGCATACACACACACACACACACACACACACACACACACACACACACACACACACAAAATTCACGAACGCACACACACACACACACACACACAAACCACAAACACAAACCGCGCTCACACAAGTTTGCTCATGACCATATGCAGATGCTGACCAAGGATGATGCTGCTGATGCTGTCCGTCTGGCCGTTCGCCAGGCTGGAACCTACGATGCCGAGACCAAGACCGGTGGATTCAATGCCTCCATCATCTTGAAGTAAGTCATACATTTCTTGAATTGATTCAAGTTCTAAGAGCGTGTCGCAAGCGACATGGAGAAACACTTTAGCAGTCACGGCTTGGGAAGGGGGCAGAGGGCAAGGCAACTTTACAGTACATTTGCAGTTAATCGGTAGGATGCAAAGATGTTGGGTCGGATGGCATGTGTGCGTGGGTGGGGTGCATGACTGCATGGGTGGGTGGGTGGGTGGGTGGGTGAGACCAAGACCGGTGGATTCAATGCTTCTATCATCCTGAATTAAGTCATTTACGTCATTTCTTGGATACAACAACTTACACGCACACAGACTAAAAAACGAGCACACACGCGGACACTCGCACTAAGGAGCACAAACAAACAATCAAACGAACAAATGCACTCTCACACACATATGCACACACACTGCTTGCTCATAGGCTCATTGTTCAACCCTTTGAGGTGCAATATATGTACAGCCACTGAGGCATGGGGGGAGAATGACTGCAAATTCAAAGGCACTCTCACACACAAACTCACACATACGCACACACACACTGAGGCATGGGGGGAGGATGACTGCAAATGCAAAGGCACTCTCACACACATACCCCCACACATAACCACACAGTTACACACACACATACACACTGAGGCATGGGGGGAGGATGGCTGCATATGCACCAAAAAGAAAACCAACTGACACCAACTGTCCAAGACCAACTGACACCAACTGGCTAAGACCAACTGACGCCAACTGACCAACTGACACCAACTGGTTAAGACCAACTGACACCAACTGACACCAACCGAACAACTGACTAAGACCAACTGACACCAACTGACACCAAATGGCACCACCGAGTGGCATCAACTGACACCAGCTGACATAAGTTGACTCCAACTAATGCAAGCTCTCCCATCTGACACCAACTAACACCAACTGACACCAACTGACACCAAATGGCACCATCAACTGAGACCAACTGACATAAGTAGACTCAAACTAACACAAACTCTCCCATCTGACACTAACTGACACCATGTGACAGGAACTGACACCAAATGGCACCATCAACTGACACCAACTGACTTAAGTAGACTCCAACTAACACAAGCTCTCCCATCTGACACCAACTGACACCAACTGACACCACCGAATGGCATCAACTGACACCAACTGAAACCACCGAGTGGCATCAACTGACACCAACTGAAACCACCGAGTGGCATCAACTGACACCAACTGGCATAAGTAGACTCCAGCTAACACAAGCTCTCCCTTCTGACATCAACTGACACCAACTGACACCACCGGACAGCACCAACTGACACCAACTGATATAAATAGACTCCTTTTGACATGCGCCCACCGTTCTGGTACCCAGTGCTGATGAGCTGGCCCGTCCCGAGAACGCGCCTATCCGCCCCTTTGTGGAGAAGCTAAAGAAGGTTAAGGCGGCCATCGACGAGAAGTGTGCATCTATCGGTGCCCCCCCCATCAGCTACTCAGACACCCTGGTGCTGGCTGTGAAGCTGACCTGCCGGGACAAGTGGACCACCATCAAGAGTGAGGTGAGATCAAACATAACAAGTCTAAATAACTGGCCACTCTTAAAGAGTGAGGTGAGATCAAACATAACAAGTCCTATGCAGCGTCGCTAGCGACACGGAAAATTGGCGGAGTGTGTTGGCAACGGAACGACAGGTGGCAACGATGAAGCTGACTGATTCCAGTTAGCTATGAGACAGTTGGCTGACGTGGCAGGCTTCTTTTTTTCGGTATGTCCCGGTCGCAGTCGGTTGGATGGTCGGATAACCTGCCGGAATAAGCAGACCACCATCAAGAGTGAGGTGAGATCAAACTTAACAAGTCATATGCAGCGTCGCAAGCGACTCGGAAAATTGGCAAACCATGTTGGGAACGGAACGACAGGTGGCAACGATGGAGCTGACCGAAGCCAGTTAGTTATGAGGCAGTTGGCAGAAGTGTCAGGCTTCATATTTTCGGTCGGTCGGTCGGTCGGTCGGTCGGATGGTCGGATAAACCTGCAGGGATAAGTGGACCACCATCAAGAGTGAGGTGAGATCCGACTGTAAAAGTATACCCTTTCTGGCCACTCTTAAAGAGTGAGGTGAGAACCGACAGAAAAAGTAAACCCTTTCTGGGCACTCTTTAAGAGTGAGGTGAGGTCCAATGTATAAGTACACAGTGTCTGGCGTTTTTTTGCCGCTCACCGTCTTACTCTTACAAGCACCAGGGTACTACATTTTGTCAAACTGGTCAGCGCTTAAAGAGCATAACGTCAAATTGGTCAGCGCTTGAAGCGCATGAACGTCGAATTGGTCAGCGCTTAAAGCGCATAAACGTCAAATTGGTCAGCGCTTAAAGCACATAAACGTCAAATTGGTCAGCGCTTAAAGTGCATACACGTCAAATTGGTCAGCGCTTTCTAGTGCAATAAGCGCAAAAACTGCGCGCTGCGCCCACAGGGGATTGAAAAAACTGTGCGAAACCCTCAGTGGGGGCTCAAAAAAGGCAGCGTGTAAACGTGCTGCCGCGCGCACTTTGTAGTACTCTTAGAAGCACCCCTCCTTTGGTACCTGAACTTGAACTTGGTTACGTAACTTCCGCCAGCAATTTGGCTGCACACCGACTTTGGCAGTAACCAAAAATATAAATTACTAGGAAAATGTAAACGCAAAAAAAAACTTTTTAAAAATACGTCCTTACTGGCCATCCTTAAAGAGTCACTCTTAGACACAGCCAAGAGTGATGCGAGATCTAATATAACAAGTAAGCAGCGTCGCAAGCGAAGCTACAAATTGGCGGAGAGTGATCGCGACAGAGCGACAGATGGCAACGGAAGCGAGTTAGTTACGAGACCGTTGGCTGATGGGTCAGGCTTTGTCTAGGTCAGATAGATTGTCGGACAGACAGATGGGTAACCGTAGGGGCTCCTGCCCCCTTGAAGAGAGGGCTCCGCCAAAAACTCATTACTCCAGTTAAAAAGTTAAAAAGAAAGTAAATCATTTCATGTTCTAATAGGCAAACCCTTTCTGGCCGCCCTTAAAGAGTCGCTTTTAGAGGCACCTGGCATAATCCCCTTTTTAGAAAGCAGACACGGATTGACTATTTGAACGGAGAAATGACCGTCCGCATTGGTAAACCCAGTCAGTCACCATGATTCATGCATTGGTGAGATATCAAGTTCAGTGAATATCCCCTACCCCCCTCTCTACCCTCTACCCGACTGCCCCCCTCTCTATCCCCTTATCTCCCCTACCTGCCTATCTCATCCCTACCGCCTATCCCCACCCCCGTACCCCCTCCCTTCCCCACTATCCCCCCCCCTACGCGCCTACCCCCTCCCTACCCCCTATCACCCCCCTACCTGCCTACCCCCTGCATATCCCCTATCACCCCCTACCCCCTATCCGCCTACCCCCTCCCTACCCCCCTACCCCTATCCCCCCCCATTTCCCCCCCTACCCCCTCCCTTCCCCCCTATCCCCCCCCTACCCGCCTACCCCCTCCCTACCCCCCATCGCCCACCCTTCCCCCTATTCCCATCAACACCCTCCACACCCCCAAGACCCCCAGCCCCCTGAACACCCAAAATACCCTCCGCCCCCTCAGCCCCCCCAGCCCCATCAACACCCTACCTAGCACAGCAGTGCTTCTAGCAGCCTTTGAGGCCCCTCAAAAAAAGTAACCCTATAAGGCTCTAACGTAGCATCCCCAGAATAACAAGGTACGTAATTTAATTTAATTCAGCACTTTTGCTACTACCTTGAACAACAGCGTAACTCCCACTGTCCCACTGTCCAACTCTCGCAATGTCACTCCACTGTCTCACCCTCACTCCACGGTCCAACTCTTGCACTGTCACTCCACAGTCCCACTGTCCAACTGTCACTTGTCGCTTCACTGTCGCACTTGTCCTAGCACTGTCCAACTGTCCAACTATCGCACTGTCCCACCACTGTCCAACTGTCACTTGTCGCTTCACTGTCGCACTTGTCCTAGCACTGTCCAACTGTCCAACTATCGCACTGTCCCACCACTGTCCAACTGTCACTTGTCGCTTCACTGTCGCACTTGTCCTAGCACTGTCCAACTGTCCAACTATCACACTGTCCCACCACTGTCCAACTGTCACTTGTCGCTTCACTGTGGCACTTGTCCTAGCACTGTCCAACTGTCCAACTATCGCACTGTCCCACCACTGTCCAACTGTCACTTGTCGCTTCACTGTCGCACTTGTCCTAGCACTGTCCAACTGTCCAACTATCGCACTGTCCCACCACTGTCCACTGTCACTTGTCGCTTCACTGTCGCACTTGTCCTAGCACTGTCCAACTGTCCAACTATCGCACTGTCCCACCACTGTCCAACTGTCACTTGTCGCTTCACTGTCGCACTTGTCCTAGCACTGTCCCACTGTCCAACTATCCCACTGTCCAACTGTCCCACTGTACAACTCTCGCGCTGTCACTCCACTGTCCGACTCTCGCACTATCACTCCAATATCCAACTCTAGCACTGTCACTCCACTGTCCAAATCTCGCACTGCCACTCTACTGTCGCAGTGTCACTCCACTATCCAACTTTCGCACTGTCCCACCACTATTGCAGCAAAATGGTCTTGCAGCAGACCAAGCTCTCTCGTTCAGTGCCCCCTGGCCCGTCGTCCTGGGTCGCGTTGATAGCAGCGAGACCACTTCCAAGTCTCTCCCTGCTGATGATGCACCTGTTGCGGACATTAAGGTACTATATTGTGTATATATATATTTGTATAATATTACAAAAACATACCATATGTGTCCAAGCTATACTACAGTAGGTATGTTACAACTGGGGTTGGTCGAACCAACGACAAAGCCCATCAGCCATCTGCACTGAGCTTTCCTTTCAGCAGTACTTATGTCATCACCTGCTGGCATGGTGGTTGGCCTCAGTGCCATTGAACGGGCTGGCCCCCTCAACCTCACGCCTCATCAAAATGCGTACCATTTACTTATGTTATCACCGAACACGAATGTGGGGACACTGGGACATTTACATAAATCTGGGGGTTGGGGAGGTGGACAGGGCAATTCCCTCGCAAGTCCCTTGCACTGTCCATTCCTCCACCCCCCTAAGTCCTTGATTATACACCTACATTACAACTTAAACTTGGTGACATGGCTCCAGCCAGTAACTTGGCTTTTCGCCAAATATGGGGAAGGAGGGGCAGGGGGGTGGGAGGAGCTAGGGGGGTGGGAAGGACAGGGCAAGTCCCTTGCCCTGTCGACCTTTCCAACCCCCACAGTCTTTCATTATACATACAACTTGAACTTGGTGACATGGCTCCAGCCAGTAATTTGGCTGCTCGCCAAATCTAGAGTGGGAGGGGCAGGGATGTGGGAGGAGCTGGACGGTGGGAAGGACAGAGTAGGTCCAGATATCCATTTTTGAACCTTGAAACTCCAGATTTGAATTTTGAATTGTATAGAATGGTCTCTCAAGTGAAGGCCAGTCTCTGGTATATAGATACGCAGTGCATAAAGCTATAAGCCCATATATGCCATAGTGAATACGGCACATACACAGTGCAACAGCTGTCTCTGTCTCTCTCTCACCTAGCAGACCCAATCCAGTTATACAAGGGCAAGTCCCACAGTCCTTCACTCCACTTATAACTTGAACTTGGTGACATGGCTCCAGCCAGTTATTTGGTTGCTCCGCCATCTTCCACTAAGATTCACCCATCCTTTGGTTCATCATGATTTATCAGAGGTGGAAATAGAAAGGTCTGCATTGATTGCTGGGGGGGTGGGGATGGGGCGGAGGGGGGGCGGATGGGGTGGGGATGGGGCGGATGGGGCGGAGGGGGGAGAAATGTGAATTTGGTGTGGTACTGTAATTGTACTGTACTGTACTGTACTGTACTAGCACTGTTCTGGGCCACAGTCTTTGGTGCCTCGGCTGATGTAGGAGGTGGGTGGGGTGGGTGGGTGTTTGGGGGTGGGGTGGGGTGGGGGGGTATGTGTGTGTGTGGGTGTGTGTGGGGGTGGGGTAACTGGTAACGTACCACTACCATGTGCAGTACACATGTAGCTTGATAAAAATCCACGGCCTTCTAACCTCTGCAGAGCGCCCTGGCGAGCCTGGGTAAAGCTGACCCAAGCCCTTTTGCCCCTAAGCCTCCTTTCTGGTAGGTCTTCAACGTTTTTTGTTGTTGTTGTTTATGTGTGTATGTGAATCCTTAACACCCATGTGTGTGTGTGCCTGTGTCAGTGAGCAGGGCTGTGTATAATGGCCCGTAATCAACAAAATTATATACGCGTTCGGTTTCCTGACCATTGATGACGGTTACAGTGATAACAGTTGACAAAATTACATGATTAAATTAAATAATTAAATGAAATGATTAAATTAAATCGAATCAAATATAATTTAATATAGTCAAATTAAATTCCATCTGATTTATTTAACGATGATGACGAAGATTATAATGAAAATTAAAATATGTAATGATTATATTAGCGTTGATGCTAATAGTGGTAATGCTATAGCCTCATGATGATAATGAATCAACGATGCTAATGAAATAATGAATGCTGCTTTTGATGATGATGATGATGATGATGATTAAACTATATATATGAGCTCTACTAAGAAGAGAAAATTTGAAGTTTGATATATTTGGCAGTCTCCTAGGCTCCCACCATAAGTCCATACCCCCATACACTACAAATAAGTTTATTTATTGAATTGCATCATTGGTGTGTGTTGCTCTGGGAACAACTTTGTCGATGAAACTATCTTTATAATAACGTGAATGGTTGGTGAGATACAACAAGAGCGTAACAAATGGATAATCAACCGGAAGCATCTCTAGACACCGTAATCAACCGTAACCGTACTCAAAACTGTAATTCACGAAAACGTACCGGTAATACACAACACTGTCAGTGAGTGCAACTGGGTGACTAGGTATTTAAAAAAAACGCATGGAGGGGCGTGGTGCTAAGGGGATTCTCCCGTCAATAAGTGAGTGTGACTGCGTTTGTGTATGCCCACTTGCATGTGTGCTATGTGCGTGTGGGTCTGTGTGCATGCTGTGGTATGCTGGCGGTGTGTGAGAGATGCTATTTGTGTGGCCAACTGGTGGAAGTCCTGGCAGGAACAGCGGGTCACTGTTAATGCTTGCGTGTCATATTTCAGGCTCTGGCTTTTGGGATGATAACCTGTGTGGGAGGGGGGGTATCCAGTTTAGCTTAAGTCAAATTTTCCCCGCCCCGCCACGAGCCTGACCGCAATCACTACTGGTCATTTTTCACTCCTGATCATTTTTCTGGTCACTCCTGGTCATTTTTCAGAAAAGTCAAATTTTCCCGCCCTGCCCCGTGCCCGACCGCTATCACTCCTGGTCATTTTTTGAACCATGTGATAGCCACCCGAATAGACAAGACAAAAATAAGTAAAAGTGGGGCTCGGGTATTTGGGTGAGACTGTGATGTAACACCAGTCTAGCTCAAGTCTGTTGATTCAATGCAATTCATTCCAGGTCAGATGCAATTCGGTGCGATTCAATTCAATGGAGATCCCCCCACCCTCACCCCCACCCCCCCTGACACACATGCCGCCGCCGCCGCCGCCGCTGCCCACCTTCCTGCCCTTTCTGATCATAGCTTTTCTTTTCGGCTATGGCCATCAGCTTCCAGGCAGCTCCCGTGACTGGCTATTCAGCCAAACCTACCTGAAGCTGGTGCACCATGAAGCTGCACAATCATATGTCTAGCACTGCTGAAATATTTAGGTGCTGCACAGTGGCTGGCTCAGGAGCTGCCTCGAAGCTGCTGAGAAAAGCCGAAGATAAAATCCCTAATTCTGATTTGCTCCATGCAGGGACAAGCCCGCCTATTTGGTTTGGTGCGGTGGTGCCAAGGATGAGGCTGGCGAGGAGGCCCGCTTCGTTGCTGCCGACCCTGCTTTCGCTTCTATTAAGAAGTCCTATGATGTTAGCCGAGCTACTGTCACCCGCACCAGTAGGTGTCTACTGTTCTGTAGCACTCCTCATAGACTGCTTATTGAGTATTGACTCATGTCGTGGTCTTAGTTATACCATACCACCAAACAATGGACATCATTGCTGATGTTCATCGTCTGGTGGTATGGTATAACTACTACCACGACAACTCACTATTCCCCGAGACTATTTGATCACTCACTTCTAGGGAACGGCAACTAATATTAGTGTTTGAAAAACTTATATTAACTAATATTATTATAGTGTCACAATAATATTAGTTTTTTAAATTAATTAAAAATTCTGGAGACGGCACGTCCGACTAATATGATTTAATATTATTTACTCTTATAAATTCGCTAATATTATAAAACACAGCCGACCCCTACTTACTTGAAGTATTCCGCATGGGCTGCTGGACCACTCACTCCTCCACACTGACTGCTCGCTAACTCAATATTCCTTGTTGATCGCTTCGTCGCACAATACGACTATCACTCATTCAATGCTTGTTCACTCATTACCGTTTTCCCTCATTCTTGTTCCTCGTGTGTGATTCGTTCACTCACAACTCCACCTTGACTTGTTTACTCACTATTCCTCATCCTATGTTTTGTTCACTCACTATTAGGGCCCGCACATCATATGATGTTGACCAAAGGCGAGTAGGACATCCTACAAATTGCATCATATGATATTGTACATAAATGGTAACTTAGCCTCGCCAGACTGCCGGCATGATATTATATTGCCGTCTCCTACTCAGTATTCCTCATCGACTGCTTGCAGACTATGAGGTGGACTTCATCAATTTCATCACAAGGGCTTTCAACCTGGGCACCAAGATTGATTCAACCGTCTACCTTTACCCAGTGAGTGTCTTGTTTATAGTAACCTATTTCCCGTTTGTGCTGCCAATGCATTTGTTTATACTTAATTGTGATGCATTAACATTTGTCTGTTTGTAAATGTTATTTGTTGACATCTTGGTTAAGGACGCAGCTTCCTGCGTTGCGGACGCATGTTGAAGGGTATGTTGCGTTGCACAGGCAGATTCTAGAGGGTCTGTTGCATTTTTGAAACATGCTGCGTCTCGAGAAGCAGAATTGGGGGTCCCCCTGAACAACCCTGGTTGACATGCGTCTACACACTGTTTGCATTTCACTGTGTTCAAGTGCACTTTTGTATAGTTGACTACTCATAAACGCCATATAGTATGGCAACTTCTCAACGAATAACAAGGCACCTTCTTCATTCACTTCCTATTACCTACGTGTGTGTGTGTGTGTGTGTGCGTGTGCATGTGCAAGCATTTCAGTGACCTCTTCGGCCCTACAGGATCATCACCTTCCAACCAGTAACCTTGTCCCCTTTCCACGCCCACGCTAATGCAGATCGAGATCAGGTCCATTTAAATGCCAGCCTGTCATGCCCTGAGGACAGCCATGTAAGCCAATGCAAGCCTGTCGAGCCCTGATGACAGCCCTGTATGCCAATGCCAGCCTGTCATGCCCTGAGGACAGCCATATAAGCCAATGCCAGCAGAAACGCTGGAGCAAGGATCGATGCACACCTCTCTCTTTTTTGTGTGACCCATTCTTCCTCGGATCTTGTCTGGAGACGACGTTTGATTTTTGTATAACTTCTCGTATATGATATAATTTGTAAATATTGTGTGATTGCACTTAGTACTCGAGAGTATGGCGCAGCAGTGTTGGTGGCTTGGTGCTACACATCGTTACTGGATTGGACTGTTACATCGTTTTCCACACTGCAAATTTGGGGGCTCCTCGGCACCCCTAAAGCACCCTTCCCACCCAGAATGCACCATTGTAAATCCAAGGAAGAGCCTGTAAACATAATCGTAAGGCAATAGTTATGCGCATAGGACGCAGGCTCGAGCATGTAAGCAGGAAAGGTCTGCGATTTTGCAATATCGATTGTAAAATGATCGCGTGTGGCATCAGAATGCACCCTTGTAAAGCCAACTAACTTGAACTTGAAACTTGGAATTGGTTACATAGATCCAGCCAGAGAGCCAGCAATTTGGCTGGTCGCCGTCTTCGGCAGTACAAACAGTTTAACCAAGAAAATGTAAACGCGAACAAATCACTTCCTCCCTTTTATTTCTTCTTCTGAACTGTTCTAACCGATACAAAACTAAACTTGAACTTGAACTTGGTTACGGTACATATAAAATATCAAAACGATCAAATAATACACAACAAAATAACTTATCATACCCTGTCATGCGCCTCATGCCTGTCAAATAAGTAGGGAACGTTTAATCATATGATGTTGACCAAAGACGAGTATGATATCATATGATATCATACACAAATCATATGATTTAACATCGTATGATTTGATGCCCAAGCCAAAGTTACCTAGTCAGACCGGCGGCATCATATGATATCACATTGCCGATCCCAACAAATAAGACGATCCAATCTCTCCATACATTAATGGATGAACAGATGAAGCTTCGTTCGACCTTCTTCTGGATTGCACAACTTTTACATTGGACTTGCACTTCGGTACATAGCTCCAGCCAGCGATTTGGCTGCTCGCCGTCTTCGGCAGAAGCTGCTGAATGGTAAGGAGGGCTGGGAATGCTTGCAGAAGATGATAGAGAAATAGTAGGGGGCCCTGGCGGGTCCCCTGGAGGTCGGCCCCGGGGGTGGTGTAATGTTCGTCAAGCAGCAGTGGCAGCCTCCTTGGTGATGGATGCACAAGCAGTTGCTTACTGATCCGTTCAATTTAATATTGGGGGGGTCAAGAGTCAATGTAGCATGGCATGGCATTATTATTCAACTTGGTGCCCTGTCAGGCTTATGAACTTAATAGCTCACTGACTTCCCGAAGTTCTATGGAGGCAGGTGCAGCAACTCCCGAGGCTACAGTTGCTACTTCGCAACCTGCAGGAACTAGTGCCAACGAGCAGATTTCCTTGTCAAGCACAATGCGCTGATGCAATGAGCTACGAGAGTTTCGAAGAAGCGAATTCTTCAAGGGGAAATCGTATATGTGCTCCAGGTCCCTAGACTGAGTCCACAGGACAGGAGGGAAACGACAAATGAAAACGCCGCGTCCACAGTCCGCAACCCTGAGATACGTACGCGAAAAAGTGCCCTCAGAGGTAATCCGCCCCCGACGGGAATCGAACACGAGTCGGAAAGAGTTCAGGCCAGTCAGATTTACCGGCAATTTTGACCGGCGTTCTTAGGAAATTTAAGATTTGACGATTTGAAGATGTGAAGTTGTGACGATATCGCGTAACTATCGCATAGGTCTGTTCCCCTTGTAATCTTCTTTTTTGTTAAGGCCGCCTTTTTAGAGCTCTATGCCTATGGCGGTATGGTCCAGACCCGGTGGTTAAGGCTTCGGCCACCGGAGTTCGAGCCCCGCTGCCGGAAGACGGCGGGTGGTTTCTCGAGTCCGACTATAGCGCGGTGTTGTTTCACTGCTAGTACATGAGCCCCTTGTAATCTTTCGTAATCTTTCTATGCTTCTCTCCTTGTTTGTTTGGTGATTTTCCTGTGCCTTTTGTCCTTAACGTCTTCCTGTAGAATCTTGCTTTTAGGCCTCGGCAACTCTCAGCCCTTCTACAATATACACTTAATTCGCTAGTTTCTCTATGCCTTGATAGTTCGCTTTGCTTGTTGTCAAGCCTTTTAATTTGCTCTTTCGCACGCTTTTTTGGAGGTTACCTCCTGGACCAGGTTCCGAGGGGTATGTTGCCCAAACCCTCACTGTTATAAAACTGTCCAGCTGCCTCGGCGCTGTTCAGTCTGGGCATTGATTTTTGCTGAGTATGTAACAATTTCCTCTCTCTCAACTAGCCGATTGGCCATGCAGTTATGTAAGTCGATTGATGCACTGGTGGGAGACCATACACCGGTATGAGACAGCTCCCCCTGGGTATGATATATGTAAGCGAGTCGAATGATGACTAGGTGAGGAGGAGGAGGAGGAGGTGGTCAGAAGAGAGACCATGTGCGAGGTGGTAGGTCAGGGGGAAAAGCCAGGGCACGGCACGTTCCGGAAACCCCAGGTGAGGGCAGGGAACCCCCGAGCTATGACGAGGTCACCTACGCGCAGTGCGCATCGATCTCATCAATCAAAACTTGAACTTGGTTACATGGATGCAGCCGGCAATTCGGCTGCTCGCCGTTAATCAATCTAACCGCGCACATAAATGTTATACGAGCCCCTTATGCGTAAAATGGATCCAACAATCCTGTCGATATCGAGTTTTCTCACTGATCGTGCTGGTCCCAAGGGGACCTAAACACAGACTTCGACAAGGAACTTTAGTGCGCGAGGAGCTCCATGGCACGCAATGATCTAAACACGGAATAGTAAGTCATGCTGGTAGCTGCTACCTGCTTGCCACTACTAGAGTGCTAGGAGACGAAGAACCAGTACATGGGAAAAGTTCGAATCTCCGTATGCTGTGGAATTCGTCGTGATGCAGGGCCTAATTTCGCGCCCATTAGGTATATCTGAAGCATGGTGGTGCACTGTCAGGACCTGGTTCGCATAGTTCCTGGGCCTTTTTGGTGCAAGGTTGGTTGGTTTTAGCTTTCCCGTTTTGGTACAAGGTTTGCAGTTGTGGTACTGCCAACCTTGTACAAAAATGGCCCACGAACTATGCGTGACAGGTCTTGACAGTGCACCACCATGCCAGATATACCTTGTGGTAAACGTGCGTATGTATATATATATATATATATATATATATATATGTATATATATATATATATTGATAAACAAATGTTCTAAACAAACCGAGGCGAAAACATCAAAGCATCAAAATCCATGAAATCTTCCCCTCGGGCACTTAAGCCATAATTAGCACGGATCTCACCCACACCTCACCCATTCCTCCGTGTGTGGGCACCGGTGTGTGGGGTGGGTCCACGGAGATCATGCCACGCCAACAACGGCCACACCAACAGTCGTCGGATCTCAACCGAATTCCCCACTCTTTGCGAAATACCCTTGTTTCCGCGAGTACAATACCTTGAATGCGTCCACACAAGTGTTTGGCGTTTCCGCTGACCGTGGTGCTTGCGCACAGATCGAGATCGGAGGCGGCCTGGTGTGCAGAAGACGCGCAGCCAAGATCCGCCAGCGTGGCCACGAACTCCAGAACGTCCAGCCCTAACATGCATTACCTTGCAAATAATCCCTTACATCAACCAGACCTCTGATTGATCTCATTTTTTGTGCATCAAATTCTTAAAAAAATAGCCGATCTACACATACGCATTGCATAACATTCCAGGCACGTTGAATACTGCTTACAAATCATCACCCCTAAGATTGTGGGTGTCTGTGTTTACGTTTTATTTCAGAAAGTCAAGTAAAGTGAAGGAGTTTGCACTCTTTTTGTGTTCACTGTGTGGGAAGGTGAGTTGTTTGGAGGAAATGGTTTTAGAAATGGTGAGTTTTTTGAGTTGTTAGGAAAAGAAGGTGGGGAAAGAACAGTGAGACTGAGGGAGGGGCCATTATATAGGCTGATAGGGAATTAGGGGTGTGGTTTGCACTGGTTAAGACAGCAAGGGGGGGGGGGGGAGGAGGAAAGGAAGGACAGGAAAGGAAAGAAAGGAAAGGAAACGAAAGGAAGGAAAGGAAAGGAAAGGAAGGAAGGAAGAGGAAGGAAAGGAAGGAAGGAAGGAAAGGAAAGGAAAGGAAAGGAAAGGAAAAAAGGAAAGGAAGGAACGGAAAGCAAAGGAAGGAAGTAAAGGAAAGAGCGCGGAAGGGGGGGAAGAAAGGAAACGAAAGAATAAAGGCGGGCCCGAACCAGGAGGAGCCGACGCCATTAAGTTAGAAAAAACCACTTTCAGATTTGAAACAAATATATCCCAGGCTAGTTCGTCAGGTAGCCAGTTGAAAAAAAGGTAACGCCTGGAGGGGCATGGTGTTAAGGGGACCCTCCCGTACGTCACAGCTGGGGAAAGTCACCATGGCAGAAAAATCCCTGTCTACATCATCAGGTAGCCAGTTCGAACTTGGCAGAAGCAAGCCAGCTAGGACTGCCTCACGTTTGACTCAAAGACGCTTTTGGGGTGAACGCAATTAGCCACGTTAGTTTGCCAAGTGCGAAAGTAGTCTAGGCTAGACCCATTTTTGCTGTTTTTGCCAACTTATACTACCGTATTACTGTTGGCTACTTTCGTTCACTGCAAATTTGGGGGTTCTTCGGTTACCTTATATATGGCCTTCGGTAACCTTATATAAGACTGCTGTAGATCCCCCAAATTTTCAGTTAGCCCGCCGAGGTGAAGAAAAGGGTGCTGAAGACTTGCTGAGGACCCCATTAATTAATTTGCAGTGGTTGTGGCTAGTAGAAGCTATTTACATTTTGTTATTTTTATGACACCTGTCATGCAGTTTATCAACAAATAGGTAGCACGCAAAATCAAAACGTTTCCAATCGCATGCACTGTTTCTTTGTAGGCTATGCGTAGCAGCTTCCACCCAGCTCCATTAGCCAGTGACTGAGTCGAGCCCAAAGATTACAGCTGCATTGGAATGCCCGTCCTGCTAGCTTTCAGCCGCGCTAGCCAGCTTTATGTTTGTCCCAAATGTGGCTGAAAGGAGCTGCCTAGAAGCTGCTACAAAAAGAAACCGTGTTCGCATCTATGTATTCCTGTATATATGGTATTGTGTACATCAGGCTGTCGGTTACAGACAAAAAATATCATCGTACTTACGTCACCTTTTATGAGAGAGGGAGAGAGAGAGAGAGAGAGAGAGAGAGAGAGAGAGAGAGAGAGAGAGAGAGAGAGAGAGAGAGAGAGAGAGAGAGAGAGAGAGAGAGAGAGAGAGAGAGACAGAGAGGGAGGGAGGGATGGAGAGGGAGAGAGCAGTATCTGGTTACAACGTAGCAACTATTTAAGTATGACTGACTGAATTAGACACGCATGCTCAATATGATTTGTCTACACAACTGCATAACTTACACACTGCGATGAACCCACAAATTAGCAGTGCTCAATATATAGGAGCTTATACTGCATGTCTCAATGAACATAATGCGTACAGCACATGCAGCCTCCAGGTCGAATTGAGACCAGGTCACAAAATAAATTGATGCATGCACAATCAAAATGTTGTGCAGCATTTGACGGGAGGGGACGCGATGGTGCTCTATATATGTATATATGTACTACGTACCGCACTCGTAAAGAATCACAACTGCCTTTTTTTTGTTGTGTCTTGAATGACACATACATGCAGGCAGCCAGCAATAAATAATTGAAAATGAATCCTAGGATATCCCAGGATGAATAACGAATGACCAAAAATATAGAGACGAAACTGAAAGGTCGTCCACTACTGACCTTGTTCATTCCCAGAACATGCACATTTCCATCCGAACTTCTCCAACCTAGCTAGAAAATCCAAGCCATGGCATGTAACGAAACTAGACCGAGGGGACGTATCAAAAAGACATACACGAGGTGTCAAGATAGACTAGTAGCAGGCTATCCTGCTACATTCTCCTCTCTTTTAATTTTGAAAGGAAGCCTCCTCGATTCCAGGCTCAGAATGACATGTGACAAGGCGCCCATACATGGACTACCCCTGCCCTCCCTGACACACACAAGCACGCACACAAAAACTCACACGCACACCTCGTAACACACACACATATGCAGGACTAGCTCCTATGCCAGGAGGCGCCCTCCCCCAAAACAATAGCACACCAGCCATCACATCAGCCCCTATAATCTTGTGCCACTTGTCTGCCACAGACAGAACGATATATATCCAGCTTCTCAAACCCAGATAGAAATCTCAGAAGTTGCGCTGGGGATAATATGAGAAAGGATAAAGCACTGGATTCGATCATGCGTCACCAGGGCATTCACATTACCAGTACTGAATACCTTTCCATCTAAACCTGCACTTTCTGGGAAATAAGTAGCTATCCTGGCCAACTGCTGCTGCAACATAGGCGTGGCTGTGAACAAACACGTTTCTGCCTACCAGTATACTTGAAGTGTGAAACCAATCAATGGTCACCAATCTGTGGTTGGTTTCACACTTGAAATGTACTGGTAGGCAGACACATACAGGCCAATCAATGTATATTTGAAGTGTTAAACCAATCAATGGTCACCAATCTGTGGTTGGTTTCACACTTGGAATGTACTGGTAGGCAGACACATACAGGCCAATCAATGTATATTTGAAGTGTGATACCAATCAATGGTCACCAATCTGTGGTTGGTTTCACACTTGGAATGTACTGGTAGGCAGACACATACAGGCCAATCAATGTATATTTGAAGTGTGAAACTAATCATTGTCACCAATCAGTGGTTGGTTTCACTCTTGAAATATTGCGATAGGAAGACACATGGAGGCCAATCAATCAATAGATGAGTCAGTCAATCAGTCGATCAACCATTGAATTAATCAACCAATCTTGATTGGACAGTAGTAGATGACAGATATGTTCATTGATTGGCTTATCAGGCGGTCAAGTAGCTCCCAAGCCATGACGACATACATGAGGAGTGTAGATGCTCGGGAGGTAGGCCTACTCCAGGGAGGTAGGCCCCAGCTATTAGAGTTCAATCCGAATATCTAGAGTTTGTCTATAAGAGTACTCTGGAGTAGGCGGTCATGTAGCTCCCAAGAGTTAGGCGGTCAAGTAGTTCCCAAGCCATGACACATAAACATGAGAAGGCGCCCCTACATGGACTACCCCTGCCCTCTCCCACACACATAAGCACACACACCAAAACGTGCGCACTTTCAAAAATACGCACACTTTCAAACATACACACATGTGCAGGACTAGCTCCTACACCACTAGGCGCCCACCCCAAAATACGCACGCCAGCCATCACATCCGCCCTAATCTTGTGCCACTTGTCTGCCACAGACAGGAGAATGGTGGGGCCCTCAGCCACTGGTCCACTCTCCTTCAAGTTTTTGCTGCTCCTACACAACGAGGCTCCCTCCAAAAAACAGACGCACACCAGTCATCACATCCCCCCTAATCTTGTGCCACTTGTCTGCCACAGACAAGAGAATGATGGGGCCCTCAGCCACTGGTCCGGTCTCCTTCAAGCTGTTACTGCTGCCCTTGTCACCGCGGCTAACACAGCTGCTTGTGCTAGCACCGCCCGTGCTGCTGGTGCGGCTATTCTGGCAGAGCGTCTTGCTGCAGGTGCTCCCCCTTGAGCCGCCCTTCATGCAGAGTGCGCAGGCACAGCTGCTCTTGCTGGAGCTCATTTCACTGCCCCAACTGCCCTTGCTGCCCTTGCTGCTCTTGGTGCCCTGGGAGCTCTCTAGAGCACTAAGAGCAACGCTACTGCCACTGCCACCGCCGCTGCTGCTGCGGCCGGAGGTGATGGTGCGCTTGGAGCGCTCGTTGCTGTCATTGTTGCTCCAGTTGACTGGGGCACTGAAGGGTACAGGGAGTTTTGATGAGTGCCGGGTATGACCTCTCCTGTGGGGTGCATACGGTGGCTGTGGTGCAGCCGTAACAGCTGCTGATGCATCCACCATTGTACCTGCTGGTGCATCCACCATAGTACCTGCTGGTGCATCCACCGTTGTACCTGCTGGTGCATCCACCATTGTACCTGCTGGTGCATCCACCATTGTACCTGCTGGTGCATCCACCGTTGGTGCTACCGTGTACCTGGTGCATCCACCGTTGTACCTGCTGGTGCATCCACCGTTGTACCTGCTGGTGCATCCACCGTTGTACCTGCTGGTGCATCCACCGTTGTACCTGCTGGTGCATCCACCGTTGTACCTGCTGGTGCATCCACCATTGTACCTGCTGGTGCATCCACCATTGTACCTGCTGGTGCATCCACCATTGTACCTGCTGGTGCATCCACCGTTGTACCTACTGGTGCATCCACCATTGTACCTGCTGGCGCATCCACCATTGTACCTGCTGGTGCACCCACCGTAGCAGCTGGTGCAACCGCCACTGGTGCAGCTGCTGGTGCAACCGCCATAGTAACTGCTGGTGCAACTGCCATAGGAGCTGCATGTGGAGCTGCACCCATGTACGATGCGGGAGCACTGAAGGATACAGGGAGTGTTGATGAGTGCCGGGTATGACCTCTCCTGTTGGGTGCAGCCGTAGCAGCTGCTAGTGCAACCACCATTGTAACTGCTGGTGCACCCACCGTAGCAGCTGCTGGTGCACCCACCACTAGAGCAGCTGGTGCAACCACCACTGGAGCAGCTACTGGTGCAAGTGCCATAGGAGCTGCTGGTGGAACTGTATCCATGTAAGGCGCGGGATAGGGTGACTGGCCTGTCCCGCTGCCGCAAAAGAGCTGCCGGTTCAACAGCAGGAGCTCCTCCGTTGATGACCGCCGCTGATCCCTGAGCTGCTCCACTGACTCGGCCTTTGCTGCCTTCATCATGGCATCAAAAAATGTGTCGGGTCCGTAGACACGTGGGGAGACAGGGCCTGAAGTGCAATGGTCCTCCTCCTCCGACACCGTAGCAGCAGCTGCTGGTGGGACCACCATAGGAACTGCTGGTTCAACTGCCAAAGGAGCTGCTGGTGCAGCTCCACCCATGCGCGTAGCGGGATTGATTGACTTGGCCTTGTTCATCATGTTCTCAAAGAATAGACACTCCTGGATGAAGCAAGTAGGTAGGCATGTATGAGTGACTGGTGATTGGTGATTGGTGATTGGTGATTGATTGGTGATTATAAGATTATATATACATACATAGACAGATCATCATCATCCTACAGACAGACATCAACTCACACACATGTATGTATGTATAGATAGATAGATGTGTGTGTGAGTTGATGTCTGTCTGTATGTGTGTTTGATATTATACAGGTATTGCACCCACCGCCATATAGGTGCGCTAATGTGGTGTCAGTTGGCGTCAGTTGATATCAGTTGGCATTGCACCCACCGCCATGTAGGTGCGCTAATGTGGTGTCAGTTGGTGTCAGTTGGTGTCAGTTGGTATTGCTCCCACAGCCGTGTAGGTACACCAATTGGTACGCTTTTGTATGGTCAAGGTGTTGGTAGAATGGTTGGTGATATTTATAAAAGTATTCATATGTATATATATGTGCACTGTTTCATTTTTGGGCTACGCGTAGCAGCTTCTAGGCAGCTCCCCCTTCTGGGAGGTGGGAGCCTCCAGGGTCACCACTTTGTCCGGTTATTTGTATGTTTGTATGATCTCGAGCCCACTCTCCGCCAACCATCCTAGTTGCGATGCGTTTAAGACTTATCTTTCAGCTACGAGCAACAGCTTCTAGGCAACTTCCTAAGCCAGCCACTGTCCGGGGTTCACTCAAATATGATAGACATTCTGAAAAGCTGACTGTGCTAGCTTTAGGAGCACTATGTCTTGTTATGTTTGGCCAAATAGCAAGTCAGGAGAGCTGCCTGGAAGCTGTTGCTCGTAGCTGAAAATACGAGCTATGGTCGATCAAGTAAGAAGATGAGTGATCATTCTCTTACACATGCATGTGCAAACATGAGAGTAAGCAAAACCTAAAACAACCTTGAAGCTGACGTTATCAGCTTTCTAGCTCTGCTGAATCCATACATGCATCCATTGGGGCACATACCTCTGAACTGCCCTGCCAACTTTGACCTTCATTTTGTTTGCAGAGGGGGCCACCTCCATCGAAGCTGCTGTTACGCCTGTTATGCCAATGGCACCAGAAGTAGCTTTGAAAGTCCTGAGCACGAGCAGAGGTGAGATATATTGGAAGTATGTTAGCAAGACGAGAAGGGAGCAGGGCAGATAGACTGAAGGATTCTAGAGAGGTGAGGAAGGACCCCTACCCTTTTGTTCGAGGTGAGGAATGGCAGCCCGAAGAGCACGAAAGCCTTGTATCCGGCAGTATTCACGAGCAAAGCGCAGGCAAATCACAAGGAGGATTGGGCGGAATTCAGATTTTATTAACCGCTTTGCTCGCGAATACTGCTTGCGACTCAGTGCAAATTGCCTGCCTCTTCTGTCTCCGCCCTCGCGGCCTGCTGTCAAACTTTCGCGACAGCTGCAACTGCAATGCATGACCGACACTATGACAGTTCTAAGAAACATATGATTGGTTGACTCGTGCAGCTGCAGCTGTCGCCAGGTGTATCCAAAGCGCATATCTGTAACTTAGAACTGTCAGAGTGTCAGTCAAGCATGGTTGGCTCATGCGCTTTGAGAGTTGACTCATGTGCTTTAGAAAGTTGGAGAGCAGGCGGGGAGGGCGAAGACAGAGGAGGCAGACGATTCGCCCCAAGTCGCTAGCAGTATTCGCGAGCGAAGCGCAGTAAAATCACAAGGAGTATCGAGCGGAATTCATATATGAGAATGCACAACTTGCTTGGGGACGTTGGGGGACGTTGGGGAATGGATACAAGGTTTCCGTGCTCTTCGGCTTAGCATCTCACCCTTTTGGGGAATCTTTGGGAACGCCGGGGAACGCTCTTTCTAGGGAACTTTAGGTAAAGCTAGGATAAGGAAAGCTCTGGAAAGCTAGGGAAAGCTAGTAGACGATAGGGATTAGACTCCGTTCGCATAGTAGTGATTAGTCGGGGATGGGGTCAAGTTCGGCTCGCACCACCGACTTGCGATTCAACAAAAGGCAAGGGTTCATTCCTCACCTCTTAATTGGAAGCATCATGTTGGATGTAAGTTCGGGGGAAAGGCGCTCACTGCGCGTGGGAGGGTCGCTTGATGCTTGAGATGGCTGGGCGATGATTAGAGCTCCGTAACTAGAAGAACGAGAAGAGCTTGTTGAACTGGGAGCGAGGTGCAATAGTTTTCTGCAACAGTTAAGTTGGAGAATGATTGAAGAATCAATGCGAGGTAGACTAGACCTGACGCGATGTGCGAGAGGTCGCGGTCACCGCGGGCGAGATTTGCATTTGTGTCGACATGCTTCCGGAAGGTACGTTGCGGTTACGGTGGCTCACCGGTGGCGCACCGGTGTTGCTCCGCAAGCGTCTGTGAGGGAACCCCTCAGCTTGATAGCGAGCGAAAACGCAGTCGTTACCGGATTTCGACACAAAGAGATGACGGGTCTTACTCCTGACCTTTGAAGGTACAGCGTCATTCGGTTTTGCGTACGCATACGCATACGCATACGCGTACGGTTTCGGATGGTGTTTTGGAGGTCGTACGGTTTCGATCGGGTTTCGATCTATCGTAGAAACCGTTCAGTTCTTGGATAACAGCGCAATGACAAAGATGCTCCCCAGTTGCAGTATTATATACTGTATATGCGATACAAAAATTAACTCGTATGCTGATCAGGATAGGGATTGGCGGTCCTGGATTAACTGCAGAAGGTACGCGGAAGGAGAAGATCTCATAGCAGCAGCCTGCTGATCTACTGTCCACATAGTTCATCCCTATCCTGATCAGCAGGCTGTTGCTCTACTCCTTGTGCACGAGCAGATATAATGATGGCACAGCAATTGCCTTGGATTTAATTGCCTTGTATAATTGCCTTGTATAGTAATAATGTATATTACCTTGCATCCTGCCTTGAATATAATTATATATAATAGCAATTGCCTTGGATATAATTGCCTTGAATATGATTATATAAAATATAATATAAAATGTAAAATATATATGAGATATAACAGAGATATAATAAATTAAATATAATATAAAATGCAATATAAAATATAATTATATATGATATAATGGCACCATTAGCACGCACAGCAAGTGCCTTACATATAACGCCCAGTTCTGTTTGCGCTGGTCAGGGTGTGAAGCTCCTGTGTTGGGATCCGTGTGTTGGGCTTCGTGTGTTGGGCTCCAAGTAGCTGCTACACGAAGCCCAGCAGAGCAGTGGAAGCTGCTGATGACAATCGCATCTGTCGTGTATGGTTTGGCAGGGAGAATCAGTAGCACCCAGCAGCATTAGCATCTGATGATTCATCAACAGCAGCAGCTGCACCAGCCGGCGAGTGCTCGCTCCCAATATCGTGTGTGCGTGTGTGCGTGTGTGTGTGTGTGTGTGTGTGTTGGTGTGGGTGGGGGTGTGTGGGTGGGGTGTGTGGGCGGGTGGGTGACTAGGGGGGGGGGGGGGGGGGGGGGGGGGGGGGGGGTAGGGTAGGGTACATGGGTGGCTGGGTGGCTGGGGACTGGGGGGCGTGGGATGTGGTGGCTAGGGTGCTTGGGGTGGGGGGGCTGGGGTACGTGGGGGGGGGGGGGGGGGGGGGGGGGGGGGGGGGGGGGGCGCGCGTGGGGTGCGTGGGGGGGGGGGGGCTGGGGTGCGTGGGGTGGAGGGGTGTGGGTGTGGGGTGGGTGTGGGTGTGTGGGGAGGGGGGGGAGAATGGTATGGTACATGGGTGGCTGGGTGACTAGGGTGCGTGGGGTGGGGGAGCTTTGTACTAGTGGATGCATGCGGGGTTCAAATTATCATGGATATGGGAGGGGTAGCAACATGTCTATGGGGGGTATATATGCATGTGCATGGGACGGAGGGTTGCGAGCCAGCCTGTTGCTCTTATGGCAGGGTGTGCAACTGTGCATTACATATGTATGTATGTATATATTACACGTGCATTGGCATTTGCATGGTGCTTCAGTATTCATCCGAGGACGCGTAGGGCATTATCTTACCTTTGAGGCCATTAGGTTGTCTGTAGGTAAACCAGTACCCTACCCCTGCAGACAACACAACCAGGCCTCATTGATACGAGCACCTTGGGCACATACCTGCTTTATTTGTGCATTCTGTTGCACTACCTGATCTTGTTTGCAACTTAATTTAATGTATGTTACAGTCCAGGGTTAGGCCAAATAGGCCAAAGGTGTATACATGCAGGGTGCTACAAAGCGCGCCCGGCTGCGCGATTTTGCGCACGCTTTTTGAGCCCCACTGCGTGTTCCTTGCAGTTTTTTGAACCCCATGTGGGCGCAGCCCGCAGTTTTTGCGCTTTTGCACTAGAAAGCGCTGACCAATTTGACGTTTGTGCGCTTGAAGGGCTGGCCAGTTTGACAAAATGTAGTATCCTGACATGTATAGGGGCATATCATATGATGTTGACCAAAGGCGAGTATGATATCATATGATATCACGCAAACTGCGTCATATGATATTGTACATAAATGGTAACTCTAGCCTAGTCAGACTGCCGGTATCATATAATATCATATGATGACATGCTATATATCGTATGATATTCTGTTGCCGTTCCCTACATATGCAAGATAGTACGTCTTAGTTCCCACGCAGGTAGGTCAAAGCTCGTGCATGTGCGGGGGTTGCATGCATGTATCATATGGTATTATCATGTGCATGGTAATAGTGCTAGCAGATGGCAGCAGCATGCATACATGCATGCATGTGTGGGGTAGGTAGGTATATGCTGGATGCAGGGTCGTTCAGAACACTGCGTCTTGTGTCGCAGACGCAACATAGGGAGGGTCTGTTGCGTCGCAGTCGCAGATCCAGTGGGTCGGTTGCGTCGCAGAAGCAGATTTTGGAGGGTCTGTTGCATGTCAAAGGGTTTGGGTGTGTCGCACATGCATATTTAGGGGGGTCCGTCCGGTGGCAGGCGCAAATTTTGAAACCAGTTGCGTCTGAAGAAGCAGGTTTTGAAACAGACTGCATCACAACTGTATGTTTCGCTTTTGGGCTGCACATAGCAGCTTCCATCCACCTCCATTGGCCAGGCACTACTGGATCAAGTCCAAAGCTTGCAGTTGCACTGAAATGCCTGTCATGCCAGCTTTCAGACGCTCTATCTAGTTTCATGTTTCTCAAGGTCAAATAAAAGGAGCTGTCTAGAAGCTGCTACGTATAGCTCAAAAGAGAAACAGTGGTCGAAATAAATGCAACCACTTGCAGGTTCAGAGCCTGGTGGTTGGTTGTTGTACAAACATGTGTGGGTGGGGTGATGTTGTTCATGCATGCATGTTCCCGTTACGCAATTTGCCTATTTGGTCTACCCCTGCTGGACTGTAACATACATACATACATACATACATACATACATACATACATGTATGTATGGTAGGTCTGTTATTTCATTGGATGTATGCTTGCTTGCTGATAACATACATGATACATGAGACCACCTGTGGTGTATGAGGAAAACGTGTTGTCCGATTAGGGAATCTTATGGTTATGTCCGCGTGATACACCACATCTCACCCCCCTTTCGAAATGCGACGCCCACCTCCTGTCTGAGATGTGCACCTCCGGCCGAGCCGGCTCCCTCCTAGCGAGGGTTTCCAACATGCGCCAGCCTGGGATCGAACCTGCTAGGTACTGGTGAAGGCCCCAACTTCCGTCCAGTCGACCCACTTGACCCACTCGACCAAGCTCCGAAATCAAATGTGGTATATGAGGAAAACGTGTTGTCCGATTAGGGAATCTTATAGTTATATCCGCGTGATGCACCACACCACCCCTAGGTACCTTTCATTTCAGCACCACACATGCAGCCTTGCCCCTTAACCCCCACCGCCCCAACATAAGTCAACCCCACGGACCTACCCCCACTCCCACTGTGCACCACATCATACAAGGATGATTTTCGCCCCGAAGGGGCGTATCCTACACTACTATGTCTTCTGCAGTGACGTCACCACTGAAAAAACTGCCCTGATTATCTAAGTAGTAAGTGTAGTACTGTAGTTTAATGAGGGAGGTTGAAGTGTTGAACTGGAAGTTGGTTACATATATGGCTAATGGATCCAGCCAACCATCCGGCTGCTCGCCGTCTTCGGCAGTAACATTTAAAATTCAGATCACAATTTATTGTATTGTTAACCAAAATGTTCCTGACGTAGTCTCTTCATGCAGTCATGGAAAACACAGGCAAAATAACACGATCCACACTGTTTCTTTTGGGGGCCACACGTAGCAGCTTCTAGGCAGCTCCCTTTCCCTGCCCTTGATCCGAACCTGGAGCTAGATAGATAGTGCGTATGAAAGCTTGTATGACAATCATTCCAATGCAGCTTCAAGCATTGAGTTTAACCCAGTGGCTGATTATTGGAGCTGGAGGGAAGCTGCCATGAGTCCTGCCCCTCCCCCCCGCCCCCCGGCTGGAGCCATGCAATTAACCACGTGCAAGTTCAAGTTATTACACATCTAAAGCGTAGTGTAGTAAGGGAGTGCGGTCGGTCGGTGCAGGACTGCAGGGCATTTGAAGTCTCGGCAGGCATTAAGAAATAAAGTCAAAACAAACTTGTATTTGAACAATCGCATTCTGAAATGAATCGTTACACCTTCTTCGCCACTAACAATTCATATTTATGAATCAGGGTACTACAAAGCGCGCGCGCACGTCAGCGCGATTTCGGGCACGCCTTTTTAGCCCCACTGCGCGTTTCGCGCAGTTTTTCAACCCCCTGTGGGCGCAGCGCACAGTTTTTGCGCTTTTTGCACTACAAAGCGCTGAACAATTTGACGTTTGTGCGCTTAAAGCGCTGACCAATTTGACCAAATGTAGTATGTATCACGTGTATCTCTTCTCAGTCTGTAATGATAACGCCTGGTGGGGCGTGGTGTTAAGAAAGCCCATCGTACGCGGGTGGGGGCTGGGGAGCGGTCTCCTACCTCAACTGGACAAGCTACCATCGCGGGTGACAACGACCTGCAACGCCAAGAGCGACCGAAGGGGGAGTCGAACCCTCGACTCTTCATCCTCAAGCGATCTGGTCTACCACTAGACCATTGCAAATCACTGAAAAGGGCTTTCTCAGTCTGTATGGACCTGGAAAAGTCTTTAAACTATCTCATGTGCAATACTGCATAGCATGCTCCCTGGTTTACGTGGGTATCGCACGATGGGATTTGGCATTGCAAAACGGTGAGCAGCCCAGAGTTGGCTGAAAACCATGTAACAATTTAAATTACAATACATTTAAACTGCCTGAACCAGGGTACTACAAAGCGCGCACGGCAGCGCGATTTCGCGCACGCTTTTTGAGCCCCTCAGCGCGTTTCACACAGTTGTTTCAAGTTTCAACCCCCTGTGGGCGCAGCGCGCAGTTTTGCGCTCTTTACACTACAAAGCGCTGACCAATTTGACTTTTATGCCCTTCAGCGCTGACGAATGTGGCAAAATGTAGTACCCTGGCCTGTACCACAACCGCACGATGGGACTAGGCTTTGAGCAGCCCAGAGTCGGCTGAACATGTTACAATCAAATCCAAGATTCCAGAGTGGTAGAGGGCAGTGTACTTCAGGATGGCAGGGATTCCAGAGTGGTAGAGGGCAGTGTACTTCAGGAGGGCAGGGATTCCAGAGTGGTAGAGGGCAGTGTACTTCAGGATGGCAGGGATTCCAGAGTGGTAGAGGGCAGTGTACTTCAGGATGGCAGGGATTCCAGAGTGGTAGAGGGCAGAGTACTTCAGGAGGGCAGGGATTCCAGAGTGGTAGAGTACAGGGTACTTCAGGAGGGGCCCCTTCTCTGCTGCATGAGGCGCAACTTGTGTAGCCTGAGTCCTGGGACGCAAAGAACCCTTCCTTCGGGTCAACGGACCCTCCCCAGTCGGGGGATTTGTTTTTGTGTTACGTGAGGGGTGGGGTGGGGTGGGTTGGGGGGGGGGGGGGGGGGGGCGTTAGGCTAAATAAGCCCTGCGAGGCTGCGACCCAACAGACCCTTCGACGCTGCGCCATCCATCCATCCATCCATGTGTCAAACAGTGTCCTGAATAACCCTGGTAACCAACTTCAAGCTCAAGTTACAGGTGGATTATCTATCCCGGTCAACAGAGGCTGAAAAATCATGAAACAATTCAAATTCGAAATTATCTGCCCTGGTCAACAAAGTTAGTCGTGCAGCTCACGATTGGCTGAGGTCCAGCAAACCCCGCGACCCCGTCTATTTAAAAGTGCGACGAGAACTGCATAAATAATGTACCGTAACACGAACTCAGGCCCCCTGTCGGTAAAACAATTGTTTGGGGTCCAGTTCAATATTGCCTTTTTTGTTTAGCCCCTCCTGATATGATAGTTGGGCAAGTTATTACAGCCTATTTGGTCTACCCCTGGACTGTAACAACGTACAGACACCCCGGGTGCCTACTTAGGTAGGAGTTTCTCGGCCTTTTATTCTGTATCCTCTGTGGCGCTGCTTTGTGCAAGGGGTCCCACCTCCCGGGGTGAAAATCATTTTAAACAAACAAAACATACGTGCGTATTCAGAGATTGGAAAGCGAGGCAAGCAGTTCAACTGTTGCCACGTCTATTCGCCGTTGGAGCCCCGCGTCGACAGCGTCCACATCTCAAGCGGCAGTAACCTACTTCTTGGTGGTTTCAAGCTAACAACAAATTTGTCCATGCCGGTACTTGGAGGTTGGAAAGCAAGGCAAGCAGTTCGACCACTGCTGCGCCCATTCGCCTTTGGAGCCCCATGTCCACACGTGTTTGGAGGTTTCAATTCACAAGTGCTTTTTCTTTTTAGCTCTTCCTGTTACGGTTGGGCAAGTCCCTTTAGCCTATTGGCCCACTCCTTGACATGCACACACATATGTCCAGCTGCAGCCACCCACTTCTTGGTGGTTTCAAGCAAACAACACAAGTGTGCATACCGGTACTCAAAAGGTCGTTTTTGGCGGAGCCCCCTCTTCAAGGGGGTGGGAGCCCCACAGGGTTACCCATTTGCCTGTTTGACCGACCGTCTGACCTAGACGAAGCCTGACACATCAGCCAACGGACTCGTTACTAACTCGCTTCCGTTGCCACCTGTCGCTCTGTCACAAACACTCTCCGCCAATGTTTAGCGTCGCTTGTGACGCTGCATAGAACTTTTCAACTCTTTCTACGCCAACTAGAAAAAGTCCAAAGCTCCCTTAGCATCATCTCATAGTTTTTCTGTTCAGGTACGAGCAGGAGCTTCTAGGCAGGTACCTGAGCCAGCCAATGGGCTAATGAGTCTTTCCTGGTAATTTGTTTTTACTGCCAAAGACGGCGAGCGGCCAAATCGCTGGCTGAAGCTGTGCAACCAAGTTCAAGTTCAAGTTCAATGGGCTAAGCCTCAAGATCTTAACAGATCTGAAAATATGATGTGAGCTTCCAGATGCACTTCGTTGCTATTTGTTTGGCTCGGTAGCAAGCCAGGGGAGCTGCCTAGAAGCTGCTGTTGGTAGCTGAAAAGAAAAGCTATGCGTCATCTACCTCACTGAAACTGCTTCGAGGTTGGAAAGCAAGGCAAGCAGCTCATCATCCACATCTCATACCAGTACTCAGAGCTTGGAAATCATACCGGGACTTATAATGTAGTGTTGTGGTGCAGTACAGTGTTATGTTGTAGTGCTGTGGTGCAGTACATTCCTGCACCACTACGT
Organism: Chlamydomonas sp. ICE-L; assembly: GCA_013435795.1. Lineage (NCBI taxonomy): Eukaryota > Viridiplantae > Chlorophyta > Chlorophyceae > Chlamydomonadales > Chlamydomonadaceae > Chlamydomonas > Chlamydomonas sp. ICE-L. The sequence continues at coordinate 6,602,784 of JACBWV010000472.1, forward strand.
ACTTCCGTAGAGCAGTACAGGCAGCGGGTATAGTCTCCAGCTTGGAAAGGATACCAGGACTGCGAGGTTGGAAATCATACCGGGACTCAGAGCTTGGAAATCATACCGGGACTCAAAGCTTGGAAAGCAAGGCATGCAGTCTAACCACTCCTGCGTCCATTCGCCTTTAAAGCCCCGCCTCGACATCTCCAGCGGCAGCAACCCACTTCTTGGTGGTTTCAAGCTTACAACAGGTTTGTCCGTGCCGGTACTAGAAAGCAAGGCATACAGCTCAACGACTGCCATGCCCATTTGCCTTTCTAGCCCCACGACTACATATCTAGCGGCGGCCACCCACTTCTTGGTGGTTTCTAGCTAACGACAAATGTGTGCATGCCGGTACTTAAGAGGTCAGAAAGCAAAGTGTGCAGTTGAACCACTGTCGCTTCCATTCCCAATTGGAGCCCCGCGTCCACATCTCCATCGGCAGCCACCCACATCTTCATGGTTTCAAGCTAAAAGCAAATGTGTAGGGGTCGGCAATATGATATAATATGATATCATGTCATCATATGATATCATATGATATCATATGATGCCGGTGGTCTGACTAGGTAACTTTGGCCTGGGCCATCATATCATATGATATTAAATCATATGATTTTTGTATGATATCATATGATATCATACTCGTCTTTGGTCAACATCATATGATTTGCCGTTCCCTACAAATGTGTGCATGCCGGTACGTGTGCGTCTGACCAATATCTCAGACCGATATCTGTCCAACGTTTCAGAGTTGGGAAAGCAAGGCATGCATATCAACGACTGCCGTGTCCATTCCCAATTGGAGCCCCACGTCGGCATCTCCAGCAGCAGCCACCCATTTCTTCATGGTTTCAAGCTAACAATAAATGTGTGCATGCCGGAACTTAGAGGTTGGAAAGCAAGGCGTGCAGCTCAACATCCATATCTCATACCGGTACTTATAGCTTGGACAGCATACCGGTACTCATAGCTTGGAAAGCATAGCGGTAATCATAGCTTGGAAAGCATAGCGGTACTCATAGCTTGGAAAGCGTACCGATACTCATAGCTTGGAAAGCATAGCGGGACTCAAAGCTTGGAAAGCAAAGCATGCAGTTCAAGGACTGCTGCGTCCATTTGCCTTTGGAGCCCCGCGTCAACCTCTCCAGCCGCAACCACCCACTTTGGTTTCAAGCCAGCAATAAATGTGTGCATGCTGGTACTTGTATGTCTGACCCATATCTCATACCAACATCTCTGACTGATATCTAACCAATATTTCATATCAGATATTTCAGAGGTTGGACAGCAAAGCATGCAGTTCAACGACTGCTGCGTCCATTCGCCTTTGCAGCCCCGCGTCGACCTCTCCAGCCGCAGCCACCCACTTCTTGGTGGTGACCATAATGCGACTGCGCAAGAGGCGGAAGTGGGTCTTGATGACATCCTCGAATCCAGGGACTGGATTCTTCAGCTGGTCCAGCATGGCATACCGAATTGTGCCCAGTTGGAGCTCAGCATTATATGCATTGGAGTGTTTGCGGCCCTCGGGGCTTACCCGCATCAGCTCGACGTTGGGCTCGTTGAAGTAGGGGTCCTGAAAGATGGGTGGGTGGGTATTTGGTAAGGTAGGTAGGTGGAAAAAGGATGTTAGGCTAAAAGGACGTCGGGCTCGTTGAAGTAGAGGTCCTGAAAGATGGGCGGGTGGGTACTTGGTTAGTTAGGTAGGTGGTTGGGTAATTGGATAGGTAGGTAGGTGGAAAAAGGACGTTGGGCTAAAAGGATGTCGGGCTTGTTAAAGTAAGGGTCCTAAGAGGTGGGTGGGTGGGTAATTGGCAAGGTAGGTAGGTGCAAAAAGGACGTTGGGCTTAATGGACGTTGGGATCGTTGTAGTAGGGGCCCTGGAAGATGGGCGGGTGGGTACTTGTTAAGGTGGGTAGGTGGTTGGGTAATTGGATAGGTAGGTAGGTGGAAAAAGGATGTTGGGTTAAAAGGACGTTGGGCTCGTTGAAGTAGGGTTCCTGAGAGGTGGGTGGGTGGGTAGTTGGTCAGGTAGGTAGGTGGGAAAAGGACGTTGGGCTAAAAGGACGTTAGGCTCGTTGAAGTAAGGGACCTAAGGGGTAGGTCACACTGCTCTTGCTTTTGGTCAATTTAGCTTTTGCTTTTGGTCCGATTTTGGTCCGATTTTGGCCCGATTTTGGTGGGGACCAAAAGCGACAAAAATCGGACTAAAAGCGGACCAAAAGCTAAATCGAAAGCAAAATCTGGTCTTTGAGACAATTTATTGATCCGATTTTGCTTTCGATTTTGCTTTTGGTCAGGTACTTAAATACAGTAGTATAGCTGATTGTTTTCAAGTCCAGCACATTTTGAAGGGGTACTGCTGTAAATCCAGCACACGATGATTTTGGAAAGGTCACTGCGGAACATCCAGCACATTTTTGTGGGGGGATTGCGTTTTCCAGCACATTCTGAAGGGGTACTGCTGTAAATCCAGCGCATGTTGATTGTGGAAAGGTCACTGCTGAACATCCAGCACATTTTAATGTGAAGATTGTGTTTTTCAGCACATTTTGAAGGGGCACTGCTGTAAATACCACCCCTTGTTTTCAAGTCTAAAAGCTTATATCATCCATGACGCTATTAGCGTCTTATCAGGTGCATTTTTTTCAGACAAGGTGAGCTTCCCTACCGGGGATGCTTTCATTGAATGTATGGACGGTTTTGAGAAACTGTGTAGCCTGCCCATGTGTGCGGGCGCCATCGATGGGACCTTTGTTAGGATAGAAAGTCCTACAGAATTTGGTGATGCATACTTTTGCTACAAAAAATATCACGCCATCCTTCTGTTTGCATGTGTTGATGCAGCTGGACTATTCACGTACTTACGACTGGGTGAGGCAGGGAGTGCAGGGGATGCTGCTACCTTTAATAGGAGTGGTCTAGGCCTGAGAATCCAAGAGTACTTGGCAATGCCCCAAGGGTCACAGCCTCGACATATTGATGGGATGGAAGTAATGCCGTATTTAGTTGGCGATGGTGCCTTTAAGTTGACAGAGCACCTCATGAAGTGTTATGAGGTGGGCAACCCTACACCTGCCCAGTTCAACTCCAACTATGCTTTGATTAGAACAAGGCGGGTTGTTGAGTGTGCATTCGGTAGACTGAAGGGTCGATTTAGGCTACTGTATAGTACACGTCTTCGAGACCCTGTCACTGCGGTCAAGGTTTCTCGGATATGCTGTGCCTTGCACAACTTCTTGGAGCGCAGGCATCCTTATCCTCAAGACATGCAGATGGAACCTGTTGTTCCCTCTGATATCAACACAGTCAATTGGGAACCAGGTACCATGGGTGCATCTGGTCACAAGAGGAACTTGCTAGCTTCCTACATGGAGAGGGTGCTCGGGGTTCAGCCCGTAACCTACACACACGCACAGTTGGGAAACCTTCTTCATGGCCCACTCGGATTTGAGGGATAGCAGGCACCATCCTCGTTCTGACCTAGAAACTTACCTAGAAACTTACCTACAAATCTAGGCTGCCCAGGCCCCGGTTTCTAGGTTAGTTAGAGCCAGTCCAGGGGTCAGCCTATGACATGTCCAGGTCAGTGTATGTGTGACAGTCTAGGGGTAAGCCAAATAGGCTGACAGACTTGCCCAACCGTGACAAGAAGTGCTGAAAGAAAAAGCATTGAAAAAGCTTAGTAGGCAGTTGCTTGACAGCACACCCCTAATGAAGTAATGATCATGTGCAAGCCCAATAGGCTGAAGAGACATCCCCAATAGCGAGAGAGAGTTGGATGATTTCGTATTTTTTATACGATTAATGCAACATGTTCCTTCTCATTTGCAGCTGTTTGGGCCATATCTGAACACAATATCAGCTTGCGACTGTGCCGCACCCTCTGAAAGTTTTGAAGACTAGAAGCAAAAATAATTAAGAATTGGATAAGAAAAGGTATGAGTGAAACAACGAAGATACGGAAAAGATAACAACAGAAAACGATATATAGTTCCAGAAAAAAATCCGGACCAAAAGCAAAATCGAGGCAAATGCCCCCCCCCCCCCCCCCCGATTTTGCTTTTGCTCGATTTAGCTTTTGCTTTTGGTCCGATTTTGGTCCTGACCAAAATCGATTCTGGTCAATGTTGTAGTGTGACCACTAAGATTTTGGTAATAGGCAAAATCGACCCAAATCGGACCAAAATCAGACCAAAATCGTCCGGACCAAGAGCAGTGTGACCTACCCCTAAGAGGCGGGTGGGTGGGTACTTGGCAAGGTAGGTAGGTGGGAAAAGGATATTGGGCTAAAAAGACATTGCTCGTAGAAGTAGGGGTCCTGAAAGGTGGGTGGGTGGGTAATTGGCAAGGTAGGTAGGTGTAAAAAGGACGTTGGGCTTAATGGACGTTGGGATCGTTGTAGTAGGGGCCCTGGAAGGTGGGTGGGTACTTGGCAAGGTAGGTAGGTGGGAAAAGGATGTTGGGCTTAAAGGACGCTGGGCTCGTTGAAGTAAGGGACCTAAGAGGTGGGTGGGTGGGTAATTGGCAAGGTAGGTAGGTGGGAAAAGGACGTTGGGCTAGAAGGACATTGGGCTCGTTGAATTAGGGGTCCTGAGAGGAGGAATTTATTGGGGTTACGATGTGTTGGGGTCCAAAGAGGCTAAATAGACTTGCGCAACCTATATTGGGAAAAGGGCTATATACAAAACAGACACTGGAGAACTGAACCCCCAAAAATTGTAAACGATGGGGGCCAGGAGTTTGTGCTAAGCAGATGCACTTCTTGTCACAGGTGCCGCCCTCGTCAGTGGAGGGGAACAGGAGGTTTTTTTTTACCATCCGAGCCCCCATCGTTTATGATTTGTTAGGGTTCAGTTCGCCAGTGCTTTTTTTTTAACTGCCTTCCCTGTTTTCAAGGTTGGCCAAGCCCTATTAGCTTATTTGGCTACCCCTGGACTGCAAAAATACAAATGACCTACTAGCTTTTAAGTTGCATTTCCTGTGTGTAAGGTTGGGCAAGTCCCTGTAGCCTATTTGGCTACCCCTGGACTTGACAAATACATATTATTTACCACCTCCTGCGCTGGGTCCTGAGCGATTGTTTGGGAGGTTAGTTTTATAGCAATTCAGGGGATGAACTGGACAAACGTTTCTTACTTCGTATAGAATCGTCGAGAATTCCAGGCCAAATTGTCGAGAAATCTAGGATTTCCAGGCCAAAATTCTCTACAAAGTACGAGTTCTCGCGGAAATGTTTTGTCCAGTTCATCCCCTGAATTGCTATAAGAATTTTTCTTTAAGGCAACCTTCCTGACCAAGTACCCACCCACCCGCCTACCCAGCCAGACAACCACGTTTTATAGCCTTTTATATCTTTTTAGGGCCATTTGGGGGGAGGGGGGGGGGGGGGGGGGGGGGGGGGGGGGACTTTTTTATAAACATTTGTGTAGCGATAATTCTGCCAAAACGGGGTCAAACTAGCGATCGCTATATAAAGTGGAAAACAACCCTGGCTCTGACCTACCTCCACCAAGATCATTCCTTGGATAGACATGAGAATCTGGAACAAGGAGCTGTTTTTGGAATCCCACTTTTCAGAGACATGCCCTCCATGCCAAGTGCCAAGAATGGAGAGACAGACCTTTCCATCCGCGTACAAATTTGGGTTTGCTCGCCAGCGACCTTGACCCGTAGTCTCTAACGTCATGAGGGGCGGCACATTGGGGTAGCCCTGGTGAATAAGGAAGAGGGAGGAAGTGGTTGGTGTTGGCTTGGTTTGGTTGGCTTTGGCTTGGTTTAGTTTGTTTTAGCTTGGTTTGGTTGTTTTTTTGCTTGGTTTGGTTGGTTTGGGCTTGATATGCATTTTAAGTTGTTGTGTTGTGTGTAGTGTTGTACTGCCTTGACCGGTAGTCTCTATGGTCATGAGGGGCGGCACATTGGGGTAGCCCTGGGGAACAGGAAGTTGTTGTATTTGGCTTGTTTTTGGTGTTTATTGCTTGTTTTGGTTGTTTTTTTTGCTTGTTTTGGTTGTTTTGGCTTGATATGAATTTTTAAGTTGTTGTGTTGTGTGTGGTGTTGTACTGCCTTGACCGGTAGTCTTTAAGGTCATGAGGAGCGGCACATTGGGGTAGCCCTGGGGAACAGGAAGTTGTTGTATTTGGCTTGTTTTTGGTGTTTATCGCTTGTTTTGGTTGTTGTTTTTGCTTGTTTTGGTTGTTTTGGGCTTGATATGAATGGCAAGTTGTTGTGTTGTGTGTAGCGTTGTATTGCCTTGACTGGTAGTCTCTAAGGTCATGAGGAGCGGCACATTGGGGTAGCCCTGGGGAACAGGAAGTTGTTGTATTTGGCTTGTTTTTCGTGTTTATTGCTTGTTTTGGTTGTTTTTTTGCTTGTTTTTGTTGTTTTTGGCTTGACATGCATTTAGGTTGTTGCGTTGTGTATAGTGTTGTACTGCCTTGACCGGTAGTCTCTAAGGTCATGAGGAGCGGCACATTGGGGTAGCCCTGGGGAACAGGAAGTTGTTGTATTTGGCTTGTTTTTGGTGTTTATCGCTTGTTTTGGTTGTTGTTTTGCTTGTTTTTGTTGTTTTGGGCTTGATATGAATTGGAAGTTGTGTGTTGTGTGTAGTGTTGTACTGCTTTGACCGGTAGTCTCTAAGGTCATGAGGAGCGGCACATTGGGGTAGCCCTGGGGAACGAGAAGTTGATGTTTTTTGCTTGTTTTTGGTGTTTATTGCTTGTTTTGGTTGTTGTTTTTTGCTTGTTTTGGTTGTTTTGGGCTTGATATGCATTTAGGTTGTTGTGTTGTGTGTAGTGTTGTACTGCCTTGACCTAAGGACATGAGGAGCGGCACATTGGGGTAGCCCTATGGGACAGGAAGTTGATTTTTTTTGCTTGTTTTTGGTGTTTATTGCTTGTTTTGGTTGTTGTTTTTTGCTTGTTTTGGTTGTTTTTGGCTTGATATGCATTTAGGTTGTTGTGTTGTGTGTAGTGTTGTACTGCCTTGACCTAAGGACATGAGGAGCGGCACATTGGGGTAGCCCTAGGGGACAGGAAGTTGATTTTTTTGCTAGTTTTTGGTGTGTGTTTGGCTTGTTTTGGTTGTTTTTTTGCTTGTTCTGGCTGGTTATGGCATGATAAGCATTTGAAGTAGTAGTGTTCTGTGTAGTGTTGTACTGCCTTGACCGGTAGTCTCAAGGTTATGAGGGGCGGCACATTGGGGTAGCCCTGGGGAACAGGACAAGGGAGCAAGTGGTTGTTTTTGGCTTTTTTTGTTGTTGCTTGTTTTGGTTGTCTTTTGCTTGCTTAGTTTTTTTTGTGTGTTCTTGTTTCGTTTTTTGCTTCCTTTTTTGTGTTTTGCTTATTTAGGCTGGTCTTAGCTTTGCATGATTTTTGCTTTGTTCTGTTGTGTGTCGTGTGTGGTGTTGTACTGCCTTGGCCAGGAGTTCCCAAGGTCACGTGGGGGGCGCCACATTTGGGTAACCCTGGGGAACAGGAAGAGGGAGGAAGTGGTTGTTTTGGGCTTGATATGGTTGCTTTTTGCTTTATATGAATTTGGCTTTGTGGTGTTGTGTGTCGTGTGTACTGTTGTACTGCCTTGGCCAGTAGTTCCCAAGGTCACGTGGGGGGCGCCACATTGGGGTAACCTGAGTGACAGGAAGGGGGAGAGAGCAGTTGATTTGGATTTTTTTTTTTTACATGTGTGTTTTGTTTTGTGAGGTTTATTTATGAACTCACTTGGGTGGAGTAGATGTCGAAGACAAAGCATCCTCCCTCATGGGCTGCCCCCCTCAACGTCACGCCTCGCAATAAGGCAACCTATTTACTTATGGGCTTACTTTACTGAAGTAGATGCTTGAGTATGAGTGCTTTGGTGAAGTAGACTTATGGACTCACTTGGGTGAAGTAGATGTCGAAGACAAAGCATCCTCCCTCATGGGCTGCCCCCCTCAACGTCACGCCTCGCAATAAGGCAAACTATTTACTTATGGGCTTACTTTACTGAAGTAGATGCTTGAGTGTGAGTGCTTTGGTGAAGTAGACTTATGGACTCACTTGGGTAAGTAGATGTCGAAGACGAAGCATCCTGGTTGTTTCTGGCTTGTTTTTACTTGTTTATGGACTCACGTTTTGGCTTGTTTTGGCTTGTTTATGAACTCACGTTTTGGCTTGTTTCGACTTGTTGAAAGACTCACTTTTGGCTCGTTTAGACTTGTTTATGGACTCACGTTTCTGACTTGTTTTGCTTGTTTATGAACTCACTTTTGGCTCGTTTAGACTTGTTTATGGACTCACGTTTCTGACATGTTTTGCTTGTTTATGAACTTACTTTTGGCTCGTTTTGACTTGTTTATGGACTCACCTGGGTGAAGTAGATGTCGAAGACAAAGCATCCTCCCTCATACGGAGTCCCCTGAGGCCCAGTGATGATGGCGCGCATCTTGTCAATCCTTTCCTCATCGTGACGGAGGAAGATGGAGGCCGCCGCATTGCATGGCAGCCTAGTCTTAGTCTGCAAATCTCGTAACTCCTTAGTCAGACGCTTCATCTTGGCAGGAGTGTCACCTATTACAATGGTACAGGGCAGAGTGTTAGAGTGTTAGAGTGTAGCATAGTAGCCTAGTCTAAGTTTGAAAATCTCGCAACTCTTTAGTGAGACGCTTCATCTTGGCAGGAGTGTCTCCTGTTACAATGGTACAGTGCAGAGTGTTGGAGTGTTAGAGTGTTAGAGTGTTAGAGTGTAGCATGGTAGCCTAGTCTTAGTTTGCAAACCTCGAAACTATTTAGTGAGACGCTTCATCTTGGCTGGAGTGTCACCTGGTAAAGTGTTACAGGTCAGAGTGTTACAGTGTTAGAGTGTTTGAGTGTTGCGGCAAAGTTTTAGTTTGCAAATCTCGCAACTCTTTAGTGAGACACATCATCTTGGCAGGGGTGTCTCCTGTTAGAGTGATTGAGTGTTACAGGGCAAAGTTTTAGCGTGTTCAAGTGTTGCACAGCAGAGTGTTAGAGTGTTGCAGGGCAGCTGAGTCTGAGTTCGCAAAATCGTTTCATGGGTGAGACGCTTCAAATCGTGGCAGGAGTATCACCTGGGGAGGGTTGGAGGGGAGGGGAGGAAAGGGAAGGGAGGGGAGGGGAGGAGGGAAGGAGGGGAGGGGTGGGGAGGGTTGGGATGGTTGGGGAGGGGTTGGGAGGGGCGGGGTGGGAGGGGTTGGGGAGAGGTTGGAGAGTGGTGGAGTGGTTGGGTTGGTTGGGCGGGGTTGATCGTTGGGAGGGTTTTTACGTTTTTTTTCGTCTTTTCCTTTTCGGCTGTGTCGGTCGTGGTAGGCGTTGTTGGTAGTTGGAGTTTTTCGGGTAGGTCCTTGGTCAAGGGGCGGTGTTGGTTCGGGGCCCGGGGTTGGTCGGTAGGTGAGGGTTGTAGGGGAGGGGAGGGGAGGGTGAGGTGAGGTGAGGGGAGGGGAGGGGATGGGGAGGTGAGGGGAGGGGAGGGGAGGGGAGGGAGGGGAGGGGAGGGAGGTGGTAGGGGCGGGGAGGGGGGAGGGGGGAGGGCGGGGAGGTGAGGGGAGGGGAGGTTGGTAGGGGAGGGGAGGGCGGAGCGGGGATGGTAGGGCGCGGGTTTGGTAGGTTAGGGTTAGGGTCGGGTAGGGTAGGATAGGGTAGGGTAGGGGTAGGGTAGGGTTAGGGGAAGGGAAAAGGGAAGGGGAGGGAGGGGAGGGGAGGGGAGGGAGGGAGGGCGGGGAGGGGAGGGGAGGGGAGGGGCGGGGGGAGGAGGGGAGGGGAGGGGGATGGGAGGGTAGGGGAGGGGAGGGGAGGGGGTGGAGGGGAGGGAGGGGGGGGAGGGCGTGGAGTGGAGGGCGTCGGAGGGGAGGGGAGGGGAGGGGAGAGAGGGGCGGAGATGGTTGGTTGGGTTGGGTTGTGTTGGGTTGGGCGAAGGGGAGGGAAGTTTGGTTTTGAGGAATGGGAGGGAAGGATGGTGCGGGAAGGGGGAGATGAGAGGGGGAGGTTGGGAGGGAAGGGAGGGGAGGGGGGGCTGAGAGAGAATGGGTGAGATGGGGGAGGGATGAGAGGGGAGTGTTGGGAGGGGGAGGGAGAGGAGGGATAAGAGGGGAGGGATGAGAGGGGAGGGATAAGAGAAGAGGGTTGGAAGGGGAGGGATGAGAGGGGAGGGATAAGAGAAGAGGGTTGGAAGGGGAGGGATGAGAGGGGAGTCAGGTGAGGTGAGGGGTTACAGGGACAAAATCTTGGTAGGAGTGTTACATTCAGCCGAATTAGACTGTCAGTGAAGTGGCGGTTGTATGCTCCTCCGACTGAACTGTCAAAGGGAGCCACAGTGAGCTCTTCCAGCTCCCCAGAGTATTTAGACTCAGTCTCATCCGTCCCAGGTAGATCAGGCAGGGCGTCACAGCGGAGGCCATCCTCTTCCTCCATCACCTCATCCACACCACTGCCAATCCCCTCTGCTCCCGACTTGCGTCGCTTGCTGGGAGGGTCGGCACCACCCTCGTCAGCTAGGGCTCGCACAGCATCGAGGAAGGGTCTAAGACCGACAGCTATCTGATGCTGGTGGTTGGACTCCAGGGTCTCCAGGGCTTTGGCGAAAATCTGACCGGTGGTGCTGGTGGGGGGAGATGATGATGAGCGGGGGGTGGGGTGGGGGAGATGACAAGGAGAGGTGCAGAGAGGGGTTAGTTGGGCATTAGGAAGGGGGCACAGTTCCGGCTGCCCTCTTGAGTGCGGGGTTAAGACTCCAGGGTCTCCAAGGCTTTGGCAAAATCTGAATGGTTGGGGTGGGGGGAGCTGCTGATTGTGAGAGGTGGGGGTGGGGGTGAGGGGAGACAATGATGAGAGGTGGGGGTGAGGGGAGATGATAAGGAGAGGTGCAGAGAGGGAGTGAGTTGGGCATGGAGGAAGGGGCTCAGTCCGACAGCAATCTGATGCTGGTGGTTGGACTCCAGGGTCTCCAGGGCTTTGGCACAAATCTGAATGTGTGGGGGTGAGGGGAGATGATGATGAGAGGTGGGGGAAGGGGAAGATGACAAAACGACAGGAAGACAGGTAAAGGTAACAATAACGCATAGGATGCAAATGCATAGGCCTATGCATACATATATACCTGCATATCCAAGGTGGATGAAAGAGGAGGAGGACTAAGCCACGCCGAGCAGCAGTCCGATGATTCCCTCGCCGCTGCCCCCCCCCCCCCCCCCCCCCCCCCCCCACACACACACCACACACACACACACAACGCTCAGACTCATAACCAAAACTCAACAGGCGACCCATTACCCTGCATTTCCAAGTCAGGCTCCAAGGCCACCACATGATGAAAGAAGAGGATTGGGCTACGCAGAGCAGCAGTTTGATGACCCCCCACCCCCCACCCACAACACATACAACACCAACGCTCAGACTCATAACCCAAAACTCAACAGGCGACCCATTACCTGCATTTCCAAGTCAGGCTCCGAGGCCACCACGTGGATGAAAGAGGAGGACTGGGCCACGCAGAGCAGCAAGTTTGATGACCCCCCCACCCCCACCCACACACATACACACACAACGCTCAGACTCATAACCCAAAACTCACAACGACCCATTACCTGCATTTCCAAGTCAGGCTCCGAGGCCACCACGTGGATGAAAGAGGAGGACTGGGCCACGCAGAGCAGCAGTTTGACGATTCCCTCGCCCCCCCCCCCCCCCCCCCCCACACCCACACCCCCACACACAACGCTCAGGCTCATAACCCAAAACTCAACAGGCTACCCATTACCTGCATTTCCAAGTCAGGCTCCAAGGCCACCACGTGGATGAAAGAGGAGGACTGGGCCACGCAGAGCAGCAGTTTTGACGATTCCCTCGCCCCCCTCCCCCCCCCCCCCTCCCCCACACACACCACACCCACACACAACGCTCAGGCTCATAACCAAACTCAACAGGCGACCCATTACCTGCATTTCCAAGTCAGGCTCCGAGGCCACCACATGGATGAAAGAGGAGGACTGGGCCACGCAGAGCAGCAGTTTGACGATTCCCTCGCCCCCCCCCCCCCCCCCCCCCACACACACACACCCACACACAACGCTCAGGCTCATAACCAAAACTCAACAGGCGACCCATTACCTGCATTTCCAAGTCAGGCTCCAAGGCCACCACATGGATGAAAGAAGAGGATTGGGCTACGCAGAGCAGCAGTTTGATGACCCCCCCACCCCCCACCCACACACATACACACACAACGCTCAGACTCATAACCCAAAACTCAACAGGCGACCCATTACCTGCATTTCCAAGTCAGGCTCCGAGGCCACCACGTGGATGAAAGAGGACTGGGCCACGCAGAGCAGCAGTTTGATGACCCCCCCACCCCCCACCCACACACATACACACACAACGCTCAGACTCATGGCCCAAAACTCACAACGACCCATTACCTGCATTTCCAAGTCAGGCTCCGAGGCCACCACGTGGATGAAAGAGGAGGACTGGGCCAGGCAGAGCAGCAGTTTGATGATTCCCTCGCCCCCCTCCCCCACACCCACACCCACACCCCCAACACTCAGACTCATAACCCAAAACTCAACAGGCGACCCATTACCTGCATTTTCAAGTCAGGCTCCGAGGCCACCACGTGGATGAAAGAGGAGGACTGGGCCACGCAGAGCAGCAGTTTGATGACCCCCCCCCCCCACACACACACCCACCCACAACGCTCAGACTCATAACCCAAACTCAACAGGCGACCCATTACCTGCATATCCAAGTCAGGCTCTGAGGCCACCACCTGGATGAAAGAAGGGGACTGGGCCACACGGAGCAGCAGTCCGATGATTCCCTCCATCAAGGTCGGGATGTCAAAGTGATATTTCTCTGGCTTCTCCACCTGGGTGGGTCAGGGTGGGTCAAGGTGGGTCAGGGTGGGTCAGGGTTGGGCAGGGTGGGGCAGGGTGGTCAGTGTATGAGTGCGCAGGTGACTGTTTGGTGTGCAGGTGACTGTTTGGTGTGCAGGTGACTGTTTGGTGTGCAGGTGACTGTTTGGTGTGCAGGTGCTCGTGGGTGTAGGTGGCTGTGTTTGGTATTTAGGACACGTGGGATGCAGGGTAATTCAAAGCGCGCGCTTTTGCGCTTTTGGGCGCTGACTTTTTGACCCCCTCTGCGCTTTAAGCGCAGTTTTTTGAAACCCCCTGTGGGCGCAGCAAGCAAATTTTGCGCTTTTTGCACCACAAAGCGCAGTTTTTTTGTTTTCAAGTGCGCTAAAGCGCTGGCCAATTTGGCCATTTGAAGTACCCTGGTGGGATGCAGGTGATGGTGACAGATGTTAAAATGGTATTTCTCTGGCTTCTCCACCTGAACCAAGGGTGGGGCAGGGCGGGGCAGGGTAGTCAGTGTATGTGTGTAGGTGGCTGTGAGCAGGTGACTGATTGGAGGTGTGCAAGTGCTTGTGTGGGTGGGTGCCTGTGTTAGGGATTTATGACACGTGGGATCCAGGTGGTGGTGTCTGATGTCAAAGTGGTATTTCTCTGGCTTCTCCACCTGTACCAAGGGTGGGGCAGGGTGGTCAGCGCATGTGTGTGAAGGTGGCTGTGTGTGTAGGTGGCTGTGTGTGTACGAGTGTGAAGGTGGCTATGTGTGCATGAGTGTATGTGTGTATGAGTGTATGAGTGGATGAGGCTATGTGTAGATGTGTGTATGAGTGGATGAGTGGATGTGGCTATGTGTGTGTATGTGTGTATGTGTGAAGGTGGCTGTGCGTGTAGGTATGTGTGTATGAGTGTGAAGGTGGCTGTGTGTAGGTGGCTGTGTGTATGTGTGATGGTGGCTGTGTGTATATGTGTGTGGCTGTGTGTGTAGGTGGCTGTGTGTATGAGTGTGGAGGTGGCTGTGTGTATAGGTAGCTGTGTATATGAGTGCGAAGGTGGCTGTGTGTATGACAGTATGAGTGTGAAGGTGGCTGTGTGTATCTGAGTTTGAAGATGGCTGTGTGTTTATGAGTGTGAAGGTGTGCAGATGCTCGTGTAGTTGATTAGGGACTCATTTAGTTTATTCAGGACTCGTGGCTCACCTTGAGTGAGGCACAGCGCGGCCCAGGAGTGGATGACAGCGAATACAAGGGTGGTATGGGTCATGCGGATGGAGTGGTTATGGTGGGTGGAGTGGTGTGGTACACCTGGGTGGTATGGGTCATGTGGGTGGAGCGGTGTGGTGTGGTACACGTGGGTGGTGTGGTCTATGTGGGTGGAGTGGTGTACACCAGTTGGTGGGTGAAGTGGTGTGGTGTGGTACACGTGGGTGGTGTGGTCTATGTGGGTGGTGTGGTCTAGGTGGGTGGTGTGGTGTGGTACACGTAGGTGGTGGGGGTCATGTGGGTGGAGTGGTGCATCCAGTAGGTGGGTGGTGGGGGTCATGTGGGTGGTGTGGTCTAGGTGGGTGGTGTGGTGTGGTACACGTAGGTGGTGGGGGTCATGTGGGTGGTGTGGTCTAGGTGGGTGGTGTGGTGTGGTACACGTAGGTGGTGGGGGTCATGTGGGTGGAGTGGTGCACTCCAGTAGGTGGGTGGTGGGGGTCATGTGGGTGGTGTGGTCTAGGTGGGTGGTGTGGTGTGGTACACGTAGGTGGTGGGGGTCATGTGAGTGGTGTGGTCTAGGTGGGTGGTGTGGTGTGGTACACGTAGGTGGTGGGGGTCATGTGGGTGGAGTGGTGCACTCCAGTAGGTGGGTGGTGGGGGTCATGTCTCACCTTGAACAAGGCACAGCGAGGGCCCAGGAGTAGGCCGAGAAGTAGAGTACCGCGTATGCAAGGGTGGTGGGGGTCAAGTTGGTGCTGTGGTTTAGGTGGGTGGAGAGGTGTGGTACATGTGGGTGGTCCTCTTGGGTGGTGCAAGTCATGTGGGTTGTGTAGTGTAGGTGGGTGGAGTGGAGTAGGTGAGTGGTGTGAATAGAGTGGCTCACCTTGAGCGAGGCACAGCGAGGGCCGAGGAGTAGGTCGAGGAAGTGGATGACTGCATAGGCAAGGCGCCCTGCCACAGGAGGCTTGGAGAAGGCAGGGGCGACGGCTGGGTCGTCAGTCAAGGTCATCAGCCAGGAAAGATTGTTGGTGGCAGAGTGCATGAACGAGGAACAGGTCCTCTGCTGGGACTTGTAGAATTGCTCCTTGGGCTCGCGGTCGGCGTCAAGCATGGCGTCCCAAGCTGGCTTGTCGGCCATCGACTTTTCAATCTCGTGGATGTCGTGTAGGCGGTCGAGCGAGTCTTTGAAGAGATAGATGAGTCCGTTGAGCACGCAGCCGATGTAGTCTTCGAAGACGTCGGTGTTGTGGTGCTTGGGGGTGGTGGAGGTGAGAGTGGAGGTGGAGGAAGCAAGCTGGACGATCTTGCCATGGCAGCGGGTGTCTTTCCAGAGTTCTGCCAAGATGGAATCTGAGGGGAGGGGGACGGGGGGGGGGGGAGGTATGGGTGGGGGAACATGTTGGGAGCAGGGGGGGTGCGGGTGAGGTGAGGTGAGGTGAGGTGAGGTGAGGGGGATTCTGAGGTGAGGTGAGGGGGGGGGTAGTGGCTGGGTGGGGGGTGGGGTGGGGAGCAGGGAGGGAATGTTGGGTACAGGGGGGGGGGGAGGGGAGGGGAAGGGGATGAGGGTAGTGGCATGTGTGGTGGGGGGGGGGGGGGAGGGGAGCAAGGAGGGAATATTGGGATCAAGGGGAGGGGAGGGGGGAAGAACAGGGAGGGGAGGGAGGGAGGGAGGGGAGTCTGATGGGAGGGAAGGGGGGGGGGGGGGGAGCAGGGAGGGGATGTTGGGTGCAGGGGGGGGGGGGGGGGGGGGGGCAGTGAGGGAGGCGGTTGGAGGGGAGGGGGTTTCTGAGGGCAGGGGAAGGGGGGGGGGAGGGTAGTGGCATGTGTGGTGTGTGTTGGTGGTGTGTGTGGGGGGGGGGGGGGGGCGGAGAGGGAGGGAGTGGGGAGGTAGGAAGAAGGGAAGTGTGGAGCGGGCAACAAGGGGGGAAACGTATCTGGTTGAAATGCCGTGTGGGGAAAGGTGATTTGCAGTGTTTTCCAGTTTCATATTGAAGTAGGCCAAGTTGAGTAGCTACTTGGGCTACTCAAGCCTGGATCAGGATTGTTGCGTTAGCCTTTCACATGGTTGAAGCGCAGAGCCGGGGGGGGGGGGGGGGGGGGGGGGGGGGGGGGGGGTCATGCATCACCATGCAATGATGGAATGGCGACGCTGTGGCGACGCATCATCTGAAACAAAAATAGTGATATGAAATGATGAACTTCTCACCTATCGAGTTTCTCATCTGAAACTTGTCGAAGCTGTCCTTGTCCATGTCCAAGCCCACCACGTGGACCGTAACACTATTACTAGTACTAGTACAACCACACACACAAATCTCACCAATCGAGTTTCTCATCTGGAACTTGTCGAAGCTGTCCTTGTCCATGTCCAAGCCCACCACGTGGACCGTAACACTATTACTAGTACTAGTACAACCACACACACAAATCTCACCAATCGAGTTTCTCATCTGGAACTTGTCGAAGCTGTCCTTGTCCATGTCCAAGCCCACCACGTGGACCGTAACACTATTACTATTACTAGTACAACCACACACACACATCTCAAATGATGAACTTCTCACCTATCGAGTTTCTCATCTGAAACTTGTCAAAGCTGTCCTTGTCCACGTCCAATCCCACCACGTGGTCCGCTGCCACGTAGCAGCTCATCAGGGCCGGCACGAGCTCGTTCTGGCAGGCGGGTGTACTCAATACGGCTGACACTAGGGCTGCTTCACCAGTTTGCATTGCCCTCCTGCCTAGGCCTGTATCGCCGCTCTTGTTTGCCCTCAGCTGGGGACTGAGCATGGCGAGGAGTAGCTCGATGATCTTGTTGTGCACTAGTGTGCTGCGCACGCACTCGGGGCTGTCGAGCATGGCGATCAGTGCGGACATGAGAAGGCCTGCGTGGTGGGTGCGGTGGGGTGAGGTGTGGTGGGTGGTGTGGTGTGGTGGAGTAGGGTTTAGGGTGGGGTGGGGTATGTGGTGGTGTGTGGTGGAGTAGGGTGTGGTGGTGTGGTGTGGGGTATGTGGTGGGGTCAGGGCCAGGGTCTGGTTCTGGGTCGGGGTCGAGCATGGCAAACAGTGCGGACATGAGAAGGCCTGCGTGGGTGTGGTGTGGTGTGGTGTGGTGTGGTGTGGTGTGGTGTGGTGGTGTGGTGTGGTGTGGAGTGGTGTGGTGTGGTGTGGTGGAGTAGGGTAGGGTGGGGTATGTGGTGGTGTGTGGTGGAGTAGGGTGTGATGGTGTGGTGTGGTGTATGTGGTGGGGTCAGGGTCAGGGTCTGATTCAGAGGCAGGGTCGAGCATGGAGATCAGTGCTTACATGAGACGGCCTGTGTGGTGCGGTGCAGTGTGGTGGAGTAGGGTGTGGTGTGGTGGGGTATGGGGTGGGGTCAGGGTCAGGTTCTCGGTCAGGGTCGAGCATGGCGATCAGTGACGACATGAGAAGGCCTGTGTGGTGCGATGCGGAGTGGTGTGGTTAAGTAGGGTGGGGTGGGGTGTGGGGTCAGGGCCGAGGTCAGTGTCAGTGTCAGTGCTACACACACACTTGGGGCTGTCGAGCATGGCGATCAGTGCCGACATGAGAAGGCCTGTGTAGTGGGTGCAGTGTGGTAAAGTAGGGTGTGGTATTGGGTGGGGTCAGGGTCTGGTACAGGGTCAGGGTCGAGCATGGCAATCAGTGTGGACGTGAGAAGGCCTGTGTGGTGTAGTGTGGTGTGGTGTGGTGTGGGGTGTAGTGTGGTGTGGTGTGGTATGGTGTGATATGGGGTGTGGTGTAGTGTGGTGTGGTGTAGTGTGGTGTGGTATGGGGTGGGGTGTAGTGTGGTGTGGTGTGGGATGGGGTGGGTGTTAGTCGTTGGTGTGGTTGGTAATGGGGTGTGGGTGTGTAGTGTGGTGGAGTAGGGTGTGATGGTGTGGTGTGGTATGGGGTGGGGTCAGGGTCAGGTTCTGGTTCAGGTTCAAAGTCGAGCATGGCAAACAGTGCGGACATGAGAAGGCCTGTGTGGTTAGGTGTGGTGTGGTGGGGTTTGTGGTGTGGTGGTGTGGAGTATGGTGTGGTGTGGTGGCGTACGGTGGGGGGTGGGGTATGGGGTGGGGTCAGGTTCAGGTTCAGGGTCTGGTTTAGGTTCGGGGTCGAGAATGGCGATCAGTTGTAGAGTGACAACCTGTGTGGTCGGGGGGTGGCGTGTTGGGTGGAGAAGGGTAGGGGGGTATGTGGTGTGGTGTGGTGGAGAGGAGAAGGGTTAGGGGGGTCTGTGGTGTGGTTTTGTGGTGGAGACGGGTAGGGGGGTGTGTGGTGTGGTGTGGTGGAAAAGGTTCGGGGGGTAGTGGTGTGGTGTGGTGGGAAGGGTAGGGGGGTAGGTGGTGTGGGCTGTGGTGCGAGCAGGGGTAGGGGGTATATGGGGTGGGGGGTGGAGAGGTAGGGGGGTGTGTGGGTCTGTGGTGGAGAAGGGTAGGGGGGTTATGTGGTTGTTTTGTGGTGGAGAGGTTAGGGGGGTTATGCTGGGGTGGTGTCTGTGTGGGAGAAGGGTTAGGGGTGTATGTGGCGGTGGTGTGGTGGAGAGGGTAGGGGGAATGGTTGTGGTGTGGGTGGAGAGGGTAGGGAGTATGTGGGGTGTGGGGGGTGGAGCAAGGGTAGGGGGTCGGTGGTGTGGTGGTGGAGAAAGAATGGCGGGGGGTAATGGTGTGGTGGAGAAGGGTAGGGGGGTATGTGGTGTTGGTGGGTGGAGAAGGATAGGGGGGTATGTGGTGTGGTGGACAAGGGTAGGAGGTATGTGGTGTGTGTGGTGGGGAGAAGGGTAGGTGGGTATGTGGTGTGGTGTGGTGGAGAAGGGTAGGGAGGTATGTGGTGTGGTGTGGTGGAGAAGGGTACGTGGTGTGGTGTGGTGGAGAAGGGTAGGGGGGTATATGGTGTGGTGGAGAAGGGTAGGGGGGTATGTGGTGTGGTGTGGTGGAGAAGGATAGGGGGGTATGTGGTGTGGTGGACAAGGGTAGGAGGGTATGTGGTGTGGTGTGGTGGAGAAGGGTAGGTGGGTATGTGGTGTGGTGTGGTGTGGTGGAGAAGGGTAGGGGGGCATGTGGTGTGGTGGAGAAGGGTAGGGGGGTATGTGGTGTGGTGTGGTGGAGAAGGGTAGGGGGGTACGTGGTGTGGTGTGGTGGAGTAGGATAGGGGGGTATGTGGTGGGGTGTGGTGGAGTAGGGTGAGGTGGTGTGGTGCGGTGTGGTGTGGGGTCAAGGTCAGGGTCAGGGTCCAGCATGGCAAACAGGGCGGGCATGAGACGGCCTGAGTGGTTTGGTGTGGTGGGGGGTATGGTGTGGTGTGGGGTGGAGTGGAATGGGGTGGTGTGGGGTATGGGGTGGGGTCAGGGTCAGGGTCTCGGACAGGGTCAGGGTCAGATGCAATCTTTCAATACTTGGCAGCAGGGACTGACATATCATATGATGTTGACCAAAGACGAGTATGATATCATATGAGTATATGATATCATACAAATTGCTTCATATGATATTGTATATAAATGGTAACTTTGACAAAGTCAGACTGCCTGCATTATTAGCCCCCCCACCCCTCCACCCCCATCCAAGCCTGCATTATCAGCCCCCCCACCCCCCCATCCCCATCCAAGCTGCAGATCAGCCCCCCACCCCCCCATTCCCATCCTAAGCCCTGCCATATCAGCCCCCCCACCCCCCCTCCACATCCAAGCTGCATTATCAATCAGCCCCCCCCCCCCCCATCCCATCCAAGCCTGCATATCAGCACCCCCACCCCCCATCCCCATCCAAGCCTGCCTATCAGCCCCCCCACCCCCATCCCCTCCAAGCTTGTGAGGCCCATATCTTCTCCATATTTTTGGCGGAGAGCCCACCCTTCTGGGGGGTCGGGAAGTTCCCAGTGTTTACCCATTTGTCTGTTCCATTCCAACCACCATCCATCCATCCATTCCATCCATCCCTCCATCCACATCCATTCCATCCATCCATCTGTCCATCCATCCATCCATCCATTCCATCCAATCATCCGTCCGTCCGTCCGTCCGTCCGTCCGTCCGTCCGTCCGGTCGTCGTCCGTCCGTCCGTCCGTCTGTCCGTCCCGTCCATCCAATCCATCCATCCAATCCATCCATCCATCCATCCCTCCGTGATGAAGCCCAACACGTCAGCCAACGGTCTCATAACTAACTCGCTTCCGTTGCCACCTGTCGCTCCTTCGCGATCACTCTCCGCCAATTTTTAGCGTCACAGGCAACGCTGCATCAAACTTGTTTCATTCAATACAAGCAACCTATCGATGGGCTAGACAAGCTGGTATGTGTTAGGGGTCCCACCTCCTGGGGCGAACACCCTTTCAATAAAATAAAATAAAATACAAAACGAGCAACCCACCGATGGGCTTGGAAGCTAGACAAGCTGGTATGTGTTGGGGGTCCCACCTCCTGGGGTGAAAATCCTTTCAATAAATAAAATAAAGAAATAACGAGCAGCCTAGTAGCCTACTGATGGGCTCTGAAGTTGGAAAATCTGGTATGTGTTAGGATCTCACCTTCTTGGGTGAAAATCCTTTCAATATAAAAAAAAAACGAGCAGCCTACTGATGGGCTTGGAAGCTAGACAAGCTGGTGTGTGTTGGGGGCCTCCTGGGGTGGAAATCCTTTCAATAAAATAAAATAAATAAATAACGAGCAGCCTACTCATGGGCTTGGAAGCTAGGAAAGCTGGTGTGTGTTGGGGGTCCCACCTCCTGGGGTGGAAATCCTATCAATAAAATAAAATGAAATAAACAAAAAACGAGCAACCTACCGATGGGCTTGGAAGCTAGAACAGCTGGTACGTGTTAGAGTTCTCTCCTCTTGGGGTGAAAATCCTTTCAATAAAATAAAATAAATAAATAACGAGCAGCCTACCGATGGGCTTGGAAGCTAGGGAAGCTGGTATTTGTTAGGGTTCTCTCCTCTTGGGGTGAAAATCCTTTCAATAAAATAAAATAAAATAAAATAAACTATCATATGCAGCGTCGCAAGCTACGTGGAACATTGGCGGAGTGTGTTGGCAACAGACGGAGCTGACAGAAGCCACTAAGCCAGTTACTACTGTGACAGTTGCCTGACGTGTCAGGCTTCAATTTTTCGGTCGGTCGGTCGGTCGGTCGGTCAAAGCTTGTATGTGTTGGGGGTCCCGCCGCCTGGGGTGAAAATCCTTTCAATACAATTACAATGAAAACAAGCATAGTAACCTACCAAATAAAATAAAAAGATAATACAAATACAAAAAATAAAAAATACAAACCGAGCATAGCAACGTACCAAATAAAATAAAATATAATACAAATAAATACAATAAAAAGATACAAACCGAGAATAAAAACGACCCAAATCGAGAATAAAATGATAAAAACCTACCAATGGGCTTGGAAGCTAGAAAAGCTGGCTTGGGTTAGGGGTCCCACCTCCTGGGGTGAAAATCCTTAAAGTAAAATAAAATAAAATAAATAAAAAACGAGCAGCCTACCGATGGGCTTGGAAGCTAGAAAAGCTGGCTTGCCCCAGTACAGGACGAAGTTAAGCCACGACACTGCGTCTAACACCACATACTCAGGAATGCGTTTGAACGCGTCATAGTTGCCACTCTTGATGATGTGGTCAAGCCAAGCCAACTCTAGTAGAGCAAAGGAAACCATCATGTCCACCAGGCCGGGTTCGAGAAGTTGAGCCACGGCGCAATCGTCCAGCAGAGCCATTATCTCTGAGCGTTGATGAGGCTTGAGGCCGGTTGGCTTCTGCGTCTCTCTGTCCTGAATCATCCGTTTGAGCTGCTGGTACCTGGGGGGGGTGGGGGGCGTGGGGGGGTGAGGGTGGGGATGAGGGGGGGGGTGGGTGGGGTGGGGGGGTGGGGTGGGGGGGGCAGCGGAGAGTGGTGAGTATTATTGGGTCGTGGGGGGTGGTGGTGGTGGGCTGGAGGTGGGGGTGTCGGGTAGTAGTGGGGGTCGGCGCAGTGTCAGCGAGCCATAATCTCTGAGCGTTATGAGGCTTGAGGACGGTTGGCTTATGTTGCTCTCGTCGGCTCATTCCGTTGAGCTGCTAGTACCTGGGGCTGGGGGAGGTGGGAGGCGTGGGGTGGGTGAGGGTGGGGGGGTGGGGGGGTGGGGTCGGGGGGGGAGGGGGGGAGTAGTATTGGGTAGTGGTGGGTGGTGGTGGGTGGTGGTGGGTGGGGTGGGGGGCAGGGTGAGTAGTATTGGGTAGTGGTGGTTAGTGGTGGAGTGGTGGTAGTCGTGGTGGGTGGTGGGGTGGTGGTGGGTGGTAGGTAGTGGTGGGTGGCGCAGTCGGCCAGCAGAGCACTATCTCTGCGCATTGATGGGATTGAGGCCGGTTGGTTTGGTCTCTCGGGTCTAGATATCCGTTTGCGCTCCTGGTCCCTGGGGCGGGGGAGGGTGGGGGGTGGGGTGGGGGGGTAGGGGTGCCGTAGGTGGCGGGGGGTAGTGGGGGGATGGGGCGGTACTGTGAGTAAGGGGGTGGTGGTGGGTGGTGGTGTGGTGGTGGGTTTGGTGGGGGCGGGATGGGATAGTGGTGAAGTAGTGGGGTGTGTAGTGGGGGGTGGGGGGGGTTACTGGGTGAGTAGTGGTTGGGGTGGTGGGGTGGTGGTGGTGGTTGGTGGTGGTGGTGGTGGTGGGGAGATTGGGATAGTGTTGAGTAGTGGGGGGGGGTTGGTAGTGTGTGTGGGGGGGGGGGGTGTAATGGTGAGTATGGTGTGTGGTGGTGGCTGGGGGGGGGGGGGGGGGGGATAGTGGTGAGTAGTGGGGGGGGTTGGTAGTGGTTTTGTTAGTGGGGGGTTAGTGGTGGTGGGGGGGGTGGGGGGGGTTAATGGTGAGTAGTGGTGGGTGGTGGTGGTGGTGGGGGGGGGGGGGGGGGCCGTTGGGGATATTGGTGAGTAGGGGGGGGTTAGTGGTTAGTGTGTGTGGGGGGGTACTGGGAGTAGTGGTGGGTGGGTGGGTGGAGGGGTGGGTGGGGGGAAGTGGGGGTGGTGGGTTAATGGTGAGTAGTGAGTAGTGGGTGGTGGTGGGTGGTGGGTGGTGGTGTGGTGGTGGGAGCGGGGGGGGATGTGGTGAGTAGTGGTGGGTGGTTGGGTGGGTGTGTGTGGGGTGGTGGGATGGATAAGTGGTTGAGTAAGTGGGGGGTGTGGTGTGGGGTTGGGGGTAGTGGGGGTAGGGGTTACTGGTGAGTTAGTGGTGGTTGTTGGTGGTGGGGTGGGGGGGGGGGGGGGGATGGGAATGATAGTGGTGAGTAGTGGTGGGTGGGGGGGGGGGGTGGTGGTGGTGGGGGGGGGGAGGGGAATAGTGGTGAGTAAGTGGGGCGAGTGTGTGGGGGGGGTGGTGGTTTACTGGTGAGTAGTTGTGAGTGGGTGGTGGTTTGTGTGTGTGGGGGGGGGGGACTAGTGGTGAGTAGTGGTGGTGGTGTGGATGTGGTTGGGTTGGTGTTGTGGGGGTGGGGGGGGATAGTGTGAGTAGGGGGGGGTTGGTGTTTGGTAGGGTAGTGGGGGATGGGGGGGTACTTGGTGGTAGTGGTGGTGGTGGTGGTGGTGGTGGTGGTTGGGGGGGATAGTGGTGAGTAGTGGGGGGGGGTTGGGTGGTTGGTGGGGTTTTTGGGGTAGTGGGTAGGTGGTGGTTTAGTGGGGGGTGGGTGGTACGGTGAGTAGTGGGGTGGGGTGGTGCGGTGGTGGGTGTTGGGTTGGTGGGGGGGGGGGGAGGGGGATAGTGGTGAGCTAGTGGGGGGGGTAGTGTCGGTGGGTGTGGGTGGGGGGGGGGGGGGGTACTGGTGAGAGTTGTGGTGGTGGTGCGGTGGGGGGGGGGAGGGGGGGGGGGATAGTGGTGGCTGTGGGGGGGGGGGGGGCGTGTACTGGGCGTAGTGGGGGTGGTGGGGTGGGGGGGGGGGGGGGGGGGGGGGGGGGGGTGGATAGTGGTGAATGGTGGTGGGGGGGGGGCGAAGAAAGTGGGGAGGGGGGGGGTTACTGGTGAGTAGTGGGGGGGGGGTATAGTGTGGGTTGGGGGTGGTGACTGGTGGAGTATGGTGGGTGGGGGGTGTGGTGTTGGTGGGGGGGGGGGGCTGGTGGGGATATGTTGAGTAGTGGGGGGGGTAGTGGGGGGGGGGGGGTGGGGTAAGGTTGAGTAGGTCGGGGGTGGTGGTGGTGGTGGTGGTGGTGGGGGATAGTGGTGAGTAGTGGGGGGGGGTAGGGGGGGGGGGGGGGGGGGGGGGGTTTACTGGTGAGAGTGGTGGGGGTGGGGTGGGGGGGGGGGGAGATGGGGGGTGGGGGGATATGTGTGTGAGTAGTGGGGGGAGAGGGGGGGTACTGGTGAGTCGTGGGGGGTGGTGGTGGTGGGGGGGGTGGTGGTTTGTGGGGGGGGGATGATAGGAAGGAGGGGATGTAGTGGGAGTGGTGGTGGGGGGGGAGGAAGTGGGGGATGGGGGGGGTACTGGTGAGTAGTGGTGGGTGGGTGGTGGTGGGTGGGGGGGGGGGGGGGTGGGGGGGGGATGGGGATAGTCGGTGAGGAAGTCGGGGGGGGGTAGGTGGGGGGGGGGGGGGCGGGGGGTTTTAATGGTGAGTAGTGGTGGGGTGGTGGTGGTGGTGTGTGTGTGTGGTGGGGGGGGGGGGGGACGTGGTGAGTAGGGGGGGGGTAGGGGTGGGTGGGGGGTAGTGGGGGGGTGGTGGGGGGTTACTGGTGAGTAGTGGTGGCGTGGTGGTGGTGGGGGGCGGGACGGGATAGTGGTGAGTAGTGCTGGGGGGGGTGGTAACGTGTCGGGGTGATTGGTGGGGTGGGTGGTGTGGATGGGGGTGGAGGTGGTTGGAGTAGAGTGGGTGGGGTGGTAGTTGGTGGGCGCGGGTTAATGGTCGGAGTAGAGAGTATGGTGGTGTGGTGGTGGGTGGGGGGGGGGAGGGGGGGGATTGGCGTGATGGGGACTTATTGGTGAGTAGTGGGGGGGTAGTGGGGGGTGGGGGGTGGCTTTACGGTGAGTAGTGGGGGCGTGGTGGTGGTGGTGGTGGTGGGGTTGGTGGTGGTGGGGGGGGGAGGGGATGGTGGTGGTGGTGGTGGGGGGGTGGTGGGGGGGGGGGGGGGGGGGGGGTGAGAGATGGGATAGTGGTGAGTAGTGGGGGGGGGGGGGGTGGGGGGGGGGTACTGGTGAGTAGGGGGTGTGTCGGTGGAGGTGGTGGTGGTGGGTGGTGGTGGTTGGTGTGGTGGTTGGTGGGTGGGGGGATAGTGGTGAGTGGTGGTGGGGGTGGGGGAAGGGGGGGAGGGGGGGGGTACTGGTGTAGTAGTGGTGGGTTGTTGGTGGTTGTGTGTGTGTGGTGGGGCGGGGGGGGGGGGATAGTGGTGAGTGTGCGTAGTGGGGGGGGTAGTGGGGGGTGGGGTGTGGGGTTTGGGGTCCTGGTGAGTAGTGGTGGGTGGTGGGGGGGGTGGGGGGGGGGGGGGAGGGATAGTGGTGAGTGGTTGGAAGGGGTGGGAGTGGGGGAGGGGGGGTTACTGGTGAGTAGTGGTGGTGGTGGGTGTGGTGGGAGAGTAGTGGGGGGGGTAGCTGGGGGGTGGGGGGGTTGGGTACTGTGAGTAGTGGGCGGTGGGGTGGGTGTTGGATGGTGTTGGGGTGGTGGGGTGGGTGGTGGGGGTGGATGGGATAGTGGGAAGTAGTGGGGGGGGTAGTTGGGGGGGGGGGGGTCATGGGGATATGGTGGGTGGTGGTGGGGGGGTGTGGGGGGGGGGGGGGTGGGGGGGGGGGGGCGAGATCGTGGTGAGTAAGCTAGTGGGGGGGCCAGGGGGGTGGGGGGACTGGTGAGTAGTGGTGGTGGTGGTGGTGGTGGGGGGGGGTGGGGGGATGGGGGGATCGTGGTGAATGTGGGGGGGGTTAGTGTTGTGTGTGGGTGTGGGTGTGGTGGGGACTGTGGTAGTGGGGGGGGGTGGTGGTCGGTTGTGTGTGGGGGGGGGTGGGGGTATTGGGGGATGGGGGGGATAGTGGGCGTAGTTGGGGGGGTAGTGGTGTGTGTGTGGCGGTGTAGGTACTGGGTGAGATTAAGTGGAGTGGTGGGTGTGGGTGGCGTTGGTTGAGGTGTGGGGGGGGGGATAGTGGTGCGGTGATTCGTGGGGGGGTAGTGGGGGGGGGGGGGGTGTTACTGGGAGTAGAGTGGTGGGGTTTTTTTTTTTTTTTCTTTTTTTTTTTTGTTTTGGGGTGGTGGTTGGTGGGGGGGGGGGGGATAGTGGTGAGTCGTGGGGGGGGTAGTGGGTGTTGGGGGGGGTACTGGTGGGAGTAGTGGTGGGTGGTGGGGGTGGTGGTGGTGGGGCTGGGGGTGGGGTGGGTGGGGGGGGATAGTGTGAGTAGTGTGTGGGGTGGGGTAGTGGGGGGTAGGGGGTGGTGGTTGTACTGGTGAGTAGTGGTGGGTGGTGTGGTAGTGGTGGGCGGCGCGTCTCCAGCAGAGCATATCTCTGAGCGTTGATAGGCTTTGATTTGTCGGTTTCTGTGTTCTCAGTTCTAGGGCCATCAGTGAGCTGCTGGTACATGGGGAGGGGGGAGGGGTGGGGTGTGTGAGGGGTGGGAGAGGGGGGAGGGGGGGGGGGGGAGGGGGGTGGGGGGGGCGTGCGTTTGTGTGTGTGTGGTGGGGGTGGGGGGGGGTAGTGGTGCAGTAGTGGTGGGTAGTGGTGGTCGTGGTTCGTGGTGGTAAGTAGGGGCGGTATGGGTGGGTGGCGGCAAATGTCCAGAGCAAGAGCCATTATCTCTGAGAGGTGATGAGGATGAGTCAGTTGGTTTCGGGGATCTTAAGTTAGATCATAATGTGACTGATGGTAACTGGGGGGAGGGGGATGGTGGGGTGGGGGAGGTGGGGGGTGGGTGCTTGTGGAGGGTGGTGGGAGGTGCGGGGTGGGGGGGGTGGGTGTGTGTGTGGGGGGGGGGGGGCGTGTGTGCGGGGTGGGGGGGGTTGGGGGTTGTGGGGGGGGTTATTGGTGAAGTTAGTGGTGGGTTATTTTTTTTTTTTGTCTTTTTTTTTTCATCAATTCATTTGTTTTAGTTTTTTTTTGTTTTTTTTGTTTTTTCTTTTTCTTTATTTCTTCTATTTCTTTTTTTTTATTCTTTACTTCTTATCTTTATTTCTACTCTTTTTATTTTTTTTTTTTTTTTTTTTTTTCGTCTTTTTATTTTCTTATTCCCACATCATATTTTCT